>CM053773.1:124207425-124257182 GCA_028658325.1 Potorous gilbertii
GAGGGAGCAATTTGAAGTCAACACTCTTGGGGAGGGACAGGATCCAAAAAGAGAATAGAATAAATGGGGGGCACGACAGGATTGAGGAAAATATAGTCAGTCTCACACAACATGACTATTATGGAAGTCATTTGCAAAACTACACAGATATGGCCTATATTGAATTGCCTGCCTTCCCAAAGGGGATGGGTGGGGAGGGAGGGATGAAGAGAAGTTGGAACTCCAAGTTTTAGGAACAACTGTTGAGTATTGTTCTTGCTACTAGGAAATAAGAAATACAGATAATGGGGTATAGAAAGTTATCTTGCCCTACAGGACAAAAGAGAAGATAGGGATAAAGGAATGGAGGGATGTTAGAAGGGAGGGCAGATTGGTGATAGGGGAAATTAAAATGTTTGGTGTTTTGGGGTGTGGGGAGGGGAGAAAATTTGGAACCCAAAATTTTATGGAAATGAATGTTGAAAACTTAAATAAATAAATTTGAAAAGAAAGAAAAATCCAAATGATGAATTTTGACAAGAACTCTGTATTTTACCAATAAATCCAGGTTATTTGGGAATATAGCAAAAAAAAATCTTTAATCCTATAGTTTTACGTATGTTGGGCCAATTTTTCTTTCCTTATACTTAAATTGCATAAAATTGAACATGTAATAGTATATGTATAATAAATTTCTATTACCAAAGAAAAGAAACTACCTACATGAGCAAGGGAGAGACACTGTGTACCTCATTTTCCTCTGTAAAACAGGGAAAAAATTCATATCACAACGTTATGGCAAGGAAAGAAGTTTACAAACCTCATAGCAGTAAATAAATGGGAAGGTGGCACAGTGGCCTGGAATCAGGAAGCCTCAACTTCCTGAGTTCAAATCTAGTCTGATACTTTCTAGCTGTGTGAGCCTGGGCAAGTTTCTTAATCCTGTTTCACTCATTTTCCTCATTTGTAAGATGAACTAGAGAAGGAAATTGCAAATAGCTCCAGTATCTTTAAGAAAACCTCAAAAGGGGTCAAAAAGAGTCAGACATGATTGAAACACAACTGCCGCATAGTCAGTATGAGTCAACAATGGAATATATTAGTCAAGAAAGCCAATGAAATGTTAGACTTCTCGAGGGGAGGCATGCTGACCAGAAAACGGGCATTAATAGACAATCTGTACTGTGTCCTAATGCCACCCTGTTTGGATGACAAGTGTTTATTTCTGGACATCGCATTTTAAGAACACTGAGAAGGTAAAGCATATCCAGAAAACAGTATCAGCATGGAGAGAGAGACCTGAAGACCACATTACAGGAGAATTAATTAAAAGTATAAGAGATACTTAGGATGGAAAAGAGAAGACTGCCTAGGGTAGAAATGGAGTATGGAATGATAACTATCTTCAAACGTTTGAAATACTTCCTTGTGGAAGCAGGATTGGATTCATTCTGCTTGATGTAGACAGAGCAATGGTCAGACGAAGCTACAGAATCAGAGTGGAGTTTGTTATTATGAAACAATTCTCAACACTTCAGACTGTCTAACACTGGAATAGACTTCCCTGAGAGACAGTGATTTTCTGTTCTCCAGAGGTCTTTGTATGAAGACTTAGGTAATCATTTTTCAGGATTTTAGAGAGAGGAGTCACATTTGAGCACACATTGAGCTTAGTGGCTTCTGAAGTCCCTTTCAACTCACTCTACAAGTATCAAAGGATGATTCTGTATATTGATGAGTAATCATATTTGAAAAATAATTGAATAGTGAGATACATTGATGCACGGGCTGGATTTCATACTTGAATCTGAGAGCTCAAGAAGAAGTTTTGATTCTAAAAGGAACTTTAGAGATTATGTCATCTACCACCACCTCCCCCTTACACTCTCCCCTCCCTTCCAAAAAAAGTACAGTAGCACAGTACAGGATGAGGAGTCAGGATCAAATTTAGTCATGTGACCTGGACAAATCATGCAAGCTTTGAATGCCTCATTTTCCCTATCTGCAAATTGGGGGTAAAAATTGTTGTAAATATAAAATGATAAAAATATTTGTAAAGCACTTAACACAGTGACTTTACAAACCTTAAAATTATATATAAATGCCATTATTATTTATAAAGTTCTTTGCAAACCTTAAAGTGCTATACCAATGTTAACTATTGATATTATTTACAATATGAGGAAAATGAGTAAAGATAGTTCAAGTGATTTGCTTAAGGTCAGCCAAACTTGGGACTTGATCACAGATCTCTTGATCTCTTGTTAAATATTAGCAATGTTTTGTGCTTGGATTGAGGTAAATGAGAGTGAGTGGGAAGAAGCGGGGGTGTATGAAGGGAATAAGCATTTATATGGCACTTACTATGTGCCAGGCACTGTGCTAAGCTGTTAATGATTATTATATCCTTTGAGCTTTGCAGAAACCCTGGAAGCCAGGTGCTATTATTTCCTCCCATTTTACAGTTGAGAAAACTGAAGCATACATAGATTAAATGACTTGCCCAGGGTCACACAGCTAAGAGAGAGAAATCCTGTTCTTGAGGCAACCACTGGAGTGACTTTGGGGGAGGTTGGCAGAGCTTACTTGAGGTAAGATTTCTCAAGAGATGCTAAACTCCATTATTTCAACAATGCTAAAGAACAGGAAATTTACTCCATGCCTCTAAATTTCCATATGATGGGGAAGAACTTTGACTGCGCCTGCCTGTAAATCTGCTTTACCACACTGGGGTTTTTTCTGTTTGGAGGAGCAGGAGTAAAAAGGTTAGAGTATTGCCTCATGAAATGAAAATTAATTGGTCCAAAGAGACGTCATTCCAAAAGCATTAATACATGAAATCTGGACAACAACAAACAAGAAAAACAAAACAAAACAAAACATGACTTTATGACTATCTACCATCCATAAGAGTGGAAATGTCACCTTTAGATTCTAACTCCACAGTTTCTGATGTTGCAACATACGAATGTGGAAATGACACATAGGAAAAGGAAGTCAGGAAAATTTGTTGAACTCAGTCAGGTGCAGACAGGAAAAATCAATGCTGCAGGCTTTACAATTTGAGAGCAGTGAGGAATCGATTTTTAAGATATCTGAAAGTGAAGGAGATATCAAAGGACTGGAAAAACAAAGAAATTGAAAAAAAATACCTATAAACCACAGCCCTACTGTTTCATCTCTACAACATCATTATGAGAATGACCATCCGAACACACTGACTATTCTTTATTAAAAATATAAATTACTAATCAACAGATTTTTGCAAATGACAGTTGGTTGTATCTTCAGACTCCGTCAGTTAATTTTCATTAAACTTTCATATACTGGACCGGGAATAGAAAGAAAGGCCGAAAAAGTCCCAATCCTGAAGGGCTATGTCATCTATCTAGTGGAGGAAACAATGTGCAAATAACTCCATATGTAGAGATATGTGATGAGTATATGGAAAGCAATTTGAGATGGGAAGGCATGGCTGCCTGGGAGGGATTGAGAAATGCTGCCTGCAGAAGGAGGAACTTGAGTTTGGTCTTGAAAGAAGACAGAGACACCAAGAAATGGTTTCATAATTAATGAAGTTAAAGAGAATACAAGATCCTTTGGTGCTGGTGTTTTTTTTTATTTAAAATGCACATTTGACTGGTAAAGCAAAACTATTCTTATTCCTACATTATCATTACCCTCTATGATAACTCATGGGAGGAAATGAGATAGTGACAAAGGCTAGCTATGGTGCTGAAATAGGAATGGTGGGAGAGATGCCCGCGAGTTCCCAAAAAATGAAACTATCCTTCTTTCACAAGTTGTCAGTGTTTTGCCTGAACCATAAGTCTAACTACATCACTCAATAAATCTACTACATCCCAATGACTAATTACTATGTATAGGATGAGAAATAAACTCCTGTTTGACATTTAAAGGGCCTTACAACTTGACACCAACCTTTCTATCCAGTCTTATAATAAATTACTCCCATTCGTGGACTCTACAGCCAAATCAAACTGGTGTTCTTACTGCTCCTCAGGTACAATAATCCATTCTCTCTCTCTCTCTCTCTCTCTCTCTCTCTCTCTCTCTCTCTCTGTCTGTCTCTCCCTCTCTTTACAGAAAATACAAACAGAGAAACACAAATCAACAGACAGGGCTTCCAACTGTCTCACCACAGGCAACACATGCATCACAGATCAACAGACAGATTCAACTTCTAACCATTACATACATACATACATAATTACCAGAAAGAGAAGCACCAACATCTTAGTTTTCAAAACTGGGAGGTTCTCCCTAGTGGCTGCCCAGAGTCTCATCTGGTCAAACAAACACTTCCAATGAGTAAGCCCCAAAGTAAAACCTCATCTCAGAGTACATATACACTTTTCAGAGCCAGAGGGCATCACAAACCTTGAGAATCAGTGCCTCATTAGAAATTAACCAAAGGTGTGGGTCTTCCTACAAAACAAATTTCCCCCAATCAAGTTTCTCTTAATAAGCAGGCCCATTAATGGGTGGGGAAGAGCTTTAACTCTCATTAACATAATTAATATTACAATGGCTACATATATAAACATGAATATATGTATGTGTGTATATACACATACAGCTGTATCTGTATATACACATGTATGCACATGTTTACATCTATCTGTGTAAATATGTACATATATATGTGTGTGTGTGTGTATGATATCTGTATCTATAGCTCTCATATACTTATATGTATAATTGTCTCCTCCAATAGAATGTGAGCTCCTTGAGGGAAAGGATTATCTCATTTTTTTCCTTTATATTTCAAGCACCTAGCACAAAGTAAACGCTTAAAATTTGCTTTTTGGCTGATTCATCCAACAAGAACAAAAAGCACATGAAAATGAATAAAGTAAAGATAACAGAAAAAGGAAATGAGATCCTAATGCATGTGCAAATTTGACTTTGAGATGGAATGTCTAGACTATAGTTTTGGAAAGACATCAATTATTTGAAAAGAATAAGAGAAGTAAGAAGTAGAAATGGAGAAGCACTGAATACTAAGAAAATATCCAGTCCTTGGCTACCAGGAACCAAATCATCTGTTATGTACCTACTTGTTTCTTTATTCCATCACAATAGTTATGGCAACTATGAAGGAATTGACATTGTGAGTCCCTCTGTGACTACTAAACTTTCCCTGAAGGAATACCCTAGGATTCTCCGATAAGAGTTCTACTGATGGACTTCCTTGGGAAGGACCTCTTATCCCTGAACCTCCATATCTTCCTAAACCACATCCAGATGGACCTCCTGAGAAGTGAGTAGTCCCCTAATGAAGGTACTCTGGGGTCTGGCTTTGGTAAGCATATAGACACTTCCTTGGGGAAGTTCTTATTGGCCTGGGAACATGAAAAACTTCCCATTCAGAAGGGGATTACTAAAAATAAATCCTTCAAGTTGTGCAAATATTGGTCTAAAATATGCAGAAAAATCTAGTTGAGTCCCCTCATCTGTCCCTAAGAAGAGACTTTCAATTATTGCAAATTAAAGGCTTTGAGATTGCTTTTAGAAAAACATGCATATGGACTTTTTGATTGAATTTTCAGTGGAAGGGAGGAAGGAAAAATTTTGCTAGCAAGCATATGTGTCTGTCCTATATTATCTATGTTTTATGGGGGGAACAACCCTACTCATATGAAGTCATTGAAGAGCAAAGAGAACTCTAAGGCACAGAACATTTGAAAGAAGATCAGTGAAGAATCAGAAGTAATATTATCACTGGCGTTTACTATAGACAACCTAGACAGAAAGAGGAAAGAGCCAAATAGTTGGACAAACATTACAGTCTGAAACAGAATATGATTTAGTAAATGATCAAAGTTATATGGACATATGCTTGAACTCTCTCTGCTAAAAGCAGAATAGCTAATAGTTTTTGATTTGCCTAATGATAATTCACTTTCAATACCATAAGTGATATCCATATGGGCAGGAATTATTTTTCATTCTTGTCTTTGTATGCTCAATGTCTAGAATGATGACCATAGTGCATATTTCAGTAATATTTGTTGAGTTAAATTGAAATGAAAGATAGGGGAAATAAACTGGTACACTTTTATTTTGAATTTGATATTCACCAAAAAAAAGCAATTGTTTTTTTGGGTGGAAGTGATGAGGAAATGGGGAAAGTGATCACTTTATAATAGAATTTTTGATTTTTAAAAAAGTATGAAAAATGAGACCTATGATCACAGGCAACTTGGATTTTGGAAGAACAAATTTCAGATTTCACATGACCTAAAATTACAGAGGCAATCAGCTCAAGAAGATAGGAAAGGATGAAGAATGAAATTCAGAAACAATTCTAATGAGAAGAGAAGCAGTTTTTTAAAACAATGGATGTGGATACACAATGAATTTATCAAACAATGTATTTTAAAAATACCATATACAGAAGAAAGAAGTAAAAGGTGAATACAAAAGAAAGGCATAGTCCTCTAAGGACAGTGTCAGTTTGGGTGGGTTGTGGTCTGCACAACAAAATGGAATTTATACATTGAAGAGGTCATTGATGCTTTAGTGCTGAAAAATGACAGTCAAGTTTGGACAGGAAATGGGATAAATTATGTACAGAGAAGACCCCAAGTCTATTAGTTTCACATCTAATAAGACAAAGTATTATGGCTTGAGGGCCTTACTTCAATACTGTTTACCTGAAGTTGACTACTATATAAGTCCTCAGTTTTATTCATCAAGTAGGTCTCAAGGCATGTTAATCTGATCATTTGATTCTGTACAATCCTTTCTCATGACATGCAATTCCCATATTACTAACTACTGTGTGATTGTGAACAAACCATTTCACTTTACATTTTGATTTCCCTATTTCTTTGTTTAAAGATACATATATATGTGTGTGTGTGTGTGTGTGTGTGTGTGTGTGTGTGTGTGTGCATGTGTGTAGGTACATGTGTGTGTGTGTGTCACTTAGATATAGGGATGATGTTTTGGGCCTTCTTTGTTATCTCTAGCACTTAGCACAGTGTTACACACATGCAATAAGGATTTAAAGCTTATTAACTAAGTATAGATGTAGATATAGACATAAATGTAGATAATTATGATTGTCTATATAAAATACTTTGTCTTCCTTGGACGATATTTTTATAAGACTTTAACAATAATTTACAAGAAGATATTTTTACAAGAATAGTATCTTTTAGTTATATAGACTTACAATGTTGATGCTTGATTTAACACATATTAAAATCTTTCTTTGCCTGATCACCTCTCTCCCAGTTCCATTCCTGATTTTCCTTATTTTTCTATCTTCTCACCAGCATCTTTTTTCACCTAGGGGATGGCGGATACCTAGTTGGACCACCATTGCAGGAGGGTCCTCGGCCCTCTGTGCTCCCTTCTTTTCTGGTTCCTCTCCCATCCCCAACCTTCAGTTCTCTTTTACGTACTTTTGTTCTCCTTTAGGATGTAAGCTCAATGAGGGAAAGGACTGTCTTCCTGCTTCTACTTGTGTTAGCATAATTCTTGGAATGTAAAAGTAGCAAGTATTTAATAAATGCTTTCTCTCCCTCCTCTCTATCTTTGTCTCTCTCTGGGTCTCTCTGCTTTTTTTTTTTCTGTCTCTCTCACTGTCTCTCTGACTACTGAGTAAAAAGTATTACTAACAGTCTAGGAGTGGAGAATGAAAGGAAAAATACCCGAAGTGGGAGAAAGGGAATGGTTGTGGGCACTTGTACTGGTCCAAAAATCTGAGACTTAAGTCCAAGAAAATTCCATTTTTTGGACTCCCTCTTGAAATGATGTCAATTTGCAGATTAGTAATAGCACAGTCTCTACACTTATTGTTCCAAATGCCTTGCCATAGTCCCACAGAGAGAGCATGTTTACACAAAAGAAGTTTTTGCTTTCGGTTTTATGAATATATTCTGAGTGCTGCAAAGCACTCTGTGTATGTAAACCTTTAAAATCTGTGCCTATCCAAGCTATTTTTATATATAAGAGATTATTGATGATAATGATGACAGAAGAATTCCATCGGTGGACCCAAGTAGCTATGATGGTGGTTTCCAAACACAATGATGACTCAGCATTTTGCTTCTTTATCAGAAAAAAACTGTCAAGTAGTCTGAAAAAATGGTAAGCAATGAATCAAAACAAAAGGAGAGAATTAAAACAGTGAGAAAAGTCAACATTTGGTTGTTCAGTGAATTCCTAGGAGGGAAAACAACAACACAGAAAGCCAGAAGGGATAAAGAGTCACTAAAGAAATTGCTAAAGGAAATTTTAAAAATTAAGAGGCAAGAGTATAAGAATTGTGACTTTGCCAGTGAATAATGCGTGAGAGTTTTCTTCATAAGCAACTGCTGTCAGCTCAGGGCTGGGGCGGAGATTGGGGGTGGAGGCTGTTTCTACTGTCACAGAGAGCTGAAGCTCTCAAAGGACTTAGAATATAGTTCTCAGTTTGTGAAGGTCACTTTTTCTCTTTTCTATCTGAGCTATAAGAGTGTGCGTGCGTGTGTGAGAGAGAGAGACAGAGACAGAGACAAAGACGGAGAGACAGAGAAACAGAGAGAGAGAGATAATAGATGTGGGTGTGTAGGAGGTGGTTGGATATGGGTGTGTTGGTCACAGAGCATTTGTGATGTTTGGGGGCCAGCAGAAGTAAAGAGAATAATTTACATAGAGAGTAATTTACATAGACTCTAACTGTAAGTCACTGAGTCAGGGGCAAACCATTAGTCAGTGCCTGGAATGGAGCTGAGTAAATGGTTTCTTGTGAGGGAAAAGAGAATAGAAAAATTGGTTTGTGGCGAATGTAGGTTATCTGATAAATGCTGGTTTATGATATTAAAGATGATAGAAAAGAATGAAAACTGAACCTGCCACTCACTAAAAATACTACATAAAATCAAAGAAATGTTCACCATCCTCTATAATAGGATCTCTCAACCTGAAGTCCATGGTTCAATCTCAAGGTATCTGTGAACTTGAATGGGGGAAAAAATACACCTTCATTTCAATATACTTAGTTTCTTTTGCGGTCCTATGTATTTTTTTTTTCCATTCATTTAGATGCACTATTCTGAGAAAGGGTCTATAGACTGCCAAAGGTGTCCAACACATATAAAAAGGTTCAGAACCCCTGCTATGGCAGCTAACTGAATGGTTAGACTCAGTGATGTGGAATTAAATGGAGAGGCAACTATGGAGGAGCTCAGCTTTGGGGGAAGTTGCCACACCCTTAACTATTTTCTCGCAGTTATTGAGCTTCCTCTCTTCTATTTTAGCCACTGTGTTCTTGTAGCCTACATAATTTCTAAAGAAAGGAATGGCTCCTGTCCAAAGAGGGTTGGAGTTTTGTGGTTTGTTTTGTTTTATATATTTCTTTTTGCTCAGCTCTCACATTTGTTCCACATTTGAATTTCTGTCAGACTTTAATGGGAAATTAGCATTTAGAAACCCAGGCACACAAACAACAAACAATAGAAGTTATATAAATAGCATGGTGTAAGGAGAGTTGGGAGGGTCAAAACACTGGCATTGTGATCAGAGGACATGACTTCTAACCCAGGCTCAGTTACTTAAATCCTTTGCTATCCTTGGAAGATCATCTTAACTCTCTGTGCCTCAGTTTCCTTAGTATGTAAAATAAAGGGTCTGGATAAGATGATATCTAAAGTTTCCAGTTATGAATTTTTTCCTCATTATAAGAGTTTTGAAAAGAAATACTAGTTGACTTTCTTTTAAATTGTTTTTCATTATTTTATTATGTACTTAACAATCAACAAACATGAACATTGCAACTTGAAAAACAAAAATGAGGGCCATATAGGAAATTGTGAATTTCTGTTATACCTAGTTTTTAAACACACACACACACACACACACACATATATGTTATATATACATATATATATATATATACATTATTAATGAAATTGCCACATTTGTTCTGAACTTCCTTTTGTTTCTCTGTATTTTCAAATGTTTTGTCACTTCATTCCATTTTTAAAAATCTCTATCATTATGCATTAACTAACCCCAAAAATCATGTTCTTATAATAAATGAATGAATAAATAAATAAATAAATCGGTGTAGTTAAACAAATAAAAGGAACGCATTAATCATTGTTATGTGAGCTCCTTGTGAGCAGGAATTGTTTTTGTTTTTGTATTTTTCTCACATGGCTGGCACTTAACACAGTTCCTAGCACATTGTAAGTGCTTAATGAATACTTGTTGCCTGACTGAAAACATTTCTCGTCTGTACCTAGATAATCAACTCTCTGCCAAGAGAGTCTTCTGATGTCACAATCAGAGTTCTAAAATGTTTCAATCTTGTTTCACTTGATGTTACTGTGATTACCATTCTTTCGGTTTTGTTCATTTCATTCTGCATCAGTTGTTACAAGTCTTCCCAAATTTTATGGAATCCATCATATTTGTATTTTTTGTGTGTGGCAACAATGTTCCATTCATTCATAATCTACAATTTGTTCAGTCAACCACAGTAATTGATTTTCCATGTCAGCTCAACCATGAATCCCAATTCAAGTAGAAATTTCACTTAATTACTTTATTAAACAATTAATCATTTTAGCGCCTCTAAACTTTGTTTTCTTCATCTATAATAATCAGTATAATACTAACCTATTATCTATGGGTTTTATGACATATAATTATGGAACTGTATATGTTTCCCTTCATTCATTCAATAAATATTTCTTGAATTCCTATTTTATACAGGAAATTTTTCTAGGAGCTATGCAGTAAATGAAGCTGTACCAAACTGATCTTACCCTCAAAATGTTACAGGCTAATAGATTATAAACTTATTTTAATGTTCCGTTAAAGATTCTGATGATAATAGTGTACAGACAACCACAATGTCATAAGAAATACAGAATATAATATACACATTTTATATATCCCTGATGCATCGATTCCTCACTTTTTTGGCAGACATCTAAAGAGAGAGCAATTTAGCTTACTGCTTCTCATTAGGCATATTAGATACATGAGAATTTCTTCCAGTGAATGGAGTATTCCAAATGCCAACGGTCTTTCTTTATTGATTATTGCCTTTCCTCCTGTATCTGGCCACCATGTGTAGTTCTGGAGTAATGTTCTCTATGACATCATGGTTTCAAATAGTTTTTCTTTTCATTTTATTAGCTACAGTCTTTACAGGAAAAATCAAGTCTGAAAGACCTGATAGAATAAAAGCTCCTTCTTGGTACTTTGTCTAGTTGTTCTTGAGAAAATAACTTGAGTATATATTTATGTATATATGCAAATTGTTATGTAAGTACTTTTGAGTTATTTTTTCAAAAATAACTAAACCAAAGATATTTTTATTCTATCAGGTCATTCAGACTTGTATTTTCCTGGGTTCTATGTAAAGATTGTAGTAGTGAAATAAAAAGAAAAACTATTTGAAACTATGATGTGATATAGAATATCATTTGAGAACCACAGACGTGGTGACCACAGTTATATATATGCATTGTGTGTATATGATGGGAGTCCTACCTGAAACCTTTTCTGATATTCTCAAATATTAGCTAATGCCCTCCTCCCATCCAGTCACATGCATTATAAGGTAAATACTGTATAAATTATGTATATATGTAAATATGTACCTAACATCTCCTCATAGGATATAAATTCTTTGGTGTAAAATGTTTATTTTTTGTTTTTATATCCTTAGTATCTAGCACAGAACCTGGGATATAGGAGGCATTTGAGGAATACTTTTCAATTGATTGATTGATTTAGGTAGTATCACAAATGATGGTGCATTTCATTTAATCAATTGATTAATGAGAAATCATTTTTAAATGCCTACTATATGCCAAATGCTGAGCTAGGCCCTGGGAATGCAAATACAAAATCAAAAATGTCCTTGCCCTCTAGAAACTGAGAGTCTGCTGGGATAGACAGCATGTACATATGTATGTAAAAAGTATATTAAAGATTGATGAAGAGTATTGGTGGGGGAGGGGAGGAAGCAACAACTAGAGGATCAGGAAAGGTCTCATTTTATTATTGCATGGCAAAGTAGAATTGTATTAGGAGTAAAGAGAACTGAAATTTGGTCCTAGCTCTACCACTAGCTGTATGAACTTGAACTTGTACTTGAATTTATTTTACTTCCCTAGGCCTTAGTTTATTCATCTATAAAATGAGGGCATTAGGTTGGATGACATCCAAGTGCCCATTCAGATTCAATGTGTCAGGCTTTTAAAAAAATTTTCCAGTGAAATGTTTTTGTGTCTTCAATATCCGTGGTCACATCTATGGCAAATTCTTCCAGTTGTTCCTACAGATCTAAGCATCAAAGTTCCAGAAATGGAGAAAACATAATCTTGAGTGCTTGAGTGAGATGCTGATGTCCTGGAGAATACCAACAATCATTCTCGCTGACCGTTCTCCTCAGGAAAATCTGCTTAGTTCTAAGATAACTATGTGAGTGTGGGCTGATCCTTCAATCTTGGCATAGATCAAACATGAAAGACCAAAGATCATCTTAGAAGGAATTCATCTCCTCAAATGAGAAGTGATGATGCTGCTAGGTGGCAGAATAGATAGAACACTAGCCCTGGACTCAAGAAGGTCTGAGTTCAAATCTAGCCTCAGAAGCTTACTAGCTCTGTGATCCTCAGCAAACTTCTTAAACTTTGTCTGCCTCAGTTTCTTTAACTATGAAATGGGTATCATAATTAAATCAGCCTCCTAGGGCTGTTATGAGGATCAGATGATAGAATATTTGTAAAGGAGTTAACACAATCCCTTACTCATAGACCCCCAATCCTCATTGCAAATGGCATTAGAAATATAGTTTATGAATATCCATAGCTATTTACCTTTCAGGTAGTCATATTTTAAGACCTATGCATTGAATAATAACTCAATTCTCAAGCCAATGCAAATTTATGTAGTGTTAAGAGAGTTATAGAGTACTGTGTCTAATTCTGGGTCCCAGATTTTGGGAAGAACATTGGTACGTTGGAGAGTATCCACAGAAGAACAACCAGGATGCTGAATGGTCTTAACTTCATACTGTCAGAGCGTCATTGTCTAATCTAGGGAAAATGTTAAGTCATGATAGGTGTTTTCATATATTTGAAAGGCAGTCATGTGAAAATAGAGGTCTTTAAGCAAAGGCTAACTGCATGACCATTTATCAAGTATATTGAAGTGAGGATTTCTGTTCCATGTTCAGATTATATGCTGTGACTTCTGAGCTCCCTTTAAACTGAGGTTCTGTGATGCTGTGGATCCTGTCATCTCACACAAGAAGGACCATACCTTTTCCAAAATCTGAATTACTATGTTTTAAAACTCATAGAAGTGCTTTGCTGTTGTTCAGTCATTCTCAGTTGTGTTGACACTTTGTGATCCCATTTGAGGTTTTCTTGGCAAAGATACTGAAGTGGTATTCAATTTCCTTCTCCAGTTCCTTTTTACAGATGAGAAATTGAGGCAAGTAGGTGACAAGCCCAGAGCTGTACTAACTGTCTGAGGTCAGATTTGAACTTGGGAAGACGAGTCTTCCTGACTCTAGGTCCAGTGCTCTATCCCCTGTGCCACCTAGCTGCCCAAAATTATTTTACTCTCTTTATATGCTGTGAAGTTCATTTTCTTAGTCCTTGATTATTAAAAAAAAAAGGTTTTGCTTAAACTAAATATTTTTTAGGGTAAAACAAACAAACAAAAAGCCCTTCTCTGTATCCGGAAACTTGAATGCCAAGGGATAAGTGGTATCTAATAATTAACAAAAGTGATTGTGAAGCATTTTGCAGATATAAAGTGGCTATAATTTATAAATATTTAAATAGTTGTTAAAATAATATTAATATTACATAGATGCCATTTTGATTTTCCATGATATTTCTCTGCTACAAAATATTTTATTATTAATAATAATTGTATTCTTATTACTTTTCTTGGTTTTAAGAGTTTGGCTTTTGGAAGTATATAGTCCAAGTAAGAGGGTAGCATGACTGGGAAAATCAGTCACCAAAATGACTATTATTAGGGTAAAAAATGCTTAAGCCACTTAGAATCTAGAGCTGGAAGGCATTCTAGAGATCATCTTGCTCAATACTCATATTTTACATTTGAGGAAATTGAGGCCTAGAAAAATATTTTCTTCAAGGTCAGAGTCAGTGGCAGAGCCGGGTCTATTGACTTCCACTCAAATAGGCATTACAATGAAAATGTGTTAGTATTTGAGGTTTGAGTTGATTAAGTACCTCCTTTACCAGCTAGCTTATCTTTTTTCCTCCATTCAAGATTATTCTGAGCTCTGTACTCTCTCATATTTAGAGGAGCATATAAATTCATGTGAATAAGGTTGTGTTTAGTGTATACTTTTCAATATATGATACTCAAAAAGTTTATAGTAAGACTTCTAAATAAAAAGTGATGCAAATTGTCTCAGAGTTTATATACGCATATATACATAGATGTGTACATGTATATGTACATTCATATATGCATGTGCATGCAAATATCAAATACAAGTGTATATTGAATGCACACATTTAAAAGCAGGTATGTATAGACATGGACGTGTATATGTCCAAGTATGCATACAGTAAATATGCATATATTTTAGTATCTCTACATATATATACTACAGATGTAAGTATAAACATATACATACATACATACATATAGATAAATAGATAGATAGATAAGTGGAAAAATAATCAATATTTCTCTAGAGTAAATAAGAAAACTTGTCTTCAGTGCTTCTGAATCTGGAATCTTGAGTGCCAAGGGATAAGTGGTATCTAATAATTAATAAAAGTGATTGTGAAGCATTTTGCAAATATAAAGTGGAAAATAATTTATAAATATTTAAATAGTTATTAAATTAATATTAATATTACATAACTTATTTTCAATACTATTTCCCTGTTACAATGCTTTACTATTATTAATTATATCATTGCTTTTCTTGATCTGTAATATACAAATGTACAGACGCAGCTATCCATCTGTGCTTTCTATGTACATATGCATATGCCTACTTATATGTAATGTACAAATATACATATGCACATCTATGCTTACTTTGTGTTGTGTATGTACAAATATACATATGCATATCTATGTTTATTTTGTGTTGTATATGTGTAGAAAGATACAAATGTACTATGTATGCACTCTCATGTTTCACATGTATACCAATATATAGTATATACATGTATATATGTATATCTATGGTTTGTATACACATATTCATATACATGTACAAATACAGATACACATAGCCTAATGTGTGCTTTTGCATATACATGTATATGGGCAAATACATGAGCATGCATGTAGAGATTCTGGGACGAGTGTATTATTTATTGTTAAGAGCATTTTCATTATAAAGATTGTGTGTGTGTATTTGTATAGATATATACATACATAAACAGTGTATGCACATCTATGTGTATCTGTGCTAATATATGTGTATCCACATATATGTGTGCATGTGTTTGTATGCATTGTGGGACAGTAATATATTACTTACATTAATACTCTCCCATATAATATATATGTATTTCTACAGCTCAAATCAGGCTGGAGTGATGATCTATACTCTGTTCTCTGCTTTTTTATTTCTTTAAAGCTTTTTCCTCATCGCCCTAGTTACCTCTCTCTTCTTCACCTCCCACAGTGGGATTTGGATTAAAGGCTGATTTGCATCTGCTGTGTGTTCTAATTTCCCAAGTGTGCATGAATGAATTCACAACAAAAGAGCTCTCCTTTATTTTTTGCCACAATTTTGATGTGAGTGGTGTCATTCAGAAGCAAGTGCCATGTGGGTTGGTGATAATAAGGTCTTGCCTTCTTAAATAATTAGTGGACCAGTGTTTAAACACTCTTCCTATTCAAATGAATTCAGATATTGAAATGATATTGTAGATCATCTGCATTCTTTAAGTGCAAAAAAATCCCTATTTAATAAGATCATAACAAGAGTCAACATTTTCTATTGTAGTCTCTCCGAAATGCAGAATATTTAGCTGGCATATTGAACATTTACAGAAAAGAAAAAAATGCTGGTATTGCCTCAGATTGCTTTACAATGGAATTTGCTTCTTCAGTTAAGGAGTAATGTCATTAGCTGCATTTGTTCAACATCTCCTAATATTCACCCTAAGACTGCTGAGAGAAAAGACCATTTTTTTAATATTATAGGTATCTGTATATGAACATAAGATTATAAAATTCCCACTGGAAAGGTATATTTGAAATCATATGGTTAAATTTCATTTTTTGATGAGGAAATGGAAGTTTGGAGAAATTAAATGGCCCAAGGTCACACACATAGTGTGTGGCAGAACTAAACTTTTAAGTCCAGGTCCTCTGACTACACTCTTTTTCCTACATCATATCATCCTAGCAAACTACATACTATTCCAGTTTTGTTGCTGACCTTTTGGGGTGATTGAGGATATGGTGCTGTAGAAGACAATACTGTGGTATAATCTCAAAAATGACAGTAAGATACTTATCTGAATCCAAGGCAAACCATTCGATACCACAGTGATGCAAATCTATGCTCCGACCACTGATGCTGAAGTGTCCAAACTTGATAATACCTATGAAAATCTACAACATCTTCTAGAAATAACACCAAAAAAAGATCTCACATTCATCATAGAGGATTGCAATGCTAAAATAGGAAATCATAAGATAATTGCAATAATAGACAAATTTGGCTTTGGAGTACAAAATGAAACAGGGCAGAGACTAATAGAATTTTGTTAAAGTCACATCAAACATTCTTTTTCAACAACCCAAAAGGCAACTCTACATATGGAGATCACCAAATGGTCAACATCAAAATAGGGTTGATTATATATACTTTGCTGCCAAAAGTGGAGAAACTCTATATAGTGAGTTTCAAACAAGACCTGGAGCTGTCTGTGACTCAGATCATGATCTTCTTGCAAAATGCAGTCTTAAATTGAAGAAAGTAGGGAAAATCATCAGTCCACATAAGTATGACCTAAATAACCTCCTTTGTTAATATGAAAAAGAAGTATTAAATAAATTTAAGGGATAAGATCTTGTAGATGAAGTACCATAAAGACTACGGACAGAGGTTCACAATATTGTAAAGGAGGCAGCAAATAAAAACATCTCAAAGAAAAAGAAGATCAAGAAAGCAAAATGGCTGTCTGATAAGGCTGTCTGATAACAGCTGAGGAAAGAAGGAAAGTAAAAGGGAAAGGAGAAAGGGAAAAAATTCCCTGCAGAATCTCCTACAGAATTCTAGAGAATAAAAAAAGGACAGATAAGGAGGTTTTATTAAATAAACAATGCAAAGAAATAGAAGAAAACAATATAATAGGAAATACCAAAGATCTCTTCAAGAAAACTAGAGATATCAAGGGAATATTTGAATATTTTATGTAAAAATGGGCATGATAAAAGACAAAATGGTAGTGATAACAGAAATAGAAGAGATTAAGAGGCAGAAAGAGTATACAGAGGAACTATTCAAGAAAGATCTTAAAATCATTGATAACCTTGATGATGTGGTTTCTAACTTAGAGACAGATATCTTGGAAGATGAAGTTAAGTGGATCTTAGGAACCATTGCTAACACTGTCTAGTGGAAGTGACAGAATTCTAGCTGAGCTATTTAAAATCCTAAAAGATGTTGTTGTTAAAATACCATACTCAATACACCAACAAATTTGGAAACCTCAGTAGTGGCTACTGGACTGGAAAAGATCAGTTTGTATTCCAATTTTGAAGAAGAATGCCAAAAATTTTTCAAATTATGGAATAATTGCACTCTTTTCACATACTACCAAGGTTATATATAAGATTCTGCAAGCTAGACTTCAGCAATTCATAAACTAAGAATTATCAGAAGAGCAGACTAGTTCTCAAAGAGGCAGAGGAACTACAGACCAAATTGCCACCGTAATTGGATTATGGAGAAAGCAAGGAGGTTCGAGAAAAGTATCTACCTTTGCTTCATTAACTACACTGAAGCCTTGGATGGTGTCAATCACAATATAATAGGGCAAGTGATCAAAGAGACTGGAGTACCAGATCATCTTACTTATCAACAGAAAACCTGCATGTAGGGCAAGAAGCAACAGTTAGAACTAAACATGGAATCTCTGAATGATTTGAGACTGGAAAAAATGCATATATACATACACACTAGTATGTATATATGCATGTATGTATGTATACATACATACAAGTATGTATATAAATACTTTCTTTAACTTATATGCAGAGTACATCTTGTGAAATGGCAGGCTGAATAAATCAAAAGCTGAAGTTAAGGTGGCCAGGAGTCTCAGATATGCAGATAATACTTCTCTGATGGCAGAAAGGGAAGAGAAATTAAGAAGCCTTTTGGTGAGGGTATAAGAGGAGTGCATGAAAGTTGACTTCAAGCTTAACATTAACAAACAAAACAAAACAAAATCTTGGCAACTGTTCTGGTAAATAGAGGGAGAAAAAATGGAAGCAGAGTCAGATTTGATATTCTTGGGCTCAAAGATCATTGCAGATGGCAACTGTGGAGATGTCACCTTGACAACAAAGGTCCACATAGTCAAAGCTATGGTTTTTCCAGTGGTAATACATGGTTGTGAGAGTTGGACTTTAAGGAAAGCTGAGTGCTACAAAATTGATTCTTTCAAACTGCAGTAGTAGGGTAGAAGACTTTTGAGATTCCCTTGTACAGCAAGTATGTCAGATCAGTCATACTTAAGGAAATTGATTCAGACTACTCATCAGAAGTACAAGCACTAAAGCTGAAATTTAACTACTTTGACCACATAATGAGAAAACTTGACTTATGAGAAAAGACCTTGATGGGAAAGATGGAAGGCATAAGGAGAAGGGGATGGCACAGAATGAGATGGATAGATAATCTCATGGAAGTTAAAAACATGAAATTGGACCAACTTTGGAGGGCAGAAGTCCACAGGTTTACAAAGAGTTGGACACGACTGAACAAATGAGCAACAAAGAAATGCAGAGCATTTTGTTGATTGGGTAGCACTAGAAGAAAAAGCTGTAGCCATACCAAATGAAGCAGGTGGACAGACACACCCATCAAGCACATGGTAGTATGACCAGAAAGGAGTCTTTTTAATGAATTGTTCCTAGACAAAGTCTGATGTGGGTCACCTATTTTCTAAGCCCCTTTTCCCCCAACAGTAGCAAAGAAAAAAACAACCCAGATTCTACCATCATACTTGCTCTATCCAACTCATTTCTTCAGGGCACTTGAATCCTTGGCACATGACTTAATTGGATCATTGAGACCTTGCTGCCTTACTGCTCCTGTAATGTACACCTCATTTAAGAGGAAGATTAATAGTAGGAATTAAAGAAAGCTTCTTTTCTTCCAGTAACGAAAGTCATCAAGAATGCTCATTGTCTACTTTGTATTTATTTAACTGATTATATATTCTTATATATTATCCCCACCCATTCTACCTCTAGTAGGATATAAGCCCCTTGAAGGCAGAGATGACTCATTTTTTACTTACATTTCAAGAGCCAAACACAATCATTTGATCAGTAAACAAGCATATGTGTGTACTTGTATAAATATGTTGTCCAGTCATTTCAGTCATGTCTGACTCTTCGTGACCCCATTTGAACTTGAAATGAGCTAGAGAAGGCATATGTTTGATATACTTTTTTATCTCTTAAAAATGATCAGGGATTGAAGGTAGCTATAAGTTGCTTCTTACGCATTCAAGTGGCTCATTACTGAATTTTCTCTCCTATTAATAAATGGTCCCTAAAAATACAGTTTCCTTTGAACTAGAGTAAGAAGGAAAACAGTCCCTGACAACTACTTTATTTTTCTCTTCATTGTCTTGAAAGTTTCCCAAGTGGAACTTGCATTTTGTTCATTTAATAGTTAACAAAAAATCAGGAGGCACATTCCAGTGTTTTGTCTTGGTTGCTCCAAAAGTACATTTGTATTCGTTCACATTGGAGCCTTGAGGGAGGCGTTGATTGTAGAATTTTAGTGTCCTGTTTTTCCTTCAAAATACCTTCCTCTGTCTAATGGGGATTTGAAAGCATGCTAAACTTTGTCATTTCTCTTTAGGTTATTGCTGTTGCCAAAAAGAAAGAACCTCTGATTCTCTCAAATAAATTTCCTTGAGATTCAGGTGAAAATATTCAAGGATAAGTCAGGATGAGTCTCAAACTCCTGACAACAGTAAAGGGTAACATCTCTTTCCATCCCAGTGAGACTTTTGAAAATATGAATAAAACATAATGTTCTAATCTTAAGGCATTACTGGAG
Source organism: Potorous gilbertii (assembly GCA_028658325.1). Lineage (NCBI taxonomy): Eukaryota > Metazoa > Chordata > Mammalia > Diprotodontia > Potoroidae > Potorous > Potorous gilbertii. Next base: position 124,227,707 of record CM053773.1, read on the forward strand.
GTCAAGTGGACTTGAAACCATGTGACAGTTTTGTGTTGGGTTTTTTTTTAATAGAATTTCACTTCACTCAAGAAGGATAAAATATTCTGCATTCCTTATTATTTTCAGACAAGGGACAATCATTTGAATTAATATCAAGATGCATCCCACGCAGATTTTTTTAAAATCATCAATCTGCCATCTTAACCACATTATTTTGTACCTTCAGGCCCTTGATGTAGTTTTTAGGAACAGGATTCAAATAAATTGGCTCCTTTTCCTTGGTGGTTTCTTTAATTACTTTGTTATTATCCAAGGAACCGGTTTAATTTAAACGAACACAGTGTTCCTGCTACTACTATCCTGAGAAAACATAGGCTCAGAACATGCTGTTTTTTAGTTAAAGTGTATGTCAGCCTACGGATGCCAGGATTGGGCTGCTCTGTTGCATCTAAGGAGTTGCTAGTGATGGTCTAAGAGAGGCTAACCAACCCAGTCTAATCAGTGGATCCCAAAGAATTTCCTTTTTTCCTTGCAACAAAGAACAAAAGGTAATTAGACAATTTATTTTTAGTAAATTTGATAGCAATGTAATTACTTTAGGTAAAAAAATAATTGTATCAAGTTTAGAAGTCACTTCTTTCAATATAGGTCATACAGATAAGGTGCATTTTAAAGAACCTATATAGAGACTAGCTTAATTATGAAATAACTTCAAATTATAACAAGTACATATTGGTACATGCCAAATTTAGTCTTTTGCAAAGGTGTGGGAGCCCCTAGCCTCCTCTAATGTCAAGCCAAATAAAGTTATATTAAAATTTTCAAAGGAATTTAAAAAACAATACACACAATATCATGAAATATTTTATAGACTCATGAAAATGCAAAATTGTATTTCATTTCCTGAAATAGTTACCATTTTCAAGCTAGGCTATATGTTTCAAACTAAAGCCATATGTGAACTTAATCTTTGGAAACCTATTTTTGTAATCTGGTGATTTTTTTTTTTTTTGCAGAAGACTTAGTTAGGCTCCTACTGTGGCAAATAAGGGTATTGAAAAGATCCTGGAAAGAGTCAGGTGGAAAATGTTACCTATTAGAATACCTTTTCTCCCATCTGAGCAAACACTAGGTTCAGCACACCATTAAAATGATTGTACTTTGAGCTGCAATCTTGCATTTGGGAGGGGACTCAGGTCACCTAACCCAACCCCATAGCAGATACATGAAACTTCTCTGGTATTTCACCAGCTTGCTTTGGAGTAATCTGAATGTAATATAGACAAATACATTCCCTGAAATTGCCCAGCAGATATTCCTAATTACACCCAGAGATGGAGGTTGTTACTTTCACCAATCAACAAAATGATTACAGTCCACTGACCAAAATTTTTCTTGGTAATGAGTGTTATTAATGTGTTTGAACTATTTTCTCAAAGGGGGTGGGACAAATTCCTATCTTTTCAAAATACAGAGTTTCCATTATAACTATGGGATTTTAGTTCCAAATTTCTCAATGAAGATTATTCCTTGACTTACCAGCCAAAGTAGTCTGATCATGGCAACAAAGAATTCCAAAATTTCAAAATTTTATAGTATTTGCATTACTAATTAGATGAAGAAACTTGCTGGATTTATAGAATTCATAGGATAACATTTCTCTGGCTTTCTAATGAAGATGCATTCTTCTACCACTGTCCACATTGGTGGCTTTTCAAATGCAGTGCCCAAACCCTTCCTGCCCTCTCCCAAACTCAGAGAGACAGAAGAAAGAATCAACATATTCCTTTCTCTCCTTTTTCAATCTGACTTCCAACCTATTCATTCAAGCAGAATTGCTCTTGAAGCTCACCTGAGATCTCCTAATTGCCAATTCTAATGGCCTTTCCTCATTCCTCACCCTTTTTGACCTCTCTGCAGCCTTTGACAAGGATGATTATCCTCTACTCCTGGATATTCTCTCTTCCCTTGGTTCTCCCCCTACCTATCAGACAACTCTTTCTTAGTCTACTTCACTGGATCTTCATCCAGGTCCCATCTTCTAACTGTGAGTATCCCCCAAGCCTCTGTCCTGGATTTTCTATTCTGCCTCTATACTATCTCTCTTAATGGTCTCATCAGTTGCAATGGAAATCAACTATTGTCTCTACATAGATGATTCCTAGATCTATTTATCCATCCCTGATGTCTCTTTTGTCCTCTGGTCCTGAATCAACAGCCATATTTTGAACATCTTGAATTTGATATACAATAGGAATCTCAAACTCAACACATCCAACACAGAATTTTATCTTTTCCCCAAATTCTTTCCTCGTATCTTCTGAGCTATTACTACGAAGGGAATCATCATCTTCTCTGCAACTCAGACTGGGAACCATGATGTCTTCCTCAACTCCTTTCCTCACTAAGCCCAACATCCAATGACTTATCAAATCTTGCCATTTTAACCTTTACTGTAACATCTCATATAACTACTTTTCTCTCTTTTTGCATAGCCACTACTTTCCTATATGTCTCCTGGGCTATTGTAATAGTCTTCTAATTGGTCTCTCTGCTTCAAGTCACTCGTCACTCCATTCCATGTTCCACTCACCTGGCAAAGTGATTTTCTTAAAGCATATACGTTATCAAGTTAACTCTTCCCATCCCCATCCCCATCGCTCCCAATCCCTACCGTCTATTACCTCCAAGGTCAAATATAAATATCTTCTATTTGTTATTTAAAACTTTTCATGATTTAGCTCCTTCCTACCCTTCCAGACTTCCTTAGATTTTGTTCTTTTCTATATATTTTATTATCCAGCTACACTGGCCTACCTGCTGATCCTCACAAAAGATACTTCTTTGTACCTTTGAACTGAATATCTCTCCTGCTGGAATGCTCTTCTTCTTCATGTCTACCTCCTGGCTTCTTTCAAGGCTAGCTCAAATCCCAACCTCAGCCAGATACCTTTCCATACCCTATCCCAACTCTCAACCCCTTCCCTCTGAGATTAACATGCAATATAAACATTGTGTAGAACGATTTATGTGCATATTTTCTCTCCCCTGAAGAGATAAACAGGGTTAAGTGATTTACCAAGGGTCACACAGCTAGTAAGTGTCTGAGACCAGAGTTGAACTTAGGAAAATGAGCCTTTCTGATTCCCAGCCCAGGGCACCTAGCTGCCTGTTGCTTAAATAATTTCTATTTTTTGAAGTTTATACAATCTAAATCTATCATCCCATCCTCAGCACTGTTGTTATCATGTTTTGACCTCTGCTATAATTTTCTTCCTCCATCAGTGACCAGTATCTTCATTACAGTCTTCTTTCAGTGATTTAAATGTTCTTATTCATGACCCTTCTCTTTCAATACCCAAGGCTCTTAATTTGTCAGCCATCAGTCTCATGACTCCCTCTTCATTCTACATAATCTACTAACAGTCTCACTCTTCAGACCTTGTTATCATCATAAACTTCTCAACGTCCAAGATCTTATACTCTAAAATGACTTCCTGTAACCACAATCTCTTGTCTTGCTTAACTCCTCCATCACCTGACTCCTCTTGAATCCTTTTTTTCATCTTTAACTCTGGTCCCTTGGTTTTCTCTTCACTCCCTCATCCTTCATCTAGAAGACCGGAGTTCAAATCTTGCCGTCAACATTCAAAAGCTGTGTCACCTGAGGGAAGTCACTTAGCTTCAGTTGCCTCATCTGTAAAACATGGCTAATAGAACATACCTCCCAGGGTTATTGCAAGGATAAAATGAGATATTAGTAAAATGCTTTGCAAACTTCAAAGTGCTATGTAAATGCTAGATATTATTATAATTCTACCTCATTCCCATCGACCCCTTAACCATTCTGACTTCCTTTCTTCCCTTAACTGTTTTGGGTCTACAGTTAGTCATTTCAGCAATGCATGCACTTGAATCTCATACTCCCTTGTCCTTCAGCTACTCCTGCCCTGTTAATGTTAAAGCCTGGATCACACTCATCATGCCTCTTTGCTTCTAATCCCAAACAGCCAATTATTTGTTGAAGGAACCATGTATTTGTACTAATCTAGTCTACTACAAATGTATGCTATTAAACATCAACTGGGTTCTCATCACTGCACTATAATTCTTCAATTTGTCTTAGATTCACTCCCTATCACACTTTCCATAGCTGTGAGTTAAACCTTTTTTACAATCCCCTCAACTTTCCATCATCTTCTAATTTCAACAAATAAATGTTGATGAAACAACAAACAGAATATCTTTTCTTTTCCAATCTTCATACCTTTATTCATGCCATTTTACCTGCTGGTAATTACCTTCTTTCCTTGTTTCTTACCCATACTTCAAGAGCTAGCTCAAAACTCATCTCTTCCACCAAGTCTTCCATGGACAACTTTGTCAGAAGTAAAATTCTTTCATTAGAACCACCCTAATTATTTTCTTTATAATGTATTTTTCAATAAGCAACATAAAACTTGTGTGCCACTGTCTTACTCTTTTGTGAACTATTATATAAATCTTGTGCTATCACAAAATTTTTTTCATTTATTTGCGTCTTATCTCCTAGACGAAACTATTATCTCCCTAAGGACAAGGGCCATGTATTTTTAGATTAATATGCCTAACAGAATATCTTGTATATGACAAACGCTGAATCAATCTTGAGTGATATTGTCAGTCATCATCACAGGCATCCTAATGTACACAACTGATATCTTGGATTTTACTCTGCATGTTTTTTTTTAAATTGGATCATTTTTTAATCTTAAAGTTGAAAATAAAATGAAAATAGAAGAGTTAGTTATAGATGTTAAGGATCTTCTTTTCTAGGCAGCAGGAAGTCTTTTTTCTTTTTAAATGCCACTGAGCATGTGAAGCAGAAATGGTTGCTAGAGGAAGCGTTGAATGTTCATTCATTCAGGTCACTTGAAAGATGCTTCTGTATCAGGGGTCTTTGTACAGTTGCATGTACAAAGAGAATAAAGAAGATAATAACCTCAGGGACTCCCTTACCTGGATGGCTCTCCCATGTCAATCAAGCAAAAGCCTGATTGAGCAGATGGGCCTTGAACTGTGCCCCAAAGGCCAGAAGACTGTGTCAGAGCTGATGGTAAAATAATCTGAGCCATGTGCCTTCCTCTGAAAACACTTTATGCTTAGCGGTATGGTTAAGACAAAGAGATTCAGTCAATGAAATTGTTAATAACACTTTGAGATTGGGGAGAAGAGAACAAAGGCACATACTGCATCCCCAAATTTCCTGTGCCCCCTGACCTGTGACAGGAGTGGTGCAAGAATGTAGTATATAGGTCCCAAGATTCTTTAACCAGAGGGCTGGAGAAGTAGGTACAAGCTTCCATAGGTTATATTGGGTTCTCTAGAGCCTCAGAGACCTCTCCAAGGATTGAGAAGAAAGAAGGAGACAAGTCTTTTCTACAGTGAGCAAGAGTCATATATTATAAAGATTTATTTAAAGTATCTGTATAGTTTAATACATCAAGAGAATATTAACATTCAAAAGAACATAGTCTGAAACTATGCAGGACCTGGTACAGACGTACTGGACAAACGACCTATTCTAGGTCGACCTTAGGAGGTTAGAAAGTGAAATACTACTATCAGGTTACCATCACAGGAAATACAACTGCTATGGCCCTATAACTACAGGAAAATGCCAAATGTTATCTCTCCATCCTTAGTCTACATCAGCTCTAAAAAATAAGTAATGGAATCTAAGTGATAGGAATCCAAATGTATTCCATTTTTGATGAAATATTGGAATTAGCCTAAAGAAGAAGAAATACAACAGGCATAACTACATATAATATGCAATAAAACCTTCTAACTTCAGATGAATTTGAGAGAAGGCAATACTGGAATATTTTAAAATATTTAATCTACCAATACATATTTAATGATCATCTCTTATGCTAAAAATTCTTAATATCGAATTTGTGAGCTTTAAAAATTAATTTTATAACTACATTTCAGTATATGTGGTTCCCTTTCTAATCCTTTGTATCTTATTTTATGTATTTACAAAGATCTTTCTGAAAAGGGCTTCATAGGTTCCACCAGACCACCAAAGGAATGATCCAGACACACAGAAAAGATTGGTACTATGTGGAAGGTGCTGTGGGCCCACTTACAGGATTTTATAATTTAGCCAAGGATTGAAGCACGAAATGATGAAGTATTCAAGAGGCTCAGTTCAGTTCAATACAATTCAACAAGTATTTCTTAAGGACCTATTAGTGTTTAATTTAGCATGGCAGACACTAGAGATATAAATATAAGACAGCCCATGCCCATAAGAAACTGTCCTTCTTGGGGGCGAGGGGGAATATTATTTAAATAACATTTCAAAAACAAGTGAATACTATACTACATATATATACACGTGTGTGTACGTGTGTGTGTGTGTGTGTGTGTGTGTGTGTGTATGATGTAGCAACAAAGTAATTGGGGTATGTGGAGAACATGAAAAAGAGGAAGGAGAACCAGGTAGACTCTCCTGTAGGAAATGTCACTTGAGAGGAATCTTGAGGAGAGTTATGGATTCCAATAAAGAGAAGTGAAGTTGGAGAGTATTTCAGTCAAGGGAGTTATCCTATACAGAGACATGGAGAAAAGAAAATGTAGAGCATTCAAAGAAGAGTGCTGTGAAATCAATTTGGAAAAAGAGGCTAGAGTCAGATTGTGAAGGGTTTTTAATACCAAATGGTTTTCAGATTTGTTTTGTTTTCAAATAGAGAAAATATGGAGCCACTGAAGTTGCTTGAATGGGTAGATATGATTTTTAGCAATGTCATTTTGGCATCTGAGTTGATGCCCCTAGGTTGTTCATCCTTCGTTCTCAAAGTCCAGTGACATCAGCAGAGTGATGTTTTGACTTGCAAGTGCATTGGATTTAAGTGAGGCAAGGCTCTATAAAGTCACAGACCTCACTCTATCCTCCAGTTGTTCAAATCCAGTGACAAGATAATAGGTCAAGATGACTGGAGGTCACCTTTGAGGTAATACCCATTCAGTAATTAAAGGCTAGGTAAGAACAGAGAAAAAGACGACCCAATTTTCCTTCACAAATGACTCAATCTGCATGAGGAAGACCCTCAGGGTTTCTGACCAGAACAGAGACAATTTTTATTTAGACTCTAAGCCATCAAAACCCAAACAATGAACAGGTGAGGTTTGGGTTGGGACCTAATATTGGTCAATCAGTAAAGCCAGAGTGATTTGGGTTTAGAGGCATAGTCAAGTAGCTCTATTTGAATCTCAATGGGCATCATCTGATTTTCCAGAAGTATAGTTCAAGAAATCACAAATGAAAACTGCATGAGACAAAAGAGTTAATTGTCTCAGATGTTTTTGGGGAGGGGTGAAGAATAAATAAATAGGGAAGAAAAAAATGAAACCCACTGTACCCCAAGACTCTTACTACATCCAAGGCGAGATAAATTAGGAAACTGGTGTGGTAAGACCAGAACTCAAAAGAGAAATGGGGAAATAATGAGAAGTACATGAATGGTGATCCAGCAAAGGAGACTGAGAGTGCTTGGTTAGACAAATAAGAGAAGAATCAAAAAAGAACCGTGTCGTGAAAAACCATAGAAGAGAAAGAACCTAATGGATAGAAGTGGTCACCAGCATCAAACATGGCCAAAGGCACAAGAAGAATGAGGACTGAGAAAAACTCATTGGATGAAACAATTAAGAGATCACTAGAAAGTTTGAGAGAACACTTTCAATCCAGTGGTGAGGTTGGAAGCCCACCACTGGGACCTGACAAGGGACAAATTAGTGATGCAGACAGTAAGTGCTAATGGAGTTCAGAGTGAGAGAGAGCACTTTAGAAAGAAATGGGATTTTGTAATTTTCAAGTGCATATATTAATTCAAACTGGGCTTGCCAAGTGTCACCTCATAGAAGTCCTTAGGGAACTTGCATTAATGAATAGATAAGAATGAGTCCTGCTTAGCTATATTAGTAGGTGTTCCTGAAATGCTTGAGGGTCTTGGAAGAGTTCACAGGGTAATAGGATCATAAATTCATAGATTTAAAGCAAGAAGGAACTTTAGAGATCTTCTGTTTCTATTTCTTCCTTTTACAGAGGAAGAGACAGGTTCAGAGATATTAAGTGATTTTTTTCAGGCTCATAAAACTAGTAAGGTCATTTTACAGATGAGAAAACTAAGGTAAGTGATATGAAGTGACTTTTTCAAGGTCACATAACTAGTAAGTGGAAGAGCCATAACTTAAGTCTAATGCGTATTCTACTATACTATACTTAACACATAGTTTGTATTATGGAGAAAAAGGATAAAATTAAGGATAAAATTAAGGCTAAAAGGATAAAATTAAGGATAAAATTTTTTCTTCCCCTTGCAAATGACCACAAATTTTAAATGAAGTGTTAAAATTTATACTTATACATATGTATATATAGGTTTAGACCTTATAATCTACAGAAGAGATTGACTAGCGATTCTTAAGCTTTTTTTGTGCCATAGACCCTTTGGTGGTGAAGCCTATGTCCCTCTTTTCTGAATAAACTTTTTAAATGCATAAAAGAAAATGAATGAGATAACAAAGGAAGACAATTACGTTGAAATACAGTTATCAATATTAAAAGTTTTGAGTTAATGGGATCCACAGAAATTCATCCCTAGATCCCAGCACTTGGCTTAATATTCAAAATGTATCCACATATTTGTGAACAATTATTAAGCTCAAGATACCCTTTGGCCTATGAAATCTTAATGACTATAACAGAAATGAGAAAAGTAACATTGAATCTCTTTCTGTGAAAAATAAACCCTCAATTCCATAAACATTGATTGAATGAGTACTAAGGAAGAATCATCTTCATGAGTTCAAATCTGGCCTCAGACACTAAGTATTCGTGTATAACTTTGGGCAAGTCACCCTTTCTGCCTCAGTTCCTCATCTGTAATTAACCTCATTGTAATAACCAGAGAAGGAAATGACAAACCATTCCAGTATCTTTGTCATGAAAACTCCAAATGGGTCATGAAGAGACATGACTGAACAGCAACAAATTAGGTAAATAATCTCATTTGATCCTTACTCTATGGATCATATAAATATGAGATAGCTCTCTATCTCCATAAATACTCTATGGACTCATATAAATATGAGATAGCTCATATACTTAATATTCCCATTTTATTGATAATAAAATTGCAATTTAGAAAGGTCAAGTCAGCCAATAAATATTTCTTAACCACCTTTCAAATGTCAGGCACGGTGCCATGCTCTAGGGATATAAAGAAAGGTGAAAGACCATCCCTGCCTTCAAGGAACTCACAGTTTAATGGAGGAGACAAGATTTAGACAACTATGTACAAATAATTCAGACAGGATAAGTTGGAAATAATGAACAGAGAAAAGGCATTAATTAGAATTAAGATAGATTGGGAAAGGTTCCCTGTAGAAGGTGAGATTTTAGCTGAGAGTTGGAGACAGCCAGAGGAATCAGTAGGTGGAATTGAAGAGAGAGAACATTCTGGGTATAAGACCCAGCCAGGACAGTGGTTTGCAAATAGTCCTTGTCAACAATAAGCCATTTAGCCACAAGTCACTTAGCAACAGATTAGGTATGATCGGAGCTAGAATGAAGGGGAAAGATAAGAATGGACAGATGAGAAAAGAAATACAAAGAAGGAAAGAATGGGTTTAATGACTTGCTATCAAAGGAAAGGTTAGGCAGGAATCAAAACTGTGTTTTCAGACCTGGACAAGGAGCACAATTGCACTGTTGATATAAAGAGGAAAAACTAGTGCAAAAAAGATACTAAAAAAGGGGAGGGGGGAGAATAATGAATTTAGTTTAAGCATATTGAGCCTGAAGGACTCTAATCAATGTCAAGTCAGTATCTGAAGATATGGAAATGTAGCTAGGGAGAAGTCAGGATTGGAGATACAGATTTAGAAATCATCTGCATAGAAAATTACAGAATTGTAGAATTTTAGGGAAAGAAAAAATGTTAGAAACAATATAACATAATCACTCCATTTTAAAGATGAAGATAACAAGAGAAAGAAAAAAATAACTTGTCCAAGATCATCTAGTCAGTAGCTGAAATGAAAAGAATGTATGAGACCTAAGAAAGAGAATATAAATAAAAATGAACAGTGGACCAAGGACTAGATCTGGGAAAGTGTCCATGTTGAAGAGGAAAGAGGAAGACGAGGAGTTAGAAATGGAGGGAAAAATGTCAGAGAAGCAGAAGGAACAAATAGAGAGTCTAGTAAACCAAGTGAGAAGACAATCCCAAGAAATACAACGTGGTCAATAGTACAGATAAATGTTACAGAAAGCTCTAGCTGACAATGACTCAACAGTCAAAACTGGTAACTTACGACCTCTGGACAAGATTGAAAGATGCTCTAATTTACCTGTCCTCTCAACTTGTCAGTGAGTTGGAGTGGATTGACCCAGGAGTCTAAAATGATAGTATGAGAGTTTTTCAGGATCTATTTCTACTACATATTTCTTCTTACAAGTCAATGACAATGCTATAGAAGTAGAAGGGTGGTGGTGGTTGTTTTTTAATGGTGTCAAATTTCAAGACATACGAAGAGTGGTCAGTGCTACTTCCTGAATTGAACATTAAACTGTAATCTCTTCCAGTGAATTTTTCCTTCACATTGTAAGCACCTCCATTAGACTATAAGTTCCCTAAAGGCAGAAATTGTCTTTTACCTATTTTCATATCCCTAGCACTTAACACAATGCCTGGCATATAATAGGCATCTACTAAATGTTGAATGATTAATTGAACAAAGAAAATGTCCAGGAAATTTTGCCTGTATTATTACTCTTTATGTCTTTATGCCAACATGTTCTTGTGCTTCAGCCTTTACCTCCCACCTGCAGTCCAGTTCTTGCTCTGAGTCCCAGGGCTTCTGAATAGTGAGAAGTCACCATATATAGTCCTGTCCCAGACCACAATGCCATTATTTGATACTTTCTGTTTCATGCACAACTTCTTTTTTCAGACTTTAGCTTCAGACTTTAGTAATAGGATTGTAAACTGAGTCCCATAATCCATTGGTAGTGACTTTTTCCTCCTTGGTGGAGAGCAATGTAATTACATCGATACTTTACATTTATAATTACATGAGATACTTTGTATCAATGAAATTAAAGACCTTGTCAAACAATTGCCCTTTGATCCTATTCACCATTCTTGACTTCCCTGATCAAAGCCCTCCTCCCTGGCTACCATTTCCTATAGGTATTATCTCTCTCTATTAGAATGTAAGCTACTTTAGGATAAGGATTGACTTACTTCTTTTGTATCTATAACCCTAGAACTTATCATAAATCCATAGACCTCTATGTAATATGAGATATTACATGAGAGAGTCCTCACTATCTATTAATATATGTAAATTCTTATTATAAATATAACTACCATATAATTAATAATGCATATAATATGTAGCATATAAATAATATATAAATAATTACTGTATATATATATATAGAGAGAGAGAGAGAGAGATGTATATAGTAAGCACTTAACAAATACATATTCAATCATTAATTCATTAACTCATCATTTATCCTTCAAATTAACCTGGTTCTGAATACAACTGAATATCCCAGAGTGCTGGGGCTACCTTTAAAATGCTCTACACCAGCCTGGTGCTGTCTTTTAGTCATCAACATTTCCACCTAGAAAATGCCTCAGTCAGGCATCTTAGATTTCATTTGTCTTCCTTCAAAAGGGGCTCCATGTGTACAATTTAGAAAGAAGGGAGATGCTGGATTTGAACACATTTTCATTCCCTGGTAATCTTGGAGGCTGGAGAAGAATGTGTATTCTGAACATTCCCTAGGGGTTCATCATGACTTGGAGCAATGCCATTGTTTAGACTATTGCTAATAATTCAGAAGTTTTCCCTCGTTAAAGCAGGATTGCCAGGGCTCAGGAGGAGGAGGAGAAAGAACACGGGGGAAAGACCTAGCTTTCATTTAATTTGACCTCACATCACAAAAAAAAAGACCCAGCTTGTCTTCCTGAGCAACTCAAACTGAGTTTTCATCCTGTCTGACCTCCCAGCATGAGAAGCTTCTTGCTGAACAACTGGCCCTCAGCCCCAGTGGGTCTGGGCACCAGTCCAAGCTTGGCACATCTCTCAACTGCACTTGTCCTGTTGCAAAAGAAGAATTAAAAAAAAGCAGTCATTCAAAAGAGGACAAGTGGGGGGAAATGAGAAAGAAAAAAATGGGTCCATTTGGTCTGTGGTCTTCAGGATGCCTATAGATGGTGTTTGTCCAATTAAGTCTGTCAAACCATCACTGTGGATAACCTTTGGAGCATCCTGATTTGGCAAATTTATTGGTTAATGTGCCAGGAAAGCTTGCTCACTGGAGAAAGGTTCAGCCCCACCCAGCTGGAGCCTGACTTCCTGAACTTCATCCCACACTTCTCTGCTTCCTTGGTAATCCTTCTAGCAGAAACCCTGAGCTTGTCAGAGCCACAAACCATAAGCAGGGCCATGCCTTTTTCCTTTTAGTCTAATTCCTTCTAGACAGTAGCTGGTTTCATTTGAATGAAACATGCTATCTTTGAGCATGCCAGGATTCTAAAAGAAATCATTGAGTTCCCTTTTTCCAGATGGCTAACGAAGGGTTTAAGAATCAAGTAACCCTAATGGGTATGCCACTGAACATAGTGCAGGACTGAGCTGTTTGTTAACACTAGTGAACTGGAACTCCCAGGTCAATACCACCTCAGGATCTCTCAGGCAAGAGAGCTTCTGAAAGAACATTTTATTCTTGCTGGGTCACATTTGCTGTTGCTTTGACCACACTGACTTCTGTCAATTCAATCCAATCAGTCAATCAATAAGCATTTATTAAATATTTACTGTGTTCTAGTCATTGTGCTAAGATAAAATTAGCACTGACTTGCCTCAGTGTCTCACAAAGTGCTATGTTCGTATCCTCAAGGAAATTACATTCTACTTGGGGGGAAATACACACATACCCCCCTCACCTCAAATTATAAACATGAACATATACACAATTAAAGGCAGGAGTCATCTTGAACAGATTCTCAAGAGCTGATTGTTAAATTTTATGTATGAACATTTTGCCCTTGGAAATCAGCAAATGCTACAAATCAGAGATTGATTTATTATTCTGTTGATTGTCTAGACTTGAGAAAGTGACTGAAAAATATTAGTGCCACAGATTAAAATTAAAATGTGTCATTTGTAGTTTTTCAAAATATCGCTTCTCTTAATATTTACCAGCACATCTCTGCATGCATATATATATATATATATATATGTACATGCATATTATATGTGTATGTTTCTGTAGTGGATATATACATTTACATGTGTGTATGTAAATATATATACATACACACATACATATCTTTATTTTTGTGTATATAAAATATTCAAGATAAGTTTGGAGGAGAAAGGAACCTAAGAGTACCAGCAAAGTCTTTTTTTAGTGGTGATTTTGCTTTTTTTATTATTTATTTTGATATTCTTTTCTTTCAAAACTGAGCTCCAAATTTTCTGCCTCCCTCTCACTCTTCCCCCACCTATACAAAATGATATCCATTATATATGTGGAATCATGCAAAACATGTTTCTTTATTAGCCATATAGAAAAAAAGAAAATATATACATGCTAGAAAATGTATATAGAAAGATATATTTCAATTTGTACTCAGAGTTCATCAGGTATCTTCTGGATAACCAGGAAAGTAACACAATACACCTCTTGAAGAAAGCCAAAGAATCCGCGAGGGTGAGGTGTTACTGGTGACATTCTGGGCTTGGGAATCACCCAGTATGAAGGGACAGAGAAAAGAAATGGAACATTGTGTATGAGAAGCAGCAAACAGACTAGAACGGGTGGGTTGAAAGGGACTAATATGTAAGAAAAACGGAATGGTAAGAAATGGCCATGAGAATAGCTTTAAATGACAAATAATTCAACTCACTAAGTTTTCTTTGAGCACTTTATACACAGATAAGTTCTTCTTCGGGATTATACTTATTTCATTGGAATAGCGATATCTAAGTGAGAGCCTTCTTCCGAAAATATAGATGAATACTTTCTGGACCCAAGTGGTTCAGGAGAAGAAGTTGAGATTGGTGACCTTGCACAGCCCTCCCTCACTCAAATCCAAGTCAACTGCAAGTCATGTCATCATCTTGATGTCATGGTCCTCTTCAAGAATGAAGGACAAACACAACTTGTGAGTGAGTAGCAGCTCCTCTCCTCCCCTCTCCTCTCCTCTTGTGTTCTACCCAGGGAAAAGTACACTCCACGGCCAAAAGCTGCCTTTCTTGCTCAAAGATAAGCCTTAAACCAATTCACTCTGTAGCTCATAGACTGGACAACAGCTCCCCACCCACCTAGCACTGAGTGAATGTAATTACTAAATAGTCATCGTTTCTCTTTCACCCAGGAAACCTGAGGATCTTCCCCTCACAGTTTGATTTTTTTTTATTGAAGGAGTCATCCCTTGAGTAACTATTTAAAGAAGTCTACTCAATGAATGGGTGTATCTCACTGAAAGTGAGAATGTGATAAGACCTTAGCCTGAAAGGGCCAGGTTCTCACACTGCATCCTGGGCCATCTTCCATCATCCTGATGAATATCAGGCCATTGGACCTAGATGGCTCAGGAGAAGAAAGGGAGGCTAGTGACCTTGCCCAGCCCTCCCTCACTCAAATCAAAGTCAACTGCAAGTCATGTCATCATCTTGATGTCATGGTCCTCTTCAAGAACAGGACAAACACAAGATGAACACTTTACAGGTGACAGAATCTTAGAGAGTTGCCTAGGGGCACTAAAAGGTTAAGTGACTAGGCCAAGGTCACATAGTTAGTAGAGGTCAAACCCAACCTCAAGTTTTCCTGACTCTGAGCTCAGCTCTCTATCTGTTTCATCATGGTGCCCCTCACAGATACATACATACATACACACACACACACACACACACACACACACACATATAGACATATATACATATACACAGAGAGAGAGTTCTATATTTTAATTTATTTATTAACCTCCTTCTGGGGTGATATGAACCTGAACTAGGGTAGGAGGGAGAAGGGGATAGACATATCAGAGAGACTGTGGAAGTATAATCTATAGAACTTGACAACTGATTACAAAGATGAGGTTTGAGGGACAAATCTAAGGTTTCAATTGAGGGTGAGCAGAAGTCATTTCAACTTCCTTTTATGTGATTTTCCCCCCTTTAGAATATAGCCTTAAGGGAAGGAACTATGTTTCTTTTTGTTTGCATTTATATTTCTAGTTTTTACCAGTATGTTGCACTTAGTAAACAATATATAAATACTATTGAATTATTCACCACAAAGATCATGGTACCTTCGACAACATCTCTCCAACAAATATAAGGCAGTCTACTCAAAGCCAGCTTTTGAATACCAAGAGAAGTTAGTTCCCTCCATAGGTATATCTTTTCAAGTGTCTGGAACATTATCCTCTTGGCTAATTAACTGTACCTTGTATGTATGTGGTCAAGCAGGTGGCTTGCCCCTCATCTGTAATCGTTCCACTGGCAGTTTAACTGGCAGTCAGAGCACAGGATGATAATGGATGGTGAATCTGTCATATCATTAGGGAGGTTAGAAACAGGTGCCTAATTAGATACAAGCCAAAATAATTTTTTAGTAGGAATCTTTTTTTAAGACAGTCAAAGACACAGCATTTGGGGAAAATTTTTCCTCCGAGGATGTCAGAATATCTTATAAAAATGGATCACATTTTCTCCATGAGTAATCTAAGTATCTTCTTTTAACAGGTAGCAACTATTAACCTTTTTGTTTGATGGACTGAGAAAAGAGTACCTCATAAACTTCAGTGAATTGCTTACAATTATTCAATGAAACATATATTTAATTGAACTGAATTGTGAAGTAATTCTGTTCCCTTCATTTACACATTACAAAGTGCCCACTGTGTGAAAGGCACTGTACTATTTAGAGACTGGAGAGGAGGAGATTCAGAAACAAAATAGATCAATACATAACAAGTACATATTCAAAGAATATAAAGTACACATTCATTCTAACAGAGTGAAAATCTAAATGAGAGGAATAAAAGAGATAATAAGTAAATAAGAAATAAGAAAATTCCTTCTCATTCCCTGTTGAAAGCTGTGTGCTAAATGCCACTCAAGAAATCTACTAATACAAAGAAATCTACTAATGTGCAATTTGTTTTTTTAAATAAATTTTATTGATATCACTTGTTTTTAATGTATTCTTGTTTTCCAAATGTTTCCCTCTTCTCTCCACTATCAGAGAGTCTTTTACAAAAAAAAAATATAATTAAAAAGAGGGAGCAGACTGGTAAAACAAATTCACCAAAACAAAAAAGATTTATCTTGTCAGCAGTGGTCCACACCCATGGCTAACAGGGAGGAGAAGGTGCTTTCTTGCATGAAAGCAATGCCAGATAAAATAAAAAGCCATAAGGTCAGAAATTTAGAGTTAGAAAGGACCTCATAGGTAATCCATCCTCACCTTTGTTTTATAGATAAGGAAATAAAACCCATAGAAATGAGGTGACTTACCTAAGTGTATTCAGTGGCAGAGTCAGAATCCAAAGTTCCTAACTTCAAATCCACATTTCTTTACATATCTTATGACTTCAGAAAATGGAGAATGAGCAAAATTATTAATTTAAAGCAAATTTATCAACCCTACTTTGGCACATCTTACAATGATTGGTTGTGGGTAAAAACTGAACGGTTTTCTTTTAGCATTTGTCTTTGATTTTCCCTAAAAAGTGTTTTTTTGCTACACAGTACAAGCAAGCAGAATTGTATTTTCTATCCCCACTTTGTCTTGTATCTTCCAACATCAGCTCTAATGATATGCATCACCATGTAGTCATTCAGCATTATCACATTGCTCCATCATTACAAAAATATAAACCCAGTTGCAGCTTCAAACCTCTTGAAACAGATTGGGCACAGTGAGCTCCCTAAAGTTAGTTCCTCAAGCTTCTAAATGGCACTGAGCTCATATTTCTCTTTAAGTACTATGGCCATGAATCACCTTGGAGAACTTTTTTTTTTAAGCGATGTACTAAAAATGAAAAATAGAGTTCCTTCTGGCTCTGAATGCCTGTAAACCAGGTCATCTTTCTCTGTTTATAGATTCAAGAAATAGGTATTTTCTAGAGTTAGCTTGACAAATATTTTTATACTAAGACATCTGTGGGACTGTTCAGAGATCAGTTCCTTTTCTGATTTTCATAATCACTACAGATGAATATGGTGGTGAGAGCTGTCAATCAATCCACGAATAAACATTTATTAATACTAAAAAGAAATATCAATTGACATACTTTTTAAAATAAATTCAACACTGTACCTCTTATCTGTGCAAATTTATTTTAAATACAAACAGATATTATAATTCTATTTTGAAATTTAAAAAAAGTTCATCCCACTATCTCTATTTTCCTTTTCTGATGGATTGAAAGTGCATTATGTCAATTGATGGCAAATTGTTCCTTTGAGGTTTCCTAAAATTCCTCTCCTAATGGTGTGTACTATATGTCAGGACTTGTGATGAGTACTGAGGATATGAAGACAAAGAATGAAACAGTTCCTACTCCCAAGGAGCTTATATTCTAATAATCAGTGATTCTTAAATTGTGGGTCATAGTGGTCACAATCCATAGTTTAAGAAGCACTGAAGGGGTCATGAGTGAGAAATAGTTTAAGAGACCTTGTATATACCACAAATACATATAGATAGGATGAACATTTTTATTTCAAAGTAGAATACTGAGATTTTCCAATTTAGCTGAAACTTTGAGAAAGCCTTGTCTCTGACTTTAAATCAATTTTTGATAGACACATCAACTACTGATGAAATCAGTAGCTTCATTACCCCTTGCAGTTGAGTGGCATGATAGAAATGGCAAACAATGAATTACTGAAGTCATAGCACCTTTTCTCATCTACCTAGTGCACTGATAGGTGTGGAGGACATCACAGCTCATATTGTATATAAAATGGTATACACAAAATACAGTAAGATCTTATGGATTCAAAATGTCCTGGTTCTTGTCAATTTAATCATGGGCTTAAATCCATGGCTGTAGGGTGGACTGTTATGGGTAAGGCAAGTCATCATGTATGTATTTATCATGCCCTTGCTATATTCCAGGAACTATACCAAACTCTGAGGATACAAAGAAATTTAAAAATAGTACCTTCCCCCAAGAAGCTCATAATCTAACGAGGGAGACAACAGGCAAGCACAATGTATAAACAAGACATATACAGGATAAATTGGAGATAATCTCAGATGGAAAGCACTAACATGAAAAGCAATGGTCAAGGCTAATGCAGATGTAGAACTTTTGCTGATACTTGGAGGAAACCAGGGAATCCTGGAGGCGGAGACCTTTTGCGCTGAGTGCTGCTACCTCAGTTGTAGTGAACATGAATGACTCCTTGGTATGTGAGATTGGGATGTTTCCTTTGGAATATTTTAGTGAGGGATTTGGGGATTTTGGAGTAGGATATGGGCTTCAGAATGTTTCTATATTTGTACATCTTCCTGAGAGTTTGGGCCAGAGAGTCAGAAATAACTTGATTACCCATGAAACAAAATGTTAGACACACACACAAAAAAAAATGCATCTTACTAACCAACTACAATCAACATTATGGAGTTTGAGACCAAAGATCATGACCATATATGGAAGAATATAGCCAAAAGAAAGAAAGGTCATTGTAACAAAGAGGACCACAAACATTTGTCTAAACCTCAATCAATCTACAAGCATTCATTAAGAACCTACTATATGCAGTCTTCTGGACCTTGGGGATATCCAAAAAAAAAGGAAAAATTGCTATTCTCTGAAAATATACATTCTATTGGAGAGACTGCACATGCACATGTAAGTATATAGAGAATAAAAATGCAATAAATACAAGGCAACTAGACAGGGCACTAGCATTTGGAGGGATCAAGAAAAGCTTCATCTAGAAGATGGTCCTTGAGTTCCATCTTGAAGGAAGTGATGAATATGTAGAACCATGCTTCCTTACACCAAGGAAAAAGATATTGGAGGATAATGGTCCTGTTCTTTTTTCCTCTGGGGAGACTAAAGGGAGTAAGAGGATGGAAATTATAGGAAAAGGTTTATTTGAAGGGATTTAATGCTCACATTTCTTCCCATATTAATGAATAGAAACAGAAGATGAAGAGCTGTCCTCAGAGGTAATTTAGTCCAAGCCCCTTATTTTGCAGATGAGGAAACTAATAACTAGGGAAATGAAGTGGGTCAAGGCTGCAGAGTTAGCAAGTATCAGAGCTGGAATTTGGGGAAACAACATATTTTTGTTCAAGGTCCAAACACTATTGACTTTGGGGACCATAGCCTTCAGCTGAGAGATCCAATCTGTGCTGGGCTTTTGGTAACATGGTAATTTGGCTATGAAGGCTAAACTCTACAATAGCAATCCATTAGGCAAGACAGGTTTAATTCAGTAAATAACTGACTACTTCCTATTTGCAAGAGATCATAGTCAGAGAATTATAGAGCTGGAAGAGACCTAGGTATTCTCTAGTCTAGGGTTTCTTAAACTCTTTCAACTCTGGACTCCTTTTTGCATTTCAGCAGCAGTCTTTGCCTTTGTATGGCCTGAGGGCATGAGCAATGCAAAGTGCACATGCTTTGCTTTCAGAACTAAGGTTGCAGGGAAGCTAGGCAATACAACACAGGCAAGCACCGTCAGAAATACCTTGGGTTCATTATGTGTTTGATTTTGAATTAATTTTTGGTTATTGCCCATTCAAAAACCTTTTACTATTGCCAAATCGGTCATGACCCACAATTTAAGAAGTGCTGAACTAATCCAGTCCCTTCATTTTATAGATAGGAAACTGCAGCTCCAGGGGACTAAGAGAACTGTCCAACATCACACAACTAGTGAATGTTATTATTCCAGAGTCATGACTATTTCCACTAATGGGTATTATGTTGTTAAAAGAGCTCTAAGAAACATAATTCCACAGTCTCTTGAACTCACCTTTTCAAGTATTTAGAAAACCTAAAATCAAAATGTTATTCATTAGAGCTAACCTAATGTACATTTCCCACTTGTCTTGTTCACAGGGAAAACAACTAAAAGTCAATTGGATTACAAAAAGTTTGAATTTCAAACCCCTGGTATGTAAAACAGCTCTAATAGGTCTCCAATGAAACCTGAATAGTCTATGAATCAGATGCAGGCCCTATATGGTACTGGGAAATGTCACCAAGACTGTGTAAAGAAGACCATATTGCTCCATGTAAAATAATTCTCTAAATTTGTCACATAATGGATTATGGACAAAATGTTTAAATCATCTTAGACATGTTTGTGTAGAAAATATATTAAAACTTTAAAATTAGAAGAAAAATGTTAGTACAGTGAGTAAAAGGCAGAGGCAATCAAAAGACTGATGCTACTCCTGATTTTGCTACAGATTTAGACCTACTCATGCAAAATATAGAAAGCTAAATTTTGACAACTTGCTTAAGGAATTTACTTATCATGTTGTAGTTCATTATAATAGTGAAATCACAGGTCTATTTCCTATCCTTTTTTGTTCACTTGGAGAAAGTTCATAAATTAACGTAAAATATGTTTTAAATGTTATTTAAAATGACTATTGAAATACAAAATATTGCCCTTTTTCCTTTCTTCTTATTTTTCTGGCAGAGCCCATCAGAGCCAAATATTCCCCATTAGTAATGGAATCATAGTTTCTAGCACCCCTTGCTGGACAGTGAATGGAAAAGCATAATTTTCCCAGCATCACAGCTGCATAGCAGATGTTCATTTGAGAAATTGTTGGGGCAATAGCACAGGTCTGTCTAAATAGTGGGAATACTTTTTTTTCCTTAGCCCCATTTGAAGAAAGCAAACTGGATTGCTATTTCAGCTGGGACAATCTGCTTCAGAGAGCCTTGCTGAATACCATCCTCCTTCCCTACCCTTTCTCAGAGAAAGAAACACTCTGCTAATCAAATAAATGGAAGCCCATTGGGAGAAATGTCCCAATGTAAAAGTGATGTAGCATTTTACAATTTATCTTTGAGTTCTTTAAGGGAGGTTAGTAAGAGTGCCATTTCTAGGAGGGTGGCTTTGCCATAGTGGTCAGAGACATAGTGGGGAGGGGATGGAAGAAGCCAAGCATGGCTTACAAAAGTGACAAGGCAGTATTTAAGTCATCAGAATGTTATTGGAATATGTGGATATGATGCTGGGATTTGTTTTTTAAACAGAACACACAGTCTTGTGAGAAATGGCACCAGATCTTGAGATAGACAAACAGAAACAGACAGACAGAGAGAAATAGACAAAAAAGAGGGGCCAGCAGAAACAGAGAAAGAGAGATTGAGAGAGGGAGAGGGACTTCAATGAGATGCTATTAACTGAGTCTCTCTTCTCTTTGCTGCCACTTTCTGGTATTTCAGAGGGAAGTCACTGAACTGAACTCTTTGAAGGATGATTTGAAGCCAATGGACACATAGCCCAAATGTTGGGTAGTTGTTTTTTAATGGACTTGTCAGCAGTCACTCTCATTTGCAACAGAATTCCTTTTCTCCCTTACCCTTTGTCTATTTTGTATTTTCCCAGTGCTGTACCAATGTTGAATAATTTACAAGGATAGAAAAAGAAAACTGTCACTGTTAGAGTCCCAGGGCTCTACACTCACTCAGCTGTCTCATGGTCAAATGTCATTGGTGCCATTATGTGAGAGGGTGAGATTAGCACTGAGTAGCCACTTTGCCTCTTTCCTTTATCTATTGTTAATGATATCAAACATATATATATATATATAATTTTTTTCTGTTAAAGAGCCAGTTGTGGTTTCTGAAGCAAATTGCCCACCTCAAGAAATAAAAATAACCTATTCTGCTCTTTCCTTCTCTTCCTCCTATACTCCAGCTCCACCCCTCCTCTTTCTTCTTATCCAATATTTCCACTACAAAGCAGAAAAGAATACAAATCCAACATTGTTAGAACTGTGTTTGGAAGAAATGCTAGGATTCAAAGTACCCTCTGTCACACTGGCTCTGCTCCTTTTTATGGGCAGGCAAAAAAAATAATAAAGTTACCCCAGTTACATTAATAGGGAACCATGCTGAACCATGGGAAAAGAGTACAATAGACCTCTTGGATGCAGATGGCACATTACAGAAGGGAAGCCAAGGGATATAGCTCTCTGAGGAATTACCCAAGTACAGAAATGCTAATATCTAGAGAGAAAAGACATAAAATACTGGTCCTGGGCTATAGAGAAATAAAGCTACAGGATCAAAGAAAAGCAGAGTTTGAAGAGTACCTAGGTCACTTAGTCCAACCTACACCTAGACAAGAATCCCCTCCAGGATATCCAGAACAAGTGTCCATCAAGTCAGTTTGACAAACCCCCAGAAGGGTTAATTCATCGCCTCTGGATGCAGACCCTTCTACTTATAGATGCCTTTAACTGTTAGGAAGTTTTCCTTACGTTGAACCCAAATCCACCTTTCTGAATCCTTCATCTATCACTCCTACCTGCCCTCTGGGGCTAAGAACAAATTGAATTTCTCATTCATGTGATAGCTACTCAAACAAAGAAAAGTATCATATCTCCCATAATTATTTTCTCCTCCCAGAAAAAAAAATCTCTAGTTTCTTTAGGAAATTCTTCAGGGGTGTGGTCTTCAGGGTTTACTACATCCTGGTCACTCTTCTCTTTATAGGTTTCTATTTTTCAACATTTTTCCTAAACTGTGGTGCCCAGAACTGAACAGAATACTCCACACATTGTATAATGAATGCAAATAACAACAGGACCATCATTTCCTTCATTCTGCAGGCTGTGCATCTATTAATTCAGTCTAAAATTGTTTTAGTCTATTTTAGTCAACAGTATAATGTGGCAGCCTTTAGCTAGAAAGGGGTGGGGTAGGGGAAGGCAGAAAATAACTCTTCAGAACTTCAGAAGTTTGGTGGATACCCTAAGCAGCAATGTCAAATTGCATTCTCCATCTCTTTCTTACCTCCCACCCTCAAGAGGTTTGGCAGGTAGTATTTGTTAGTTTCCATAGTTAAAGATATTTATCTCCTGATGGCCAGACCTAGTCATTTAGCTAATAACAATAAAATAATAGTTAGCATTTGTATAGTGCTTTATGATTTGTGAAGTGCTTTATACTTAGTATATAATTTCAGCCTTAAAGCAACCCTGTGACGGATGCTACCATCATCCCTATTTGTCAGATGAGGAAGCTGTGGCTAACAAAGTTAAGTGATTTGCTAAGTATGTGGGAGAGGCAGGATTTGCACTGAGGACTTCCCAACACTTAAGTCCAATACTCTACCCACTTTAATACCAAGCTAGGCTAGTCCTCAGCTGGCAGACACAGCCTGTCACTGGACTTTGACTCCAAAGTCTTTCTGGATTGGCAGTTGTTGCTGGAGCTTGAGATCCGCTAGCATAACCTTTGAGAATTTAGGGTAACCTCAACATGGTGAATAAGCACTGAAGTAGGATTTAAATGGTAGATAAAGGAATTGATGAAATAGATTTAAAATTTAGCAGAAATATGACTCCTTTCCAATATTAATGAGATCAAATCATTGCTAGCATTGTTAACTCTTGAGTTCAATCTACATAGAATTACTAGAATGCATCAGGAGACAAAGAATGGGTCAAACAATCTGCCACTAGTTTATCATGTGACCTTCAAAAACATCAGCTAATTTCCTCTAGCCCACAGGTGCCCTGGCCCAGACAAACTGATGAGACAGTAAGATAACCACTGTGCACAGCCTAATCATTGACAGGAGTCTAAAAAAATTTGATTACATAACATGAATTTTTTCCACCATGATAATTCAATCTTTGCCTATTAAAACATGACTGGATCAACTTTCCAATCCTCTCTTTTTATCCTTTATCAACTCTTCCTATCTACCCTAATCTGGGTGATCAATTGTCTGATCATGACCACAAGTAAAACTTTTCAAAGGGCAGCTAGGTGCCACAGTGGTTAGAGTGAAGGCCTGGGGCATCTGTCTTGAGTTCAGATATGATCTCAGACATCTATTAGCTATGACCCTGGGCAAGTCACATAACCCTGTTTACCTCCATTTCCTTATGTATAAAATGAACTGGAGAAGGAAATAGCAAACCATTCAAGTATCTTTGCCAAGAAAACCCCAAATGGGGTCATGAAGAGTTAGACATGGTTGAACACCAGCAACCTTTTTAAAGTGATTGGGTGGGGGCACAAACATTTTTCAAGTAACAGGCTCTGTACTAAGTGCTTTAAAATACTGTCTCATATTAGAGTGTTCTCTTTTGCTTTGTTTAGACTTGTTTGGGGAATATCTCAATGACTTATCTCCTTTAATATAGTAGAAAGGTAGATAAAGATACCTAGCATCTTTTCTCATTTTAACTTCTTTATGAGGACAGATGGCAACAGAGAAGATCCCATATCTCACTCACTGCTAGTAGACACGTCTTCATAATTCTACAAAGTCAAAATCCCAAAGAAACTTAAATCAGAAACTAGCATCTCCTGGAGAAGATCGAGATGTAATTCTGGGGAGATTTTTATACATATGGAGATCTAGGATGTAAAGCCTGGCCCCTAACATACAGAGAGCTTTCTCCAAATATCAAAAGTTACCTTGGAGTTCCAAGTTGATAGAGAAATTGTAACATTTGGTGGTGATGTTTCTCTGAAATATTATCATTTTATCAAAGTTTTTGACACCACCAGTCACAGAAGCACAACTGCTGCCTGCTTAAGTAATTGACAGAATTCAGTGTAGTCTTTCATTTCCTCCAATAGCCATAATTGTCACTCTTGAGATGGGCAATAACCAAACAAGGAAGGTAGATCTATGTTAGAAGCAGCTATGTAGTACAGTGGATAGAGTGCTGGGCCTGGATTCAGGAAAAGCTGAATTCAAGCTCAGCCTCGCAGATAATAGCTGCATGACTCTAGACAAGTCACTTAAACTGTATCTGTCTCAGTTTCCTTAACTAGGAAATGGGGAAAGTAACAGCACCTCCCTTACAGGGTTGTTGTGAATATCAAATGAGATAATATTTGTAAAGTGTTCAGAACAATGCCTAGCACGTAGTAGGTACTTCATAAATGATAGCTCCTTTCCTTCCTTTGATAGGGTGAAGAATTAGGAGACCTCAGAGATGCAAATGTATGATAATTCAGTAGTGTATGACCTTGGTCAAGATCTTAAGATTTTCTGAGTCACTTGTAAATATATGTATACACACACACGCATACACACACACACACACACACAATGAGTTTATAGAAGAATTAAACTAAGTTGTCTTGATTTCTTCTAATTCAAAATTCAATCAAGAAAGCAAGAAAGCAATGAGTAGAAAAAGATTGAAGTGAAATATTCCCTATTCTCAAAAAGCTGATAATTTAATGGAAACGATAACATAAGCATACATAGGTATATCCAAAGCATATTCATGTTTGTTTATAAATATATCTGTAGACACACACACACACACAAATGTGTATATTACACATATCTACAGATCTCTCTCTCTCTCCCTCTCTCTCTCTCTCTCTCTCTCTCTCTCTCTCTCTCTCTCTCTCTATATATATATATATATATATATATATATATATATATATATATATATATATGTATATAAATAGAGATCTACATTAGCATGTAACACACAGAAAGCAGATGAAAGGTAACTTTGGAGGGGAAGGTTAGGGGAAAAACCTAATGCAGGATTAGGTCTTTGAGACTAGTATTGAAGGCAGTTAGAATGATTATCTCCAAATGATCCTTTATATAGCTTGTTTCAACATTGTTGTTTACATGTTGACTTCCCCATTGGACTCTGAGTTTCTTGAAATCAGGGACTGTGTTTTACCTTTCCTTTTACCCCCAGCAATCACTTAATAAATGCTTATTGACTGACTGACCGAAGAGAGAGTATTCCCAGCATGAGAGAGAGTCAATATAAAAGTAATAGACTTTTGTATATGAGAACTGGCAGGAAGGCCAGTGTGGTTAGATTTTAGAGTTCATATAACAAATTAAAAATAAGTTTAGAAAGACAGGAATGAACCAAAATGTAAAGAGTTCTAAAAGTTAGAGAGGACTTTGTATTGATCCTAGAGGTCATAGGGAGCCATTGAAGTTTGTTGTGTAGGGGACTGATATGGTCAGACTTTTGCTTAACGGTGAAACACTGTCTTCCAGTTAGCATGGAGATAACACTACACACACACACACACACACACACACACACACACACACACACACACACACTTATTTCCACCTTTTTGTAGAGATCGACATCAATAGGTCCCTTGAGATTTGTCCTTACTCAAAGGGTGATCTCTTAGAATATAGTTTAACCTGATATGATCTTGGAAAAACTTACCTTTTGCAGGATTGGATCCTTTCAGAAATATGTCAGGAACATTGCCAAGCAAGCAAAAGCTTGACATATATTAATGACATACATATTTCTCTTCCTGGAAGTAGTGAGAGGGTGAGAGGTGAATCTTTCAAATGAGGTTTTCCTTTTGGTTGCATAATATAGTACAAAGATTCCTCAAATTTCAGAGTAGACACATGGAAATATTTATCAGAATCCTAAAGGAAATTTCTTTCTATGTTTTTCTAAAGGGAATTTCTTGACAAAGAGGACTCACCTGTAGTTGTAGGTGAGTCATTGAAACCTTCCCATGCTTCATGGACAATCTAAAGCTTTTGGAACCTTAACCATCTCAATACAGCAAATCCACAAGTGGTTTGGTTTTTTTTTTGGTAGATTCACTCAAAATGCTACTGCAGTACTGGTGCTGCCTAATCAATTGCAGCTACTGTTAAAAGTCAGCAGAGTAAGCTTCCAGAAAACTGGATTAGAGGGAAGCTCTAAGCTGCTCTTTGGAAGGGGAATTGAGAAAGCACTGAACTATGGCCTTGTTGGCCTTTCAGAATTCCTTTCTTATTCAGAATGCTCCCTTTACAGTTCTATACGTTGCTCCAGAGACTTTCATGTTTTTGAGTCCAATCACATTTGTTTGTAGAAAACAAAATGATATTATGAAAAAATATGTTAAATAGTATTGCAGATAGGCACATTGAAAAACAGGTTTTACTAGCTTGTCGGGGTTTGAATAAAGATCTACAAAATATAAGAAGGGGAAATTATTTTGGTAAATTGGAATTTTTGTCACACCCATTATAATGCATTGTGTTTATTCCTTTGGGAAACTTACCAAATACAGATTTTTTTCTTTAAAGTCTCAAAGACTTTTTAAAAAAATTATGCCATTTTAAATGAGATCACTACTTGTATAAGAAATATTACAAGCCTAGTATTATTTTAAAATGTTCTCATTGACCATAAAGTCCTATATTTTAAAAATTTAAATGAAGCTCCTCTTTTGAAAGATGTTGGGTGGAAGTCCTCTGCTAAGCCAGAGAAAAAGTCTTTTTTTTTCTAATGCTCAGATAGAATCTTAAATGTGCAAATGTCTCCTGAGCCTTAGAAGTTACCAATTCATCCCTAAATTTATTCTATCACCAAAACCTCTCATCACCGTAAGTAACATTTATTCTTTGAGGTACATTTTCACTTTGGTGCAATCTCTCTGAATGTGTCCAATTTCTCCAAACGAATAGCCTTTCTGCTCATTTATGTAGGTGGTGCAGTAAGCCTGGAGTCAGAAAGTCCTCAGTTCAAATCCAGCCTCAGAAACTTACTAGTGGTGCAACTTTTGGCAAGTCTTAACCCTTCTCTACCTCAGTTTCTTTATCTGTAAAATAGAGATAATTTTAACTCCGAGTAAAAGTGTGAAAGCCCTTCCTTCCCAGGGTTGTTGTGAGAAGCAATGAAATAATATCTGTAAAATACTCTGCAACCTTAAAATATTATGTAATTCTAGCTCTCATCATCTTCCTCCTCCTCATTCTCCTGATTCTTACTATTTATCATTATTTTTAAGTTGGATTTTATAAATCTTTCATTTCCCATGAGATATCCAGACTCACCTAGCACTTTAAAGTAGTAGCTTAATTTACTTTAAGCGCATGAACACACCTGCAAATATAGATAAATGAGATATAATTAGATTGATAATGACCCTAAAAACCATAAACAGCCTAC
The DNA here is from genome assembly GCA_028658325.1 of Potorous gilbertii. Lineage (NCBI taxonomy): Eukaryota > Metazoa > Chordata > Mammalia > Diprotodontia > Potoroidae > Potorous > Potorous gilbertii. The sequence continues at coordinate 124,255,911 of CM053773.1, forward strand.
TAAATATATATATATATACAAGCTATTTTCCTTGTTTTAAGTGTTTTCTGTTCATTTTATTAATATTTTTATAATTGTTACTTAAGGGGGAAGGGGACAAAATTCAGCTCCATAATGCTCAATGTAGTGAGGAAATCTAAAGGATGGGAACAGACCTGTGATTTCCTTGACATAAAGAGTTCATGGATCAGACCCTCTACATCTTCTACCAAGAGAACAGAAAGGCTGAGTATCTTTCCCAGGTTTACATAACCTATCAACAAAAGGATTTGAATCCACATTTTTCTGGTACCATGGCCAGCTCTGTATTCACCTCCCCATACTGCCTCTGAGGGAAAAGTAACACAAGAATGAAATTGAAGTTAAATGTAGGATCACAGTTTTGAAACCGGAAGGCACAACAGAGACCATCGAGTCTAATTCATTTAGTTTGCAAATGACAAAAGTGAGAATCAGGAATGTCATGACTTACCCAAAGTCATACCAGACTCAGAAGTAGGCTTTAAATCCAGATTTTCTGACTCTAGAGATAATAAAGTATCTACATTGCATATAAAAATTAATTTATATTGTCATTCATTCCATAAACATTTATTAAGTGCCTGCATATCAGCAAAGAGTCCAATCCTTAGTAGATGCTCAGGGAGAGACAAAATTTAATTGACAATTGTTTAACTTCATGGGGTAAGTATTGGTAGGGGATTTCACAGAAACACAGATATCCAGCCACAACATTTCAAAATCAATACATTAGATGAGTCTAAAACAAATATTAAAATATTTTCAGAGGTATAATTTACTGTGAAAATGATCAAATTTTGGTATGGGCATCTGCAAATTATTTTTTTAAAAAAACAACTAGGGAATAGTATGATTTTATTTGACTAGGAACTTTTTCATTGTCTCTTTCCTAGGAATGAACTCATACAAAGAAAAGTATTTCAAACAGATGGATTTCATTTAAATAAGAAAAATAAGAATAATATGGTAAGAAGAGCAGTGGGTTTTGATATTAGCATATGAAAGCACTACTCAAATCATAAGACTAACCTGTGAAATCTATCAACTATAACTGCCCATATTAAAATATTTCATGACAATAAATTTAACAGAGAAAACTCACATACTTGAGGTAATATTATATAATTCTAGGTTTCATTGCCAACTTATTTAATCACTGTTTTTAACATTATTTTCACATTCTGTTTGTTTACCTTTAAAATGACCTTGTAAGTTAAACTATAAAATATCCTAAGTTTGTCACATAAAGGT
>CM053773.1:124257682-124286159 GCA_028658325.1 Potorous gilbertii
AGAGATACATATATATACATGCACATCTATGTCCATATATGTAACATATTATATTAATACTGAGGATCATACTGTAAAACAATCAGAAGTGAAACATCATATACTTCTCAAAGTTATGAATAGGAAATGCATTCTTAGGCAAAGAATAGAAACTATTACAGAAAATAAATAATTTTCTTTGTATGAAATCATAAGCTGTCTGCAGGAAATAAAATTAATGCACTTAAGATAATAAGGAAAGTGGTTAAATAGGGGAGGGAATATCTGTATCAAATTTTTCTGATAGGCCATGGTATCCAAAAATAATTAAATTATACATACAAACATGTATAAAACCAAAAGCCATTTGCTTTCAAAAGAAAAATTTCAAACTATTAACAACCATATGAAAGAGTGTCCACTAATAATAAGAGAAATGGAAATAAAAAGAACTCTGAAGTTTTGCCTCAAATCCTACAAACTTGTAAAGATGTCAAAAGATAGGAATGGTCAATACTGGGGGAACTGTTGGAAGATGGCAACTCTACTGCATTGTTGGTGGAGCTATGAACAGATATAACCAATCTGGAACACAATTGGCAATTTTTTCAAATAAAGTGACTAAAATACCATACCCTTTGACCCAGAGACTTTCTTACAAGGTTATATCCCAAGGAAGATATTGATAATACAAGTCCTCATATACCAAACTATAGCAGCACTTTTTGTGATAAACAAAGACTTGGAAACAAAGTAAACGGTCATCAATTTGCTGTGCTACATAAATGTAATGAAATATTACTAGGATATAGGAAATGTAAGATCTTCCTGAACTGAAGTAAAGGAAGCATAGTTAGGGAAACAACATACATAATGACTACAGCTATGAAAATGGGAAGTTTAACCACAAAATAAAGACCAGAAGAGAGTCTCATGTGGGGAGTGGGGAGACCCCCACAAAGAGCAGGGTACCAGGGGCCGACCTCCTGGAAGGAATTCATGGACTCAAGCATTGTTGAGGACAAGGTAAAGGTTTGTTATGCGAGAGTTCTTAGGGAACCTGCCATCTTAGGGGGTACAGGTGAAGTTTATATAGCATATTATACAATAAAGCATGTGCCAAAAATTCTAACTAGGTGTTTTGGGGTGGGATTAGGGAGTGGTTAAGGAGTGGTCCGTTCTTAAAGGATCATGCACTTTTGGTATCTACTGCACAGGTATTTTACCCCAAATTCATCTGAAAGTAGCCCAAGAAGGGGGCTACCTGGAGGTATGGTTTTAGGTCTGAAACGCTGGGGCGAGCTGGTGCTTGGGATGGGGAGAAACTGCCTGAGATAGTATTTTTAGACTAGAAAGAAATGTGATTTTTAAAGAGAAATGTGATTTTCGAATTAGTCCCAAGTACATGCACCCAAGCATCTCATCACTACAAAATTATTTTGAAAAAGTATGGTGCAAAGGAAAAAAAAATATGAGAAGACACCTTCAGCTCAACCTTTGCCAAGTTGGGTAGGAGGTCCATAAGTATTGGACATGACTCATATTTACAGATTATTTCAATGTACTCATCATCTATCAGTTATGTTGACATTTTCCTCTTTTTTGTTTTTAAAAATACTATTTTTTATAGGGAGTGGCTCTGTGTTGATGGAGGGGAATGAGAAATGTGGGAAGAAATCATGGCAATGCAAAAAGTGAATAAATGAATGAAAATTTATTAAAAAAAATAAATATGTTGCCAATTTTAATAATAATAACTAGCATTGATATAGCAACTAATATACGTCACATACTATTCTAAGCTGAGGTCCAGCAGTTTTAAAAAAAATGAGAGTAGGGAGGTGGAAGAAGGGACAATTCAAATGGATGTTTCATCTCTTTAAGGGACTCCCAGGGAAGAAACTTCCCTCACCCACGCAAATAGAAAATTCACTTGCATTTGGAGTCTTGGAGAGTGGCTTGGGGACTCAGTTGTTAAGTGACTTGCCCATGGTCCTACAGAGGGTATATATCAGAGTCAGGACCACTATCCAAATTTCTCTGATTACAGTGCTGGTCATTATGCCTCACTGTCTCTAAGCAGTAGAAAACAGAACTCTACTAAAGACTTAACTAATACCAAATAAAATGGGAAGGCTAGCTCACAGTCACTTAACTCCTCTAAAGGAAACATTGCCTTTAGTTTCATTATTTCCTATAGACTTAAAACCCAAGGTTTTAGGGATCCTGGAAACATTCAGTTGGCAAAACACATTCACCAAAAAATTACATGCAAGCTCAGGATGACTGCAGCATAGCTGTAAGAACTTCCATCAAGGGGCATAGAATTTTGTTGTGTCTTGAGCTGTAAGCCACTTTTGGAAAGCCTTTCATATCTGTGTTCCCAAATACCTGAGAGCTCATTAGTAACAGAAGCTGAAAATAAATCTTCAAACTCTCTCCACAACTGTGGACACTGATGATACCTTTCATCTGGCTGCTGCAGGATAGGACAATTTTTTAAGCACCCACTGGAGAATTTCAAATCGCCCCATTGACAACTAACTTGTTTTTCCTCCCACCTTTCCTTAAATGTGCTTGGAGGAATATGAGAAGCTTGATTTTCCACCATGTGTCTGTTTTCTCTCACTTTTTGCTATTAATCAATTAGAGGGGCCAAAGTGCTTATCTTAGGAAGGCTATAAATGGGAATTTTCCCCCTGTGTCATTAAGAAGGTGTTGGTTTTAGCTCTATCTTTGACCTGGTGGGAGCCTACCTTTGTGAATCTCTTCACCTTTGTAATCCCTAAAACTGTATTTGTGTGTTCATTAGTGGCAGGACACAGCCTGAGAGAAGGTCATGGAAATATTGTGACAACAGGGCATTGTGGTCAGGAGAAGAAATCAAAGCCCTTGCCTCAGGGGAAATAAAAAGTACATAGTGGTAGCATGCTTTACAATTAAGGGGTAGTTTAATGAACCTCAGGATGAAACATGCTGGTATTTTCACTGACCAGAATGAGTAAACAGCCCTGGCCCAACACACTGAATGGGGAGAACCTCCTCAGGACTGTGGTTTATGTCTCCCTCAGTTTATAGCTAATAGGTGTTTATTTCTGGATTGATGGAAAGCTCATTTTCTATTTGTTATTCCAGGAATGTCATTGTACCAGGAATTATAAAAATAACTGACACTCCGGTAGTACTTTTAAGGTTTACAAAGAAATTTACAAACATTATTTTGCTGGAATCTTACAGGACCCAGATGGCTCCAGAGGAAGAACTGATGCTGGTGACTTTGCACAGCCCTTCCTCATTTAAATCTAATTCACTTGGAAGACATCATCTTCCTGATGTTGTGGTCCTTGTCATGAAGCAAAGGCAAAGAACAGCAATACTCAGTCAAGGTGCTACAGAAAGTGTTACTCTTATTTCTAGATGAGGAAACTGAGGCTTTGCAAGGTTACGTGATTTACCCGTGTTCATAAAAACAGCAAGTTTCTAACTCAGTGTTTCAAATTCCAGCCCTCTGGTCAGTGTACAATGGTGTCTCCCTAAAGAGCACATGGTCATGACTGGCAGTACATTGCATCTAGTCACTACACAGAAGGACAATGTAGTGAACTGGGAAAATTATTTAAGAATGATCAGTCAGGAAACTTGTGTTCTCTAGGGATAAAAAGATGCCCTGGATGGAGTCCGGAGACCAGTCAGTGCTGCCCTTTACTGGCAGTGAGACCTTAGGCAAAATATTTAATTTTTCTGAATCTCAGTTTCATAGTCTTTAAAATGAAGAAGTCATTTTAATTTTATGATCTAATCCCAGATCTGCCGTATACTAGCTGCAAAATTTCTAAGGTCACTTCTAGCTCGAAAGTTACTGCAAAATATAATTACAATCCATGCCAAGGGACAAGGAACAGCATGAAAGAACTAATGAAAAAGTATCATAGTGGAAGAACCTCAGTTCAAATCTTTGCTATGCCATTAGTATCTATATGGCCTTAGGTAAATAATAACTTCTCTGGGTACCATTTTTTTTTATTCCTAAAGTGAAGAAAGTGGATAAGATGATCTCTAAGATGGGTAACAGGTAGCCCAATGGATAGAGTGCTAGTATTAGAAGCAGGAAGACCAAAATTCAAATCGGGCTTTAGATACTTACTCATTGTATAACCCTGGGAAAGTCACTTAACCCTTGTTTGCCTCAGTTTCCCTAACTGTACAATGGGATGATAATTGTACCTGCCTCTCTAGATTATCAGGATCAAATGACATAATGCTTGTAAAGCTCTTTATGGTGCACCCTAAGGGTTAAATACATGCTTATTTCCTTCCTTCCCCTAAGGAGGTTCCTTCTAATTCTCAATCTATGATCCTGTAAGCAAAGTCAAGTGAAAGTAGGTTCCCATTAGAAGTCAATGACTGGTCTCCAGCTCACCTATTTTGATCTTTGATACATTTGTTTATTTTCTGTGCTAGCCAGTCATTCTACGTAGACTCCCTTGGAAAGAACTTCCTAACTCTCTGTAATGTTGTTGCCTTCTCCCACTTTGAGAACCAAAGTTGCAGAAGGAGGAAAATAATTTGATAATATTAATAGTACTAATAACAATAACTAAAAACATATATAATATGTTACGGTTTGGAAAACATTTGACACATACTATCACATTTGATCAAATGGGAATAAACAGAATAAGGATTGGCAAAGGGGAGCTTGGATTACTTCTAGTTTTTTGATTCTAGATAGGAAAGCAGGGAGAGCAAGAATGTAGTGTCTACACTGCAGACAGTTCAGCTCCTGAGTAGCTCCATAGACCTCTAAGGACAATTTTATGAATGAGCAAGGTCGTATTCCAGTGGTTACAATAGGTAGCATTTTGATAAAGGGTGTCCAACTCATAATCCCTCTGCATTACAGGTCTACATTCAAGCTGAACTAGATTCAAATGTAATTGGGAAATATTTAACAAAATAAATAAAAATACAATTTAGTGGTTGTTCAATTTTGTCCAACTCTTCAGGACTTCATTTGGAGTTCTCTTGGCAAAGACACAGGAATGATTTGCTATTTCCTTCTCCAGTTCATTTTACAGATGAGGAAACTGAGGAAAATAGTGTTAAGTGACTTGCCCAGGGTCGTACAGCTAGCTAGTAAATGTCTGAAGACAGATTTGAACTCAAGAAGTCATCCTGACTTTAGGCTCAATACTCTATCCACTGTGCCACCTAGCAATCTAAAAATACAACACACTATAGACATTGTTAATTTGTGATTTTGTAAGTCAATATGTAGCCTGAAGGGATCCTTAGGTACTTAGTGGTTCCATTTCTTTTGAGTTTGGCACCTTTACTCTAGGCAATTCTGCAGGACTATAGGTAGTAGAAAAAGTATTGACCTGAATTGATGGAGGGAATTTCCCTCACTTCGAGTCCCCTATAGGAATGAAATCACAGGTCCAATTCCCTATTTGTATATACTCCTTGCAAATACAGAAAAAGATGTGGAGCTCCTACCCCTTCCTGCTGTAGTGGTATGTCTTATCTTTTTCTTCTTTTTGCCAGAATCTCATTCTTAATCCCATCTATTATCCCTATCATGTAGTCTCAAACCATATAACTTTAGAGTTATCTTTGATTCCATCCACTTCTACAGTGCATACATATACTCAGACACTAAGACTGGTTTCTCAGATTCTTTCTTTCTCCTTTTCCACTGCCATGTCTTTTGTCCAGGCAGATACTCATCATTTTGGACTTAAATTGCTTTAATAGATCCTAGCAGTTTCCATACCCCTAATTTCTCCTCCATTCCATTAACCCAACATGCAATTAACAAATTAATCTCCCAACTGTATGACTTTCATCAAAAAATTCCTGCTTAAGAATGTGATTGGAAATTACTTGCTTCAGATTCAAAGTATTTGAGTTTGAATCTAGGCTCAGTGACTTGCAGCCTGTGTAACCTTGGCTAAATTAGTTAAACCCTTTGTTTCCTTATCTGTAGGAGGGATTTGACCTAGGCCATCTCTCAGCTCTCTTTCAGGTCTAAACACTATTTTCCTGTAACTAAAGAATCAAATCCAAATGTCTTCAATTGGTCCTTACTGAAAATCCTCCATTATTCTGTCTTCATCTTATCTCAACTTTATTTTCTATAACTCCTCAACACATACCTTACAACCTAGCACAGTCAGCCAGCTTAGAATAATTCCATCTTTAAATTTTTCCTCATGGCCTGTTCCTTCATCTCTGCTCATAAAAAATCTGACCCATCCTTCAAGGTCAAGTTCAAATTTCATACCCTACATAAACCTTTCTGCTAAAAATCCACACTGATCATTCCTCTTTTTAGCTTCCTATAACACTTACAATTTGTGCCTCATATTTAGGGGCTAATTTATAATTGTTTTTTATAATTGTTTAATTTAATAATTATTAAATTTATACATTTTATTAATTATATCTTATTTGTTAATGTATTCTAAAATATATCTACTTATACTATGCTTATTGTTTTATCAAATATGCATACATTTGAATATTTGCTTTATGCATTATTTAATTTATATATGAGGCTGTGTCTCCCAAACTCATGGTTTACAAATTCCTTAAGAAGAGTCATATTTACTTCCTTCTTATCCTTTATACTGTGAGTAGTGGGAACATCCCTCACATGTGTTCAATGTTTTCTGAATATATGTCAAAATAAATTGAATTTAATTGGGTGGAGTATTCCCACCTTAAATCAAAGGTGTCAAGTATGTGACCCATAATATGTACAGAAGGACCAGGAATAAGGAAAGGGAAAAAGAATCCTTTAAGAAGAGATAGGGAAGTAGAGTGGATGCAAGAATGAGGTCATGCTCATAAGGGAATGGTGGAATCCACTCATGTTTTGTATTGTTACATATAGGGTCTTTGAACCTGGGTCAAATTTTGTCTGATACTCCTTTTTATACACACAAAATAATTCTATCTAAATATCCTTAGGTAACATATTTCACTCTATTTTGCCTAGGTGCAAAATGCCTTCTTTAAAGAAAGGATGTTTTTCAGTGAGTTATGTTCAGAAGGGACGAATGTAGCATCAAGTGCTTAGTCAAGTGTCTGGCACAGAGTGGGCACTAAATACATGCTTATTGATTTGACATGAAACACAATTTTAGAAGTAGTTTGCAAAAAGGTTTTTTTGCCCATTTAGGACTCATTCAGAATCCGCAGGATTCTCAGAATTTAGGTGAATTTCATTGAATGTACCACACCAAGAAATATGAACGTCATTTTTATTAATTATTCCTATAAAATAAAAATATTGTCTTCATTTTTATTAACTTAGTTTATAACAGAAATATCTCCTCCTTCCACAAAAAAAAATTATGTTCTCTGAAAACGTCTGAAACATCCATTTCAACACAGAATGTCAAAAGACAAAACTGTAACTTGATTAAAATCAAAAAGCAAAAGGTAAATAAAGAGAATAAATAGTGAAAAAATAAATTAGATTTCCAAACTTACTTTACTTTTGCTCATTGGAGGTATTATATATTATAATTTGATGGCTTTGAGTGTGACTGAACTAGCAAATTTATAGTGCATCATTCCATTTAAATGAACAGCAGGATGTATTTGAGGAAACAGATTAATGTTTCTTGGAAATTTATTAACACCTGCTTATTTTTCTAGACTTCCCGTGGTATATGGGTTTGCTATCTATCATATATAAATTTCAATTTTTTTCCATGAAAAAAATTTAAAGAAAACTGAAAGCTCTATTTCACACATTACAGCTAGTGAAGAATACATATGTATATATACATATATATATATATGCTCTGCCTTATTGTTAGGATATGTTAAAAATATACACACACAGAAACACACTTTTTGGGTACAAATGAGGAGTGAATATGGGAGAAAGGCAGAAAGGATGTCCTTCTGGTGGCAAGGAAGAGGGAGAGTACATAAAGCAGGGTACATTATATCTTCCTAAGATGAGAGGAAAGAATCAGACTCCTGTGTATCTGGCAAGTGTCACAGGAGTTGCCAAATTAGATTTTCATGATGATTTCTTAGAAAAGTTCTAGTACTGATTCCATTACTTCAGTCAATACTTCAAGGATCTAGGATTTCAGTCTTGTGGGTACTCCCTCCACTGATGCAGATCACAACCCCATTTACATTAGTGGATTGTGTTCATGGGCCGCTATAGCCAAAAAAATTAAAAATAAAAATCACTATAATGGTGATGAACCATTCCAAACTAAGTGGACTGATCCTCAGATGACAGGTACTAAGTCCATTCACAAAACCCTTCCAGCCTGGTAAAACCTGCCAAAACTTGAACTCCACCAGTGTGGTCTTCAAAAGGAGTATGGTACTACAGTGGGTAAAGTGCTGGACCTACAGTTAGGAAGACCAGAGGTTGAATCCTGCCTCAGATACTAACTAGTTATGTGATCCTGAAAATGTCATTTAACCTTCTGTTTTCCTCAAATGTGACATGAGGATAGTAACAGTACCTACCTACCATGACAGGTTGTTGGGAAAAGCAAATGAGGCATTTGTAAAGTATTAGCACAGTACCTGGCTAATAGGTGCTAAATAAATGCTTAGTCCCTTCCCCCAAAACCCTGGGATCAACCCTAATTCACAGTGTGTTATTGGAGGAAGGTTCAAGTATGATAGAAAAATACAACTTTCTTTTGTCTTCAAATCTTTTTTTCCACTGCCTTAATCCATTTTTCCCTTACGAGTACTCTTGTATTTGGAGGGAGTCCTGGCTCCCTAAATTAGATAAGATACATTCTTTTTCAATCTGCATAAACCCAAACAAGAGATTCCAATTTTTGACAACCAATCCTTCACTCCCTAAGAGGGGAAATGAAGTCCAAGTTTTAACATCAATAAGGTAATTCAGGCTTCCCAAGTGAATCTTTTCTTCATTTCATCCACTTTAAGTTCTTTTTCTTATTACCCTAAATGATCAATGAATCCATCAATTATTCAGTGCTTACTATGTGCCAAGAACTGTGCTAAATCATTTCAAATGAATGAAGTACAATAGAACTCATTTATGGTGATGGATATCAGGAGATAGGATAAATTCCCTTCTCACTAACTATGAGGTTATATATGAAGTTACATTTTAAGAGTGGTGATCTGACCTGTGATGTGTCCATGAAAAACATCTATATGAACTTGATAATGACATAAACCCCCTACTCAATATTTAACTCAAAGAATCTCTGATATGATTGGTGTGAATGCTTTCTCCAGGAATATAGATTCCCCAATCATCCATCCATGGCTGCTGTGCTAGTGTGAGTCTTGTCTACGGCCTCCTGTAAATTCAACACAAGGGTTTATCCAAACTTCTGGTGTGTTTTTGGGGGAGGGGTGCTTCCTTACTTTCTTCTGTCATTTTGATAGCTCATCCATGTCTTAAATGACATCCTTTATTCTGGCTTAAATCTGTAGCTCCTCATTTATTATATGTTGCAAACTATTCAAATCCACCATATGCCTTTCTGGCACCTTCTGAGGAATAATCACTTTTTTAATTCTCTGAAGAACATAATGTTCCATGACCCACAATCATAAAACATTAGTAAAATTTTGGTATTAAAAAAAAAGAGTCTCTTTTCAGGGGTAAAATGGGGGACTGGGGAGGGCATCACTAAAGGATCTTTCTGATAACTAAAGATAATCCAGCCAGTTCTCTGTCTTATTTGATTCAGGGTAGAATTTAACAATAACTAGCATTCATATAGGCTTTAGGTTTACAAAGTGTTTAACAAAATTTTTTCCATTTGAGACTCACAACAACTCTGGAAGAAGTGTTCTTGTTATCTCAGATGAGAAAATTGAAGTTATGCGACTTGTTCAGGGTCACACATCTAGTAAATATTTGAAGCCATATTTAAATTAAGGTCCTCCTGATTCCAAGACCTCTATCTACTCACTGCACTGCTAAACTGCCTGCATAAGTTTTATAGATTTTTCCATCTGGCTTCTTGTAATATACAAAACAATAGATATTCTTTATCCTTTTGTGGTAATAGTTATATCAAACTTTTAATTTAAAAAAAACCTCTTCAAAGAGATTGTGCACTGTTACTAGGCTTTATATAACCAGCATGATGCCATTTAAGAATAGAAACTTTTGTAGGGCATCCCTAGGAAACCGTGAAGGGCTACACAAGAGCTATTATTGCTGTTATTGTTACATTCATCTACAGAAAATTCTTCAACTTTCACTTCATTGGATCTCATTTATTACAGTTGTAAATATCTTCAGGGAATATCTGTATCCATGTTTTATGCCTCTCCCAAAATTGCTAACCAGAATATTAAACACAAAGTACTTTACCAATCAAAGTACTAGGTAAGTGGGAACTGTTCTTGTTAATATCATCTGGCGTTTCTGATTCAGATATCTGAAAAACTTTAGTGTATGAAGATGAGATGTCTTATTAGCAGAAAGCCTTTAAGGGGGTGCTTTGTTCTATGGAATAAAATGCTATTTTATTTTTAAAAACCACATTAATATGTTGCTCTCCTTAATCTTTTCATTAAATTAAAAAATACTAAGAAGGAAAATCACTGTTATATTACTTCTGTAAGCCTGCTGTTCTCTACTAATACCTTCGTGAACAATGCCCTGAATATCTTTATCTATTCTCATAATAATTTTATATAGATGGTGAAGTAGACAGAAAGGGAAGTGGTTATTGATTTTCCCTCATTTGCCTCTTGGGGTGGTGTTTATAAAAAGTCTGAGATTCTTTTCACACATTTACTATCATCTCCATCAAAAACTTTGACCCTTCAAAATCCAGTGCATCTCTCCTTTACATGCACTTAGACCAATTTGGCTGCTATCTTTTCTTTTGTTCTCCTTAGTATCATTTCAACAACTTTTAGTAAATACATTTGAGGTGGTGATGTTAGAATCTTTGATAGTGATAAAAATTGGTTATAAAAATCTTTGCAGATTTTTTTCCATTTTCTTTTCATTTTTTCTCCTTCCAGCAACATTCTTAAATGGTCTCAAGAGGGTTTCATCCCTCTTCAAACTGATTTTACTTCTGTATTTTATTAGGTTATCATATCTAGCAATAAATCCATCAATGAGCATTTATTAAACGCTTATATGTCAGGTTCTGTGCTACACACTTGGGATACAAATATTACTTATAATCCTTCTGCAAAATATTTTACAAATAAGTTTCTATTTGAAACTGGTGTTCCCTTCAGATGATCTATTTCTCCATTTGGCTAGTAAGTTCACTTTTTTTTCCTTAAGAATTTTTTGTCTCTTATTAGAGAAACTGATTTCAATTATTTGCATATACATATATGTGTGTATATGTATATATGTGGATATATGTGGAGACAGAGAAAGAGAGATCTTGGACAGAGACTGCAAATAAAGAATGGGCTCAAGTGAGTTTAGCTCTAATTTAAACAAGAGAAGGAGCCCGATTGCCTTTAGAAAAACGCAAATTTCTTTTAATTACTTTAAGATTCTTCAGGAAGCAGACACCCATCTTTTAGATAGATTTTACCATAGATACATACCCATATATGTTTGTGTATATAAATATGAATAGGCAGGCATTCATGCATTTGACAATAAAACTTTTTGCATTCATTTTCTTTCCCCTATGGATCCTATTCAGGAGGCTCTGAAATGTTTCTGAAGTTTAATGCAATCATCATAATACCATCTGTAAGTAGTCACAAAATATATGAAAGCTCTCATCCTTCCTCTGTGTAGACACTGCTCTAAAACACTTGCATGACAATGTTCACCTTCAGCAAATATACTGTTACCCATTTCATTGTTTGCTTGATATTAATGCTCAGAAGGTCATCAAATAAAGTTTTCTCTTGTGGGAGTTCATTAAATGTAGGGATTGTTTCATTCAGTGTGTTTATTTCCCCATTATCTAGAATGGTGCTTGTAGCTGATGTTCGGTAAATACTTGTTGATTGATTGACTGATTGACCAACCCTTCTATCTTTTAAGGTCCCTTGTTTAAGTACTAATCATTTTGGTGGAGGAAGACCTTTAAGAATATTGTTAGCAAAAGTCTACATGCTACCTTCTATAACCCTCAAGACAAAAAATTTCTTGATATGTGTATAAAGTATTCTCATTTAAAAGAAATAATTTGTATTAATGGGAAAGTAGATATACAGGTTGCTAGTCATTCTGGGATTTTTTTTCTATTCTTTTGGTATATTCCCTTCCTTCAGCCAATTTGGTAATCAATCTATCAATGCCCTCAAAATTGTGTCACTTTCATCATGTATAACTTCCATGTAAACCAAGTACAGTCTATCTGCTTTTCCCACAGTCCCTTTCATTAGTGTCATTTCTGTTTCCAATATGAGCACATCTATGACTCTGATGTTACAATTTAAATATGATGGTTTCCTTGTACTTTATGATGAAAACATAAAAGCAAAAATCCCTTAAGGTCTGTCCCATCTTTCCTCTGTTTCGTGTCCTTCATCTTGTTTTACCTTTAAGGGCCCTTGGAATGACCTTTGCTTAGCTGGGACCCTCTCCAAGTTTTTTGAAAAAAAAATTGATTTTATCCGCCAGTGTTCCTCTCTGTTTTATGAGGAGACATTGCTCATCATCTTCAACCTTTCTGCTCTATAAGATTTCACAAATGAGTTTACATTCTAATCAAAACTGATATTGTCCTTGGTTGTCATCTCTCTATCTTTCTTTGTCTGTCTGTCTGTCTGTCTGTCTGTCTCTCTCTCTCTCTCTCTCTCTCTCTCTGTTCAGTTCATATATGCTAGCTAAAACCCTATTTAAACTTTTTATCTCTAATTAGGGCAATTTATTTTACATTATTTAAACTTTTGTATGAAAGTATTACCATTAATATGTGTCATTTTCTCCATGGATTTCCTATTTTTGCCATCAGTAACTTTAAATAAGTCAGATTGGAATTGTTTTAATTTCCTAGCACAGCTTCTGTTTATTTTTATTTTTCTCATGTATTGATTTTCATTTTTGGATCTTGCCTCCTAGTTAAGCAACTTATTTACATTGGGAAAATTTCTGTAGAAAATTATTACAAGTAGTATGTTATTTCCTTCATGTACTTTCCATGTTTACTGTCATCAACTTTCAAATTATTTTAATTTTCTACAATGTCATTTTTTTTATTTTGCATTGATTTTTTCTTTAATAAGTTGGTGGTTGGATTATATTCAGAGAGCATATTTAAGAATTTCATCAATAATGAGTCCTTTTCTGTCTGTTAAATTATAGTAAGTTTCCTTTACCGGTAATGCTATTCTGTGCTTATCATGCTTAGTACCTTCTGATTGTTTTCTCAAAGAAAGTATTCAAGACATATAGGTGTAGGACATCTCTGTAGTATACATGTTTTTGAACTCTTTCACACCTTATTCCTGAGCTGTTTTCCCCGATTTTTTTTAGTGATTGCAATTACTCCTACTTTTCTTTGCATTGAAGGAAAATGAGCATCAAAATGTATGCTGATTTAATTTGTTTTCTTTTTTGAATTGACATTTGAAGTTTTTAATTTGAATTGACATTTTTCTTTCTAAATTTTCACAATAATAGCTAGCATTTATTTAATGCTTGCAAAGCACGAGATAAATAGGGTAATATATAGAGAGATGGTAAATAGAAATATATGATAGGTAGATAGATAGGTAGATAGATAGATAGATAGATAGAAAAGTCGATAGGCAGAGAAATAGATACTATTATTACCCCTGTGTTACAAATGAGGAAACTGAAACTGAAAGAGGTTAAATAACTTGGGATTTTAAGTCATGAAAATTTGACTTCAAATCCAGTACACTTCTCCACTGTGCCTCCTGGTTGCCTGTAGCATTAACAAAAGGTTTATATAGGAAACTATAAATTTCTATTAATATTACTTTAATTTGAAAAGTTTTATTGATTTTTTTGTAGAATTTCTCTACGTTTCCATCCTCAGCAGTAGATGCTGGTGAGTAAGGTCTAATTATTTGTATGTATTTATCATGTAAATTGCAGATAGGAGTCAGGTAAACCAGGATAGCCAAAGCAACAGGGCACTCTGTGGAGAGACAGGAGGAAGCAGGTTGCCAGGCAAATCAAACCATCAGCACCACCTTGACCATTATCTTTCTTGATGAAGACAGTGTAGGACCCTGAACCCAAAAGCCTTAGGAATAGCAATGCCCGTAAGATCATCAGACCAGCATCTATCCATCACTGAGGGAACAAATTATTGTGTAGGAGGGGTCCACCTTTCTCATCAACACCAGCAACAAATGCTGACCAATTGCCACAAAATGGACGTAAGCTGGGGCATTGGCAGTACCCAATCCACGCATCCCCATCACATTGGTCTTTCCTTCAACTCAGCCCTTGTGACCTTCTTCCAAGGAAGTGGCCCCTACCAATTGCCACTCACAGGATAGGCCAGCCTAGCTGAAGCATCAACACACTTTAAGAGAGATAGGAGGAAGCATGTGCCAGGCAAATCAAACCACCACTACCACCACCACATTGACAATGATCTCCTCTTAGACTAATGAAAACAGTTCAGGACCTTAGGAAAAGAACCTTGGGAGTAACATTGCTTCCAACCATTATTCTGGGAAGTAAAACCTACAGGGATGCAACCTGGCAACTGTTCCTGCAGTCATAACTATTGAAAACCCAGAAAAGAAAACCCTTGCCACCAAAGCCCTTGGCACTGCCAAATGGCTCAATGTGATTTTTTTTCCCAATGAAAATGTCATTATAGAAAGTACATTACCATCTGTTTTGCTGCTATGCCCTAAAGACTGTGGGGCTTTTCCATCTGACTTAAAGCTGAAACCTTCTATATGTGTTACCTCCCTCAAATGATAGGTAAATAATTCCTTCAAAGCAGGGACTGACCTGATTTCCTATTTGTATCCCTACTGCTTAGCACAGTGCTTTATGTATAGCATATTTTTTAAAAAGTGCTTTTTGGTTCATATATTTATTCAATATATGTTGATCAAACATCCCATGAAATGGTTTTTCTTGACTTGAGACACATGATCCAAACCAACTGTGCTAACTCCTTTAGTCATCTTTCCAAAGAGACTCTGTGAACCACCTTTCTATTTAATTGCAATTTTTCCTTTAATCTGGTTTTATTTAAATGGATAATATCCAGATCAGTATAATTCATTTCCTTGAAATAGCATTTTCACTCATTGTTCATTGGATAAGGATCTTACATTTAGTGTAGGAAAAGCTCAGTTGTCAATTTCCCTGCAGAACTGGAAGTGGATCTTATAGGACCAAGGGGGCATTTTGTGTTTTTTTCTTATGTCATGGGTTTCATAGCAAAAGAATTCCTCTACTGGCCAGTCTACTGGTCAGGGGCTTCTCTGTAATTAGCTAGGCAATTTCTCAGAATATTAGCCTTGAATACACACTTTCCTGACCACAAGGAACACCATCTTTCCACTATGCCATATTGCCTCTTAATGATTCTTATTCTTTTCATTTTATAGATAAGGAAGCTAAAACTCTGAAAGTTTAAAATCATCTAGTCAGTTTATGGCAGTCACAAAGCAAGGACATGACTCACAAATTCAATGCTAATCTTTAAATGATATTTTCTTCTCCCTGTAAATCAGCTCATTTGTCCAATTTCTACATTTTTAGCATAATTTATACTTAAAGTCTAGTCACATAGTTCAATTCAAGTTCATTTTCTTTCTTTCTCACCTGCTGGATGCTTTATTTTTTTTTAAGTACAAATATAGGAACTATTGCATCAAATTAGTTGAATGAACTCTGGCTAAGTTCTTTATAGCCCACACCTCTCTCTTAATTGCTAGAAGCTGTTGCCTTGGAACTTCACAGTCCCAAAAAGGTTATCAACACAACTGCCTCATGTGAATGGCATTATAGGGAAATATTGGCATCCTGGAAGCATTTGCTTAGCATGATTGAAACTGAATACCTCCTGCTGTATTTATTCTTTAAAAAAGACAATATCCCCTTCCATAGACCATTCTCTCCTTCTTCTTACTTCTGACCCAGATCATTCTGTGAATGAGAGCTCTTCTGCTAGACACATTCACCTATCAAGGTGAAAATCAGAGAAAATAATTTTAAAGAAGCTTTAACTGAAGTGAATATTACAATAGAATTGGAATGCCAGAAGACCATCATCATCAACACATTTTCATTTATCCCTTAATATCTATGGGTCACTATGCTAAGGAATAGGGAAGAAGATTACATCTGTGATTTTCTGTTTACAAAATGTCATCACATATATTATTTCATTTATGACTCAAAAAAAGAAAACAAACAAATCCTATGAGGTATGTGTGGCATGTATTCCTTTTTTTTCAGAACTAGGTCTTCTTATATTAGGAGGCAACTAGACTTGGTGGGGACGGAGTCGAAAGACAATAGTGCTTCTTTGAATGAAATATAAATTCTTTGAGGCTTAGACTGTTTCATTTTTGTATTTTTATCTTCAGTGCCTAGTGCAGTGCCTAGCTCAGAGTAGGTAATTAATAAATATACATTGATTCTCTCCCCAACCCAGAGAGTTAATTTAGTAGTTGAACCCTGATATATCCTACCCCATAGCTGTAGGGGTTTATCACTGCCTGAACACATTTCATCCTCATTCCTGAAATCAGATCTGAGTGTTTTCTGCAACAGGTCTGAATTGAGAGAATACCAACCCTAAGAATCAAGCCTATAATAGAACCTGAAGGCAATCTCATTCCTCAAGTCTACAAAATGTCAATTTTTAAAAATGATACTTACAAATTAAAGTCTAAATTTTGTATGTATGGCCTGTAACAGCCTTTGCTTTTCATGGTATAAGAAAATATACAGAGTACAAGAATAATAAATGAAATATATAGGATAAGAAAGCACGTATATATACCTAGCCATATGTTTGCATGTGTACATATTTTCACAAGCCTATAAAAATGCATGTAAAGTACTCCCTATTTTTAATGTGGATATTTTATTTATTGAAAGGGGACAGGGAAAGGACATTTATGTGAGAAACAAAAAAACAGCTTGAGGAAACATTCGAGTCTGAGAGGACCTGAGAGCTACACCCCCTCATTGACTTGACTTGACTCACAGACAAAGTTGGATCGATAGGAAAAAAATAGCTGCAAAGCATTGTTTCCAAGTAGCTAATTTATATATGAGTGTTTTTAGGACACAGAAGATAATGCTGAGAAATTCTGAATCAGAAAACTTCAGAAGCCCTGAAAATCTGTGCATGGTAGACTATTCCCTAAAGCCACCAAGAACATCAAGGACTCCTGTCCGAAGTTGTGAGTTGCCCTGGGCACATGACTTTCCCTCCTCATGCACTTCACTACTAGGTTTCTCTAAGTGTGTGCCCATCATTGGTGAACTATAATTATTCCTGTTTTAGTCTTCTTACCTAATAAATGTTTCATGATCAAGAGTTAATGGTACCATCTTAACTGATTTGTTTTAACAAGGCAACACAATAGGGTCTCAGGAGCTACAGTTATGTTTAGCAAACATAACTTCCCGTCATTCTAGGTTACTCTTAGGACCATGAGAGTGAGGTGTAGAAGCATGGGCACTATTTAGGGGAACTTCTTTGACCAGCCAGTGTTTGTACTCACATATCCCATGCTACATGTGTACTTATACATTGTGCATCTATGGTCCCCTGTAGAAATTTAACCATGTTTTTAAAGAAGATGATTATTTTTCCTGCACATGTGAACCTTCCATTCTATTGGCTTGAAAACAAGTACTTTAAAATTTATTTCTGTTTCTAAGGTGGTAGGGATTGGACTCTAGTCTGTCCACCTATCAGCACAGCAAGCTTCTATTAGGAGAAAAACAGACCAAGGGAAATAAGCTGCAATGACCCTAATGATATCAAGCTATTTCTTCTGTATTTTCAAAATCATAATGTACAGTATTCTTAGATACTAATCTCCCCCTACCACCCACCCAACTGTAATCTCATCATTTTCTTCCTCCATTTCTTTCTCCTTTTTCTCCTGGAAACTGTTTGTGATAAATAGGCAAAGTCTTTCTTCAAAAGCAAAACAAAGCAGCTGCAGCTGGGTGGTGTTTGTTTCACATACCTTCTGGTGAATTTTTCAACACAAATGTCCATTTTACACTTCAGTCCTGAAACTCTATGGGGGGATTTCCTGCTTCTTTCTGCCTTACTTAGCAGCAACACTAGTTTGTGAATGTATGCCTGCCTCCACACATGTATGCCTCTTGTTTGGCTAACTTCATGTGATAGAGGGGTGACTTACTGGGGATTCTTAGGTAGACCAACCTTTTTGACAAGGGGATAGATAAATCAGTGCACATCAAAGTTAGTCATTTCCTACAAAGGAAACAACTAACATCTTTTTTGCATCATTGCATATCAACAATGCAATTACGGCAAACTTCTTGGAGAATTAGATGGAGCTGGTAATTAAAGAATTGTGTTGTGAATTTTAATGTGATAGTAAAGAAATAAATTATTTGGTATTGCTCTGTTCTCAGAATTTCCAGAGAATGCATTATTTATCACTTACTGAAATGAGACCCTTAAAGAAATCCAGTATTCTCATAATCAGGGACCAGGGAGTTGACAAGAAGCAACTTGCCAAAATTTCAAACAGATGTGAACCCTACTCCATTAAGTCCCTATTCTTTTGCTAAATGGGGAGAGAATGGGAAGTTTAGGTTCTCTCATTTTGAGTAATTTTTCTCATCACCCTGGTGAAAACTGTGTTGGTCAGTTAGTGCTCAATCATTCTAAATTCTTACCTCTAAGCAAGTCTGTATCTTGAGGTTTTCTACTCTCCTCTTAAAGATACCTGTTAGAGAAGGCCTTACCAACACCCTGAGAAAACTGTTGCCGTGTTAAATAACCTTTAAATGATATATCAGAAACACTGGCCTAAAAAGAACATAAAATGAAACCCTAATAGCATGGTGTTGGCTCTGTTACCTTTGGTTTTCCAGCTTTTCCAACCCCTTGCCCCTCTGTTAGTTAACATGAACCAATGATGCTCACTGTAAGTTTTAAGTACAATAATTACTAATTTGGTGACTAATTCATTGAAAACACTAGAACATCAAAATTTTGGAAAGATCGTCCCCTCTTATCAGGTCGTAGGACCCTGAAAGTGAGGTGTAGAAACATGGTCATCCCTTAGGGGAATTGCCTCAACCAGTCAGTGTAGGTGCAGGTAGGCTAAAGAAGGCAGCTCCAACTTAGAGAAAGAGGAAAAATTGGGGATTGCATCCATACTATGCTACATGTATATTGATGTGCTATGCATTTAAGGTTCCCTATAGAAATTTAACCATGTTAAAGGTTAAATTAGAGTTAAAAGTCTTTTGTTGGTCCCCTCCTTTCCAATCTTTGTTCTATGTCATCCCTACTATGGATCTCAGGGGTCAGTGGTTTCTAAAAAGGTTTTGTGTGCAGTGAGTCTTGGAAAAAGGGAAGGAAGGAAGGAAAGAAGGAAGGAAGGAAGGAAGGAAGGGAACAAATGAGAGACAGGAATCCCAAAGCATGTATCATGGGCTCTGGAGTCCAACTTCCTGAAAACTCTTCTCTGTTGTCAAATTAAAGACTTGATGTACTATCATTCCTAATGGCAAAAAATAGTGTACCCTAAGGGGAGAAAAAAAAGTTTGAGAATCACTGCCTAAAATTGAATGGTTCTTGTTGTTTGTCCTTCATTCTGGGTCATTTCCAGTCATCCTGATGAATAATATCTGGTCACTGGATTCAGATGGCTCTGGAGGACAAGTGAGGCTGGTGACTTGCATAGCCCTCCCTCACTCAAAACAAAGTCAAGTGCAAGTCATGTCATTGTTTCTCTAATGTCATGGTCTTCTTCACAATGAAGGATGAACACCCTCATTCTGGAAGAGGACTAAGGTATATATCAGAGATGTGATATCATGATATGCATGTGAATTGGATTTAAGTGAGGGAAGTGTACAAAGTCACCAGCCTCACTTTCTCCTCTGGATCCAGTGGCAAGATATAGATCAGGATGACTAAAGATGGCCTTGGATGTAGTGGGAGACCTTGGCCTTTTTAAGCTAAAATCTTTAACAGGTGTCAGTTTGATTGAGGTATCACCCAATCAGTGATTAAGGCTAGGTAAGAAATGAAACAGAATAGCCTCTTACCTAGTCAAAAAATAAATAAATAATCAATCTGGGAGGGTAAGGCCCTCAGGGTTTCTAACCAAAAGAGAAACAATGCTATTTACATTTACTCTGAGCCAATCAGGGCCCAAACAATGACCAAGTGGGCTTGCCCTGGGACCCATTGCTGGCCAATCCATGAGAACAGAGGGATTTGGAATTAAGGCATAATCCTTAAAAAGTAATCTAGGTCTTAAACCTCAAGATGTCTTTCAGTCATCAAATGTAAATTTGAGTAGAACACCTGCAGATAGGGGTATGTTATTCCTCAAAATGAGAGGCAAGGCAAGAGAAAGATGAACATTCAAAGCCCCAGAACCCTTTCAGATTAGAAAGAGAATTTTTTTTTAAGGAAAATTTCTCCTATCACTTTTCATGTATTAGTACCAACCTCATGCCTCATTTCAAACCTCAGCAGGGGCCTTTGTGTCTCTAGGAGTTCATAAAGGTCTGCCTTCAGGAGTCACTCTAGTCCCATTAGAAAGTCTATGATGAGCCTCCCTCAATGAGCCATACTCAGAGATGTTTACCTCCTGCTATAGCTGACCTAGTGCTGTTTACCCTTCAACTCACAGCTGGCAGTCTTGTTGAGCCTGATGCTTTTTGATTCATGATTTATTTTTAATTATCATTAAATCCTATAAGTCAGATAAGCTATTGCATCAAAAATCTCTTGGCAAGAAAGGATCAATTATAAGTTTTCTACTCCACTAGGGTGATTTCTTCCTAGTTTGTTTCCTACCCTAGCATATACAAAATTATGCTCTGCTTTGTCTCTAGGTGGAGACTGCTAAGAATCAAAGTACAATTAGGGACTCAAATCCCTAAGAGTCTCTTTATGGATGGAGACTCATTATTAGCTACTGTAAAATTGTATGTAGGTTGAAAGAGAAGAGATCTAGGTCATCAGGCTTCCAACTTCTAGAGAAAACACTCAATATAGGATTATCTTCAGGGACAGGGCTTAGAAAGGAGAGAAAGACTCTAGGAAGAAACCAGGAATATGGTACAACCATCATGTTCCTTTCCCCAGTTGATACACTGGAGACTGGGGAATCTCCCCTTGGGTGAGATTTGGTGTTCTTTCTCTCTTAGTTAAGCTGAGATAACTAACTGCTAGTGAGAGAGCTCACTTACCCTGTGTTTTGTATTGTATATTCTCACCTGTATATCTTCTCTGATTTCTATTATCTATCAGTTTGGACAAATAGTTAATTTGCTATTCATTTTATCAGTCTTTGCACAACTGGCATTTTTTGGAAAGGGAGTCAAATCTTGGAGATTAGATAGATAGACAGACAGACAGATGATAGATAGATAGATGGATAGATAGAAAGATGGATGGATGGATAGATAGATAGATAGGCAGGTAGACAGACAGACAGATGGATAGATAGATAGATGATAGATATAGAATCTTGGGTCATTCCTTCCATGTTAAAAACCAATGATCAAGTGCAGATTGAACCTAAAAATTATTTTTCCTAGACTAACAATATTTAGGGGAGCAAGTAGATACAATTCTAACCTAGTACCCTCTTAAGAGAGAGGGTGGCCAGTCTTTAGCACTAATTTCCTTCTATACTTCCTGCTAAGAGAGAGTAGAAGAGGGAAAGATATCCTATATCATCCTTGGAGAAATATGGGTAGAAGAGACTAGAAATATCTATTCATGCCACCTTGTGAGCCACGAGTAGACAGACTCATGTGGACATGTATAGCCTAATGGATAATACAATGCACACCTTACACAGGTAAAGTCATTATGAATAGAATCATCATTTATGTCTACTCCAACTTTCGGCTTGCAGACAAAGAGGTTTCCGTTTACTTCTTTCAAAATGCTATCAGATTCCAACAGATGCAACTTAATCCAGTTTTTGTCTAAATGAACCTTTTTGCTACTTCTCACACGTGGTACTCCATCTCTAGCACCAGTCATTCCCAATGCCTGGAATGCTTTCCCTCTTCATCTCTACTCTGTGTTTTCCTTCAAAACTCAATTCAAATCTTACCTTATTCAGGAGACTTTTCATCACCCCCTCATACCTCCCCAATGCCCGAGATTACTGAGATTACTTTCTATTTACTGTATATGAACAAATGGGGAATTGGGGGAATTATGGAGGAACTATGGAATTCCATTAACATTAGAACATATTTTACTTGGGAAGCTGTATCTTGTATGACTAACCATATCATGGACTTCTGAAATTGCTAGTGGAACTACATAAATTCAAGTGTGATCCCCTTGGGGTTGCCACATCATGAAGAAAAAAGAAAAGTGAAACCTACGTCTGCCAAATATGTAAGGTTGAATGTTAATTTTCATGATTTTATGCTATAATCATCACATGTAAGCATACCTTTGTATGATACATGTATAGTACACACACGCACATTTATATGTGTGTGCATCCATTTAAAGAAATCTTTAAAGTTTTATTGTTTTTCAGTAGCGTCCAACTCTTCATGACTCCATTTTGGGGTTTTCTTAGCAAAGATCCCAGAGTGTTTTGTCATTTCCTTCCCCAGCTCATTTTACAGATGAGGAAACTGAGGCAAACAGGGTTAAGTGACTTGCCCAGGGTTACACAGCTAGTAAGTGTCTGAGAGTGGATTTGAACTCAAGAGGATCGGTCTTTCTGACTTCAGACCCTGCATTCTATCCATTGTACCACCTAATTGCCACTACTCCTGTTGTATATTTTGTCAAGTCACATCAATTTCTCTCATGTAATTCTATTAGAATGTGTGTCATTTATCAATAGCAAAGCCCATGCCTTTTATAGATCAAAAAATGCAGAATGCCCAGGAAATAAATATCAGATCTAAAACCTAAACCAGATAATTATTGTATCAGGTACCCCCATAAGCAACAGTTTTTTTTAAATACCCATAAATATTGGTATTACATGGATATTTATTTTCTTTTTGGTACCTTTTTTCTTTAGAAATAAGGGTGAGTTGTTCTCCTAGTTAGTCAGTCAACAAGCCATACGCCATGTTAAATATCAACTTATAATAGAAAAAGCAAAAATTTTCCTGCTTTCAGCTCATAGGCTGAGACAATATTCAAATAACCCTGTATATACAAGATAAATGCAGCATAAATTTAAATATTTTCAGCAGGAGGGAGAGGGATTAGAAAAGGTTTCCTGAAAGTGAGATTTAAACTGAGTCTCAAAGGAAGCCAGGGAAGCTAACAGTCAGAAATAGGAAAGAAGAATATTGCACAGTCCGTTCAAATGCATGGAGTCAGGAAATAGAGGTCATGTTCAAGGACCTGGAAGTAATCTGGAGTAGCTGAATTATAGCATGTACGGAGGAGAATATAACATAAGGAGGACTGGAAAGATAAGAAGGGGGAAGTTGTAAAAGGTTTTAAATACCGAAGTTGGGAGTCTAGAACAATGGGGAACCACTGGAGTTTAATGAGTAGAGGTGTGACATCATCAACCTGAATTTTAGGAAAATCATTTTGGTAGCTAAGTGGAGAATTAACAGGAGCTGGGGAGAAAAGAGACTGTGAAACCAGTTAGAGAATTCTTGTAATAATTCTGATGAGAGTTGATGAACACCTACACAATGCTGGTGGCTGCCTGAGTGGTGAGAACGGGAGATTGTGTATGTGTGTGTGTGTGTGTGTGTGTGTGTGTGTGTGTGTGTGTGTGTGTGTGTGTGTGTATGTATCTGTATGTATGTATATGTGTATGTATTATGTATTATGCAGGAAAAAATGTCAAGATTTGAGAACAGATCAGTTGTATGGGGTTAGTGAGATTTAAGTATGATTTTAAGGTTGCAATGATAAATAAATGCCTGTGAAAATGGTGCTGAAGGGTTAATGAAACATAAAGATCTTCCCTGTATATTTATAGGCCAGTATGACTACGTATGTTACCTTTTTCTCCTTGGAACAGGGGCAATTAAGAAATCACTAGCAACTTTAAAGAGAGCAACTTCAGATGCGTAAGATCAGATGACAAAATGCTGACTTTTTTAGAAGAGAGTGGGGAGGGAAAGTAGAGGCACCAATTACAGAAGGCATTCTCAAGGAGTTTATCCATGAGAGGAAAAATTGAAAACAATAGTTAACAAGAGTAGTCAGATTGTGGTTATTTTTTTAAGGATGGGGAAACATGAAAGGGAGCCAATAGAGATAAATGTAAGATTAGAGAGTGAAACAAGGAAAGAAATATACCAATTAATCAGCACAAGTATGAGTTTCCAATTTTGCACTTATCAAGACCAGAGTAAGTCCGACAGCATGGCCACACTTGGATCATTTAAAGTCTGAAAAGTTTTCTCACTTTAGAAAAGTTACTTTGTTCATCTTCCTCCACATAGTAGAGAAATATATCCTTGAGTGGTAAAGTATTTCATGTTCTTGTTTTCAGTTCTGCTTTCGTTGTGAGACTTGATCAAATTATTAAACTTCTATTGGCTGTTGTGTTTTCTCTATCAAGTAGTGATAATAAATTGTATCATAAGCTATGTGGAAGGGTCTATGAGTAGAGAACCTCATTAGAAAATTGCAGTTCTAGATTTGTCATGTTGTTTGCATTCCTATTGCAAGAAATTGAGCCTATTTTTAAAAGATTTATTTAATACTTCTGACTCAAAATGATCCAACAGAATGTTAAGGGTCAGGGAAATTCTTAATCGGGCAACATCACAAAATACAGAAACCCAAAAGGAAAACAAAAATAAAAATGAGTTTATTATCATAAAAAAATCAATTTTAACCTTATTAATCACCCAGTTTGACACCTATTACTCCTCATTAATATCAACAACAAAACTGTCCTTATTCTCCCTATGCATTTAGAGATGGAAAGATTCCTTGTGTTAATGATGCCAATATAGAGTATGCCAATGATGAGTATCTGCAAATAATTTTGATGGCTCACATTGGTTTGGGAGGGTTTTTTTTCTTCACATGATAACAACTGAAAATACATCAGGTATGTATATTTTAATAACCATTTTACAGATAAGTAACCTGAGGTTCAGGGAAGTTATGAGTTAGTTCAGTTTACACATGGCTAGAAGTAATGGAATCAGGTCTGTTAACCCATCGGATGTCTTTCCCCACTCTACTTTCCCAAGAATCCAGATCTCTGCCTCAGTATATAGTTGCATTCAGTGTTCAAGGTGACATCCCCCTGATAATCATTCTATGTCATCTTTTACTCTAGACCACAATGACTAATTCATTGAGGAGGCTGAAGAGTTATGAAGAATGGTTAATCAACTAATTTCAAAAGAGGTTATGATAGGTAATAAAATTTGAAAACCTTACCTTTGGTGAATTTTGGGTATGATGTGAAAATTTTAATTCATTGATAGTATCTCATAATTCACAAAGCTATCGTTTCTCCTATTCCATTTTCTGAGTGTCTTTTTCCTCTTCCCTATCAGAATTTTCAATTTTTAAAATTCCTTTAGGGTTACATAATCTCAATCTCAATGTATGTAAATTACCCACCTACTCTTCCAGATTTTATTTTCTTCAGGGCTGTGGTAAATTCTTTAGTGGTTGAAATGTGGTGACTTTTATCACTGATGAGGAAAACAGAGGCTCTACATATACTGGCATAGTAATTCCATTTCACATCTATTTGCTGACCCCATTTTAGTTTCACTTATAAATGTTATTGGAATAAACTGGTTTATTTGAGTGTCATGCCAAGCTTTTTGCAATCTTGTTTTCCGCATCACTGCCTGTCACTATTATATGAGGGTAGACTGAGGATAAACTTTTGTCATGTTTCCCTGTAACATTTTGCAAATAAACTTGCATTCTTAACATATGTTTCCCTTGACTGCAATATCTCTCCACTTGGCAATGAATTTAAGTGTTTGCTGACTGAGGTAGTTTCTTGGTTTTTTGGCCTCCTCGCTGTGGTAGTTCTTAAACAACAGTGAAACATCTGTAAAATGAACAACACAAATAAAAACATGAATAATCAGAGTCAGTATCTTCACTTTCATCTGTTTCTCATTCTTCAAACTTAAAAGTAGATTTCAGTAAGTTGATTTGGAGTTGTTATTGTCACATGTAGCACTTTTTATCTTTATCCTTTCCTCTAATTGGACATTATTTTTAAATTTACTCTAACCATTTGATGATCTAACTATACATGAAACAAAGTAGTTAATTCTAATATATTTAGTGATAATTCATATCACTGTTATCTCCTAGAAAATCATTAATCATTTTTTGTTATTTTATTTAGTGTTTGCCTAATGTGCCTTCTGACTTCCTTTTTGAAGAAAATATTTATGATATATAAGGCTTCTGTATAATCAACACAATTTTAGTATCTTTTGTTTCCTAATCCTGAACGACATTTCCCAACATGTTTTTCTGTTCACCAAAGATTCCAAACATTAAACTATACGTTAAGTCAGTTGGGAAGATTTTGTCATGTTCTTTATAGAACTTCTCTACTATGTCCATCTAAAATAGATATTGGGGCACAATTGATAAGTATTTGAGTGACAATCTCCTTGTCCATGAAAATATAGGCAGGATGAGCAAGTAATCTAAGAATTCATATTTCTTCTTTTACTTAGACCCATAATGCAACCAGAAACACCAGTAACCTTACCCTTCCAAAGAAAAACTATGAGTCATTTTTCCTGTTTGTTGTAATTTTTTGTCTCCCATTTTCATCTACAATGAAAAAGTCATCATGGTTGTGATCCAATTCCTCTAGGAGTATGTCAGAAGCCAGTTAGTGGTTGGATGGACCTCACTCTAGAAAGTGACCAATTAATTTTTGTAATTGGTATAAAACGTGTGATTCTTAGGATTCCCTATCTCCTTTAATTGTTCCCATTTATTGTTATGGTAGATGTGGTGGAGGCTAGATAGGACGGGGTCATTTTATATTTTTATCAATTATTTGAGTGGCCATGATCAAAATATTTCTCATCTAGTAATCAGCCTGCTGGTTTTACTTATTTCTTCTTTATTTTTTTGGTTGGAACTTAGATAGCGGGCAGAGTCTATCATTGAGACAATAGTAAAACATTTGCAGGGTGATAAAAGTTATCCAAGATGGTGACTGTGGGCATAGATGTGCCCTATGAGCCAGTGTCACTAATAGGTTTTAAGTAAGGGCTTTTATAAGAATATTAACATTATGTATGACAAGTCTAAAGTTTGAACGATTTATTCTGCGTTCATCAATTTTCAACTCATCACTTTTAAGAAAACATTTCTACTTAGATCCTGAATTAAAACTCGTTGATATTGCTGTGAATAAAAAATAATGGGTGCTTTCAGGTACAATTATTAAGATTTAACCATATTATACTTTGATAAATGGAGGTTAATTTTCAAAAAATACACTGTTACCATTTCATACTTTGATATAGAACAATCATAAATTTAAATTAGACTCAATCACTATTGATGCTATTTCAATAGTTATTAAAAGCTACTTATTGGTATTTGGCAAGGAGTTAGTATGTATCTATTACTAGAAGTTTGGTCCTTATCATATATCATACATCCTAAATAATCAATTGATATTTATAACAGAATCTGCTTGAAGAGTACTTAATGTTAAGCTAAAATTAATTACGACTAAATTACATTGGAATTTCTATAAGCATATCTATTTCATCCAAATGAATACCAGCCAAATACATTATAATTCCAAAGGAATTGACTATTCATTATAACTTTGAACTACTATCCTAGTAACATTAAATGAAAAGTGCTATTTGAGAAGTTCAATTAAAAGAATGAATGTTTCTTACCCCCAGTGTTTTGTGTGATTTCACCTAAATCAAGATGGCAGCTAATTCTGAGGTCTTCAGGTCTTTCTCCTAAGTCCTCTAAATTTTACCCACATCTTTGGAACCAAACGTAAGTGAATTGGGCACTTTGGAAAATTGTATTAATCTGTAATGTCCTTCTCATGATAAAGAAATTAGGAAGATCAAATTTCCCAAGCAATTTCTTCCTGCTAACCTTTTGTTTTCACATATTATAAGATACAATATTAATTAGACAACCATTTGTTAAATGTCTACTGTGTATTTTGTATTATAGATTATAGCAGATTTGCTTATTGAAGTTCATGAGATAATATACTGAAAGTAAGTATAAATGCAAAGGGATGAAAACACAAAGGAAAAGTAAGAATGTATGTGTATATACATGTGTATATGTATGTATACACATAAATATATCTTTGTGCTCATGTATTATATATACATACACACTATTATACTAATATGTGAGTGCATCTACTTACAATA
>CM053773.1:124286659-124367590 GCA_028658325.1 Potorous gilbertii
AAGAAGAGAGGGCAGATTGGTGATATGGGTAATTAGAATGTTCAGTGTATTGGTGAGGGGGGAGGGGATAAATGGGGAGAAAATTTTGGAACCCAAAATCTTGTGGAAATGAATGTAAAAAGTTAAATAAATAAATTTATTTAAAAAAAATAAAAAATAAAAACAAATAAATAAAAAAATGAGAGTGGAGCTGAGGGAATCTAATGAGTTTATGAGAAACCAAGAAATTACAAAACAAAACCAAAGGAAGGAAAAAATGGAAGAGAATGTGAAATATCTCACTGGAAGAACAACTGAGCTGGAAAATAGATCCAGGAGAGAAAATTTAAAAATTAGGGGACTACCTGAATGTCCTGACCAAAAAAAAAAAAAGAGTCTAGACATCATCTTTTATTAAATTATCAAGGAAAACTGCCCACATATTCTAGAACTAGAGGGCAAAATAATTATTGAAAGCATCCACTGATCACCACCTGAAAAAGATCCAAAAAGAGAAACCCCTAGGAATATTGTAGCCAAATTCCAAAGTTCTCAGTCAAGGAGAAAATATTGCAAGCACCTAGAAAGAAACAATTTGAGTATTGTGGAAATATAATCAGGATAACACAAGATTTAGCAGCTTCTACATTAAAGGATTGAAGGGCTTGGAATATGATATTCCAGAAGTCAAAGGAAGAATCAACTACCCAGCAAAACTGAGTACAATACTTCAGGGAAAAAATGGTCATTCAATGAAATAGAGGACTTTCAAAGTTTTCTTGATGAAAAGACCAGAGCTGCAAAGAAAATCTGACTTTCAAATACAAGAATCAAGAGAACCATGAAAAGGTAAACAAGAAAGAGAAATCACAAGGGACTTACTAAAGTTGAACTATTTACATTCCTACATGGAAAGATAATATTTGTAACTTGAAACTTTTCTCAGTATCTGAGTAGTTGGAGGGATTATACACACACACACACACACACACACACACACACACACACACACACATACACACACGTATAAATAGAGAGAGAGTGTACAGGTTGAGTAGAATATGAAGGGATCATATCTAAAAATAAAATTAAGGGGTAAGAGAGCTATATTTTGGGAGGAGAAAGGGAGAAATGGAATGAGGCAAATAATCTCTCATAGAAGAAGCAAAGAAAAGCTTTTTCAATGGAGGGCAAGAGAACAAAAAGAAGGAAAAAGTGAAGCTTACTCTCATCACATTTGGCTCAAGGAAGGAATAACATACACCCTCAATTTGGCATGAAAATCTAACTTACGCTACAGGAAAGTAGGGGAAAAGGGGATGAGCAGGGAGGGAGAAGATGGAAGGGAGGGTAAATGGGAGGAGGGAACAAATAGAAGTAAACACTCTTGGGGAGGGACAAGATCAAAAGAGAGAATAGAAGAAATGGGGGGGCAGGATAGGAATGGAGGGAAATATAGCTAGTCTTATGCAACATGACGATTATTGAAGTCATGTGAAAAACCACACAAATATAGTATATATTTAATTGCTTGCCTTCTCAGTTGGTATGGGTGGGGAGGGAGGAAGGAAAAGAAGTTAGAACTCAAAGTTTTAGGAACAATTGTTGAAAATTGTTTTTGTGTACAACTGGGAAATAAGAAATACAGATGATGGGGTATAGAAATTTATCTTGCCCTATAGGACAAGAGAGAAGTGTGGGATAAGGGAAGGGAGGGGTGTTAGAAGGGAGGGCATATTGGTGAAGGGGACAATCAGAATGCAAGGTGTTTTGGAGTAGGGGGAGGGGAGATATGGGGAGAAAATTTGGAACTCAAAATTTTGTGGAAGTGAATGTTGAAAACTTAAAATAAATAAATAAATAAAATAAAATCCCTAAAGTTGATAATATCATATATTGATCTAAATACGGGAATGATATGGGATTTTAACAACATGGAGGACTCCAGGTAGAGAAATTCCCTCTACTGAAATGTCTCAAAGGTTTGTGATTTATTAGACAAATTTTAAGGAACTACTTAAGGCATTGAGAAATTAAGTGACTTGTCTATGGTCCCATAGCTAATAAGTGGCAATGGTGGTACTTGAATACAGGTCTTCCTGACTCCAAATCAGATGTTCTGCCCTCTATACCACATTGCCCCTTATTCATGTGAATCTCACTCTACTGCTTCCTATCACAGGAAGTCAGAGGAGCATAGAATTAGAGTAGAAATACTGTCAGTAATGATGTAGCCCAGCCCCTTCATTTTATAGAAGAGAAAATGAGGTTCAGAGAGGTTAAAGGAATTGACCCGAGTTATACAGCCAATGTGGCGGGGTCACGATTCAAATCCAGGTCCTCTAACTCCAAATCCAGCATTCTATTGATTGTGTTACTTTCCCTTCTTACTTATTGGACCTCATTAAAGGGGCCACATCCTGACTACTTCTTAAACATTCCTATTCAATGAATGGGTGTTGCTCCATCCTAAGTGAGTACCTGCAAAAACCTTGTCCTAAGGCCTCCCACTGCATCCTGGGTCATCTCCAGTCATTCTGAGGAATATCAGGTCACTGGATTCAGATGGCTCTGGAGGAGAAATGAGACTGGTGACCTGCACACCCTCCCTCACTCAAAGCAAAGTCAAGTGCAAGTCATGTCCTCATTTCTCTGATGGCATGGTCTTCTTCAGCAACGAAGGATGAACACAATTGGACTACATGGTCACAAAATTCAGCATGTCAAAGGATATGGTATGGCAACAACATGGTGAAATTGAAAGTATTGTACCTGGGGAGGTGCTTACTAGCTGTATTATCACCTTCTTACCTGTATAACACTGGGCAAGGCTTTGAACCTCTCTGGACTTCAGTTTCCTCTTCTGTAAAATGACAACCTACCATAGAAAGTTATTGTGAGGATGAACTAAGACATTGATCTCCTCAGAGCAAGAGGGAATACTGAACTAGAATTTTCTCTCTCTGTTCCTTTAAATATTATTCATTAAGGGTACATGATCCAGTGTGAGCTAACTTTTTATCATTTTGTAATTTCTGGGGAAGAAAGGGGACTCTAAGCTCTGTATCTAAGAATTGACACCTTTCCCACCAAATACCAGTTCCGCTTTGCTATAGCAAATAGCAAAGAAACTCATTTATCCAAATGATAGCAAAACAGAAATTAGAGATGATATGCATGAGAAAATATGTACCAGACAACTTGATGAGGGACTTCTCCCATTGGGAGGGGGATAACTCAGCTTAAACAGAGAGAGGGTCTTGGATTGTATCCAAAAGGAAAACTCTCTGAAATCTCTAGTTAGACATAGTTGGACATAGGGACCTAATAGAGACTGCCAACTCCTTTCAAGTCTGCCTAGATACTTTTCCTACAGCAGCTTGAAGTGGGGTTGACCTCTTCCATCTTCTCATGAAGCTGGAAGTCAGGAATGACCAGAGACTAAACATTTAAAGAAAACTCTCACTTGGAGAGTTCCCCAAAGAAAAATTCAAGCTTGAAGAGATCCAATTGAATCTCTTGCTTCTCACTAACTCCACCCTGCCCCTCAAATAAAGCAATAAGGCAAGTGTTCCATACCAATGGACTTTGGGTCAGGGATTTCATATGTTAAAAGTTGTCTGTATAAATAATGCCAGTGATTGTTTTAAAAGTAGATTTGAACTTTCCTCATGTTGGATCTTCTGTATTTTTGTGCTCTAAAAACAGGTTAATTGAGCTGAATTAAAGAGTTAAGGATATTTATAAGTAGAATTAAAATGAGGGAAAGGAAAAGAGAGATAGAAAATAGAAAAATAGAGGAATGAAGCAGGGTGGGACAGAAATAAAAGAGAGAGAGAGAGGAAAAAAGACAGAAGCAAAGGAGTAGTCTTCTTGATGGAGGAAAGATACAGTGTGGAGAGTACACAGGGCTGGAAGTCAGTAGGTTTGGACGGGTTGTCCTTCTGGTACCAACTGACTATGTGGCATTTTATAACTTTTGCAAAGGAGAGTTATACCATATAGGTAAGAATGAAAATAAAATGGTCTCCCCAGGTCCCTTCCAACTCCAGGATTCTGTGCCTTATGGAGTCACAGATGATAAGCAAGCATATGTCTTGATAAACTATTGCCATTTTATTTTATATTGGCAAATGGAATTCCATAGAACATGCAAATTCATCACATCAGCGCCTGCCAGGTTTGTTGGTGATTAGGGGGTGCCTGCCCTCTCTCTCACCACCTTGTTGTGTGTTACATAAATAAGATGAGAAATAGAAAAGGCAAATACTTGTTGTACAATGATTCTGGATAAGCGTTTCTTCCTTTTTTTTAATATTAATGTTGTTTCTTTGACAGCATTCTCATGCTGTTTTTATTCTAACAACATTATTTACAATGGGTTCTGCTATGCACACTTTGATATTTGTCAAAATCAAACCTTGCATCAGAACCTGGGTCTATCCAGGTTCCTCCCAAACCATACTAGACACATTCCTCATTAGACATCTGTTTATTCCAAAACACACACACACACAGGGGAGAGAATTAGATAACACTTTTTTGGCTTACTAAATGGGTTAGACTTAGGAAATATGGTACTAGAATTTTCAGCTGATTCTGCCATCTGTCAGCAAACTTATTGCTTTTAGCAGGGTTTTTTTTTCCTTGTGATAATTTACTAGAGGGTTTTTTTCCTCCTTTGTTCTTTTTATGAAGATTCATACCCTTAAGATTTAAGAAAGAAGCAACCCAGACATGAATTCATCCATAGACTAAAAAAGGCCGAACACCTACTAAAGTGGGGTGGGGATGGGGGTAGGTAATTCCACCACAGAGTTTGCAGACAGCATCATAGAAGAATTCCCTGCATGGAGTTAGGAGTGTGAGAAGTAGGGAGGGGCATGGGAGAAAGTATGTGGCTAGACACTTCACAGGTGACTCCTGAATCCCAATCCCAGCTGTGAGGCATCTGTGTGAGAGACACAGAATGGCTCACACATGGTGTGACAAAAACAGGGAATGGATTTATTATAGACTCAGGAAAAGAGAAAGAATGTGGATGCCCAGATAGGATAGGGGATGGCATTTAGTTCTCAGTTCTGTTCCCTGGTGTTATCTAATTGAGAAAATACTTGAAGTAAGACCCAAGAGAGCATGATCAATCAAGGAATATGTTGAAAAGGATTCAGAATATGCACTGAAAAAGGAACTTAGAAATCATGTAATCCAAAAGTTGCATTTCACACACAAGAAATATGAATCTCAAGAAAGTAAAATGATATACCATATGACATTATCATTAAATTATTGTGTGATATATTAACTAGCAGTGCAAGGAATTAAACCTATATATAGCCTCTTGCTACAGTTCCATTGATTTTTCTGCTTGGTATTGCATAGAAATATTCCGTATTGGGGCCAGGGTTATTTGGAACCAGATAGTTTTTCCCACTGAAAGTGACTGCCATCTTAATGATAAGGGGAAAAAAGAGGCACACAAACTCTAAAACACCTTTTAACCCAGTTACATCGTAAATAAGTGCCAAATCATAACCTTACTAGTGAGCTAAATAAGTCTCTATCATAATTATAAAATGGATACTTCAATTTGTGAGTTATTTAGAACTTTATCTTCTTCCTCATTCTTCATACTATTTGCTTTTGGGGCAACTGTTCATTAGATTTTCTCTCAGTAGTTCCATTAGAGAGATAGGTAAAGAAGCCAAAAATGAATTTAGCTTGTTAACAAGTGGAGTATAAATTTGGTGAGGAAGGAAGATTGAAAAGGAGATCAGAATCAGATTTCTGGATTGGCAGGAAACTATGCATATTCTTTGAACTGGTGTAGTAGTAAGCACCCCAACATCCACAGCGGGGCCAGCAACAACAGGTTCTTACATCTGCATTCATAAAAGGAAAGCAACTTTCAAGGGGTTAACGAGCACTTTAATCACACACATGTATCATTTCTTTAACCAACTACATATATCATTCAGTTAGTTCAGAGAGTCAACACCCTAAATTTCAAACTAAATACAGAGAAATCTAAAGATTAACAGGCATGGCTTCCTCCACCTGAACTGAAGAGATAATTGGACTCCAACCATCTGACCATAATTACCAGAGAGGGAAGCATGACATCTGGATATTTTTATTCCTGTTCTTTTAGAGTTCCTCATTGGTTATATATTACATTTATTTTATATCCACATTAGATAATATTTTCAGATAATCCAGAAATAATTTTTATATCTAATTTAGTTTTTCTCAACTGCATATAAACAAAAAAATTAACATTCATTTAAAAAAGTTTTGAGTTCTCTATTCATCCCTCTGTACTTCCCTTCCCCTCTTCCTGAGACAGTAAACAATTTGATATAGGTTATACATGTGCAGTCATGTAAAACATATCCTCATATTAGTCATGTTATGAAAGAAAACACAGACCAAAAATAAAATCCACTAAAGAATAAAGACACTGAAAAAATAGTTTTCTTCAATCTGTATTCAGACTCTATCAGTTCTTACTCTGGAGGTGGATCACATTTTTCATTATGATTCTCTTGAGATTGTTTTGAATCATTGTACTGCTAAGAATACCCAAGTCGTTCACTCTTGATATTTGTGTACTCTTGTTGTTCCACTGCACAATTTTCGCCTATTTCTGTTCACTTCACTTTGCATCAGTGTATGTAAGTCTTTGCAGGTTTTTCTGAAAGCATCCTGCTCATCATTTGTTGTAGTGCAATAGTATTCCCTCATAATTATATACCACAACTTGTTCAGCCATTCCCCAATTGATTGATGTCCTCTCAATTTCCAAATCTTTGCCACCAGAAAAAGAGCTGCTATAAATATTTTTGTACAAATAAGTTCTTTTTCTTTTTCCTTGATCTCTTTTGGGTATAGACTGAATAGTGGTATCATCAGATGTGATGGCAATCAAAATAAGATCTTTTGCTATTTTTGTTTTAGTATAATCAAGAATCTTCATGAGGAATTAAGTACAAAAACAAGTTTCTTAGACACTAAGAAAGTGTTTGTATTTGTATAGTTAATTATTTTAATGTGATTAAAGATCCTTCCCACCCACTGATGGGCCTGCCCATTGATTAGGGAAGTTGTTTTGTAGGAGGGTTCCAAATATCTTTTGTTTTTTCTGTTGAGGTGCTGAGCCAAAGGGTCGTGATGTCCTCTGACTCTAAAAAAGGTATAAATACTCTGAGATAAAGTTTTTACTTTGGGGCTTAGTTTTTGCAAGAAGGTTTGAGAGCCATGGTGATGAGAATCATGCATTTATGTAAAAAGACTGATTATTGAAAACATATATATGCACACATATGTGCATATATACTTGAAAACATATACATATACATGTATATATGTGTGTATACATATGTATATGTGAGTTGTGCAAGAATCTACATGTTCCAATATTACCTGAACTTTGCTGAAATTTTTAAATTATTTAAGGAAATTAATGTTTGTTTTCCCATACCTTTCTAAAAAGACTCATTATCATACTAATATGAATTACTTTCCCTGAGTTAACCTGGGTCAAAGAAATTCTTCAAAACAGTGGAGGAAGTAATCAGAATTACTATTCTGGAACCACTAAAGAGGAACAGATTGTTGAAGTAGCAACGACAGAACCCTTGAAGATACATGATCATTCCATTCTAAAGTCTATGACAGAGGAAGAGGAGAAGGTAAGACATAGTCTGGCATACAGTCTAGATTTTCAAAGAGTAGATTCTCAATAGTTTGCAGAATGGGTGATCAGGGTTCTTATGACCTAAAATTTTATAATAAGAAGAAAATATGACGAATGAAATTCTGGTAATACAGATAATTATATTATGATACAATTAAAAAGATACTATAAATGATAAATTTATGATACGATAAAAAAGACCATTTTCCTAAGCAGATTAATGTGACTGTACAAGAAATTCATCAACCAATCTATATGTGAGAGGAAAATATATAAAAATTAGGAGCACAAGTCAGGTAACTGAATATGGATGCAAAATTCTGTCACAGTCATATAAGAATTGTGTTAGGAGTGCTTAAGTTCAGAACAAACTGAGGATGCTATGAAATGACAAATCCCTCTTTTATCTGTGTTGTTTACAAGAGGAAGCTCAAAGATCAGCTGTCCTTGCCCTCCTAGAACATATTCTTGATGAGGAGAGAAGGCTTAATCTGTAATAACGATAGTGGTGGAGAGGCAGAGGAGGAGGAGGATAGCTAACATTTACATAGCATTTCAAGTTTTAAAATGTACGTGATTGCTCGATAGCCTTGTACCAATGTTTGGTGAATGTGTTCTTTAAGGAGAAAACCAGAAAGATTTAGACAGAGAGAAAGTAAACCATCATAAAAAATGATTTACTAATTAACTAAAATGATAGAACTTGTGATTTGAATCATTTAAGACTGCTTTCAGTATGATAGAGCATCAAAGCTATAGAATTACTCCACCTAGTTAGAGCAAAGGTTAAAATCAACACTAGATTAGAAAAAAATATAAAACTGAGAATACAAGATGTGCAATTACAACAGTTCCACTTACTTAAACATGACATTGAAAAGTAGGCAATGGTTAAAAATAAAGACCTAAATTCTGAAGTTCAAGAAACATTATTGGTTTCCTCTAGCCTTGAAGAATAAATATAAGTGCTTCTGTCATTCAAAGCCCTTCACATTCTGGTTCAGCCTATTTTTTTCATACTTATTTCATTTTGTTTACTTTCATACACTTTATGTTCCTTCTAAGGAATATATAATGTGTCCTTGCTGTTTTTCGTACAAAAAAAATTCCTTCATTTTTACTCTTCACCAGTTTCTTAATCAGTATCTCTATATCGTGGAAGCTCTACCTGCCTTTGAGACTCATCTTAGTAGTTACCTTATTAAAAAAAAAACTCGATCTTTTCAGTCACTTGTGCTCTCCTCCCATGAAATTGTTTACGTGTAAAAATGTATTGCTTATTAGTGTAAGTATTGTGTTCCCCTAGAAAAAATGAATTCCCTTGAGATCAATGACTTCATTTTTTGGATCTCTATCTCTACTGTCTGGTTCATAGTGTGTATTTGAATGCTTGCTGAACTGAATTTATTTTCATGCTGATTAATATTCCTTAGAAGAGTGTAAACACTGTAAAAGAGTCACCACAATGAGGAGGCCAAAGAACTCCAGAAACTGTTCCAATCAATGAATAACTGACCTGATCAAACATATATGGAAGAATTCATACTGGAAATGACCTAATTTTAAAAGTACTCAGTGATCCATTTTTAAAATCTACTAAAGAGGGAAAATTAAAAAAAAAGTGCCCCAACTATATCACTATCCAAAAAAAAGGGATATCAATTACTATTGACCTAAAAACTTTCTTTCTCATAGCTATAAACTGTATGACGATAATTCATATCATACATGATGAAAATATATGAATGAAACCAGCAGCCTTTTGCACATTAGAAATCCTGCATAAAGCCCAAATGGAAGATGAATTCCTTATATATAGGACTAGGTCTTCCAAATATTCCTACTTGCAAAGTACATTGGATTTATTGCAAGATCTAGAATATGACACTAAGACCCACAACCACTCAAAAGAATTTAGCTAGTAATACACTCAGCACAAACAAATGAACAAAGAAATCGTATTGATGAGATAGCCATAAATGTACTTGGATGAGCCATTGTAAATATATCTTAGGCACTAAAGATAGACAATGGGATAGTTCAAAATTCAATAGCAATGGAGCAGGCTGGATTATATTTGCAGAACTATGTAGTGCTTCTGTCTACTGGTTGACACCAAAGCCCAAAGTCCATTTATTTCTTGTTACACACTTACTGTGTGATCTGGAGACAGTCATTTAATCTTACTCAATATTCTAGGCAACTAAAACTATAAGCTGCATGGTAGGAGCCAGCTTACATTGGTAGAGGGAGTTTATTCATCTAAGAATTCTGTCTACCAAAGAAATCAAAGGTAGATCCCTATCCCTAGTCCCCAAATGATATTATAGGATATATTATAAGGATTTTTTGGACAAGATAGATGATATACATATTATATAACATAGTCTCAGGAGAATCAAACTCAAGAATCAATGAAAAAAATGGTGCATGTACATAAGCTGCATCAGATATATGACAGTGACATATGTGCAAAACTTGACATCAAAAACATCATTGGGTACATGTGTAAAGAGTCTGGATTAGCCACACAGTGAGAGTGGGGTATTCAGTTCAATTCAAATCAATTCAACAAATATTTATTAAGTATTTTGCTAGGTGCAAGGGATACCAAAGACAAATGCAATAGTGCCCACTCTTAAACTCAATCTCTTGGGGTTGGAGGGGACTGTAAGTGGGATATGAAATACATAAATAATTATATTCACAGTACATTTAGAATTACAAAAAGTAATTTCAAGAAGAGAAAAATTGGGCAAAGGTGGGGAGGGCAGGAAAAGTAAGAAAGGCTTTCTGTAGCAAATGATACTGAGATGTTCTTTAAAGGAATATGGCAATTCTAAAAGAGTAGTGAGAAGGACATGCATTCTGGAAATGGGATATCATTTGTGTAAAAGTCTAGAGAGGTTAGAGATGAAAAGTCATGAATAGTGGACAACAAGTAGGTAATTTTTATTAGAATGGAAAGTACATGAAAGGGAATAAAACTGAATAAGT
Organism: Potorous gilbertii; assembly: GCA_028658325.1. Lineage (NCBI taxonomy): Eukaryota > Metazoa > Chordata > Mammalia > Diprotodontia > Potoroidae > Potorous > Potorous gilbertii. The sequence continues at coordinate 124,297,332 of CM053773.1, forward strand.
TTGGAAAAGTTAATGGAAACCAGGTTATGGGAAGCTTAAAATAGCCAATGAAGGATTTTTTATTTTACCCCAGAAAAAATAGGGAGTTATGAATTGGATTGCTAAAGCTATCTAGCCCCCACAAACTATTACAAGATCAGATAAAGGTATCTACTACATATGGCAGATTTTCCATAGTAGATTTCTGGAAGGACATAGTTTTGTTGGGCTTTTTACCAGTAGAGGAATACCCACTTGAAAATATAGATCTACTGACCTGTTGAATTAACTCATGTATGTAGTGCAAGTATACAGTTCATAACCCACCTGCCTCCTATCTTTCACTCTTCCTACATCTTACTCCCCAAAATGTACTCTTTAATCTAGTGATAATGGCCTCCTGGTTATTCCACCAACAAGACACTCCATGTTTTAGCTCCAGGCATTCTCTCCAGCTGTCCCCTATGCCTGGAATGCTCTCTCTCCTTCACTCAGATTCATGACCTCTTTGGATTCCTTTAAATTCCAACTAAAATCCTTCCTCCTGGAGGAAATGTTTCCCAACCCCTCTTAATTCCAGTGCCTTCCCTCTTTTAATTATTTCCTATTTATTCTGTATATAACTTGTTTTCATGTTTTGCATTAGATTGTAAGCTCCTTGAGGAGAGGGACCATCTTTTGCCTCTTTTTGCATTCACAATGCTTAACAGAATGCTTGGAAAATAATAGGAATTTAATAAATGTTTATTGAATTGAATTGAAGGTTGCCAAAAGGCTTTCCTCATGACTACATGTGAAGTTACAGGTGACAATATCCCTATTTTAAATATGAGAAAAGAATCTCAAAGAAGTGAAATGACATGCACCTACCCATAACTAGCAAGAGGGAAAGCAGGAATTTAAACTCAAGGTCTTTGTTTCCATTCCCTTTTCCATGCTGCACCTAGCATCACCCTGGGTGTATGCACGCACGTGTGTGTGTGTGTGTGCACATGTGTGTATGTATGCTCTGCTTCCTCCTGCAATCTCTATGGTAAACCTGCCTCTTTTCCCCAGGCTGGTTTTACAGTTCCTAACAAATGGATAGTAATGCTCCTTCACAACTGATTCTGTCTTTTGTTACCAAGTGGTAAAATGTTAAGACATTCTTCATGCATTATTTTAGCAGCTTTTCACTTCTGTAATGTAGTGTCTTTTTATTTTTGGAGTGGCTACTATTGTGATGTATTTGGTGTGTCATTGTGCTATCAAATTCATGAAATTAGAGGCCTCTGTGTATGTGTAGAAATAACAACATTACTCACCAGTAAGGGAGGGGAGAAAATAAGAGAAGCAACAGCTCACAGAAGCAGATGGGATGGAAGGAAGGACATAATATAAACACAGTGAGACAGAGCCCAAAAGGAGACAAGATGATTTTTAAAAGTCACCCTAGGGAAATTTTGGAGGTGTCTGTATTCAAAAGCAAAGAGGTCTGACCAGGAAAAGAGGAATTTGACCCTGTACATACTGGTCCTAACTAAACTGTGGTGTACATCAATGGGGGTGCAATATTTAAGCATGATGACTACCTACATGTGATTAAAGAGAATGGAAGAGTGGGAAGTAGCCATACGTTTTATTAAAGCAATCGAGATAAATGAGATAGGAGACACTGGAGCAATAAAAAGTGGGGGAGAGCTACTATGGATTGAAAATACAGATAATAAAGAAAAGGGGATGGATGAAACCAATTCAGTCATAGATCACCTACTAAAATCCCACTGGAAAGTGCTGGTAATGACCCTTCATGATTAAGTGGGGATAGGAGGAGAAGAAGAAAAAACTGAGCAGGAAAAGAAGGGGAAAAGACCATAGATAACAGACAAGGAAAAGAAATGAAAGAATGAGTGGAGGGAACAGTAGCCAATTCAGAATAGATGGGGAGCAATGTATTCATTTATGTCTAACAATAAATACACTAGAATGAGCAACCCAATGGGCTTAACAATTCAAATGTTTAATCAACAGGGAAGCACAGCAAAAGTCATGGGTGAAAGAAAATTATCCCCAGGAGCACACTGCTCAGCCATGAGGAAAAGCACCAAACTAGGTGCCCAAGGTCTAAAAGCTCAGGAGAAATCAGGATAAGTCTAATGAGGATCAGGCAGTGGGACTTCAAAGAACAAGGAACATACAGTCTCCCTTTCATTTCCTTTTACTGCTGTTTCCATGGGAATCCCTATTTATGGGGAAATGAATACTCCTGCAAGGAGATGCAGGTAAGAGCACCTTCCATTCTTCAAACTTTCTGGAATAAGAAACTTAGGGAAAGAGATAGAGAATGACAGTACTCACTAAGCACAGGTGGAGGGAGTGCAAATTTTACCAATAAAATTTAATTTCTTAAGGATATGATAAGTTGGAGGGAAATCTTTACCAGGTAGAAATATATTTCTTTTCTCCTTTTTCTGAGCTGTTCAGGGGACTTGCCAGGCATTATCTAGTTAATCTTCAAGGCAAATTGTTCAAGATTTACCATTTCCCACTAAGCTGCTACTGAGCTATCTGTCTGAAGGCCTGGAGGGTATCAGTACAGGCACTTCTACCTCTTTGTACAAATGCCTATAAATAGGGCTTATTAGGGCAGAGGTGTAGAAATCTGTGAAGTTTGCCTTTAGCATCTTCAGTGTCTGTATCCTTTTCTGACTTCTGACTTCTTCAGATGTCTAGTGTGTATCTTTTATCTAACCACTATCCCAAATAAAAAGATGAAAAATCTCTGATATCACTATCCACAGTTGGGGAACCTGCAGTCTCAAGGCCACACATGGCTTTGTGCTTTAGTTGAAACTGATCCATACCAAATTGTACTTTCTTCCACAATGTCCTACTCCTTTGCTTCATTACAGAAAAGGAATGTTCCTAAGTTTTCAGCTCTGGGGCCAGTCATACAATAAGGTGCACTGAGCAGAGCGATGGACTTAGAGTCAGAAAGATCTAAATTCGGATCATGCCTGAGATTCTCACTAGTTTTATGACCATGTAGAAGTCACTTCACCACTCTGAGCCTCAGTTTCCTCCTATGTAAAATAAAGATTTGGATTTGACATCAGAGGTCCCTTCCATCTCTAATTGTATTATCCTATATCTGTCTTCTAAAGATTAAGATAACTAAGTATGAAAAGCTCATCACCAACAGTCTGGTATCTTGATAATGAAGTCATGGTCATAGCAACCAATGAAGCAGAGAAAATGAAAACTTTCAGTCCTATGAGGTCCTTTTCCACTTTAGCAGTGATGGCAGCAGTCATAGGAAAAGTGAGTAGAGGTATTAAGAATGATACAGGCTATAGGTCACCTACAAAATTTAACAGCCATCGGTACTCTAAATGTCATATCCTTGTTAGTAACCAACAAATAGACATACTGCTAGAGGAAACCAATTATGTCATTCTTGATACTCCCAATCATAAAAGAGAAACATTAAAGATAAATGGAAGGATGATTCACAGGTTCTCTTTGGAAAGGCAAATAATGGCCTTTGTGGAGTTGGTTTTGTCATCTGTTCAAAAGGAACAAGAAACATCATTTCACTGGACTTTTTCATCTCATATTTTAGTGATCATAGTAGATATTCACTAAATACCACCATGAAAATAATCAAAACTTGTGCACCAACAACTGTTACAGAGAATGAAGAAGTAAATAAATCCCAAACTAAATGAATAGGATTCCAGAATAAAATAGCATATGCTTTTAAGTGCAAAGACAGGGAAGAGCAATTTTGTAAAAGTTCAAAAATGATCTTGAATAAGAAAAAAAACAGTCCAAGGTTTATAGACTTGGCAGAGGTCTCATGCCCATATTTCATGAATACATCATTTTTTAAATGGTTTATTGATTTTTTTTTTTTAATTACTATTGTTTCCTGATATTCCCACCCTAATAGAAACCACTCTTTTAACAAAGATGTACAGCTAAATAAAACAAACCAGGATATCAGGCCCCATTATGCATCTACAATCTATCATATCTTTCCTGAAAGGAGGGACCTGTATGTCACTATCAGTTTTCTGAAATAAAAATTGGTCATTGCATTAATCTGAGTTCTGATAAGATTTTTTTTAGTGATTTTTCTTCTTCCATTACTGTCATAGTTTTGTATATATTCTTTTTTTGCTTACTTTATTCTGTTCATATCTTTTCAGGGTACTGTGAACTATTCACATTCATTGTTTCTAGCAGTGTAATAAGATTCCACTGCATTTATATCCACACATCACATCTTTTCTCAGTCAATCTCATATGAAAGGGAATCCACTTTGTTTTCCCTTGGGGGCCTCCACCAAAATGTTTTAAATATACACACATATGTACATGCATGTATATTTTTTTATTTTTATTATATGTTATTTGTATATTATATGCCTATGGATATATGCATGTTTGTATTCATTTTACCTTTGACCTCCTTGGAGTATATGCCCCAGGAGTATTATTAACTCCAGGACAAAGAATATGAACAGCATTGAAACATTCTTCTTGAGGAAAGTCAGTAGTTTGGAGATACAAGAAGCAACATCCTATAGTATAGAGTATAGTAGACTTGCACTCGTTATAAAGACATGAGATTTTTGTTGAATCTTCAAGCCTTTGACTTCTCTTTTTTCTCATTCCTAACCATATCTTTAAACTAAAAAAAAAGTCTTCCCTTTCATGTGTTTATATTTAAAGTATATACTGTTTTCACTTTCATTTTTTCTAATTCAATTTGGAGTCTTCAGACAATTTATTTACCTCTTCATCCCCTGCAGTAGTTGTTGGTACATAAATTCTGTTCCCTTCTTAGCTGTGTGACCTCATACAAGTTACTTAACTTCTCTAAGCCACTGTTTCTTCATCTATAAAATGGAGTTGAATTTGATAGCTTATTTATGATCTTATCATCCTACGGTCTTATGAGTACCAAATAGCATTACAAAGAAAGAAATTGATTTTATCTTTACATATTGGAGACTACAACATTTTTAAACTGGCTGTCTATGGCTAGATTTTTAAGAGAAAAGAACAAAATCAACATCAGATTTGAAGAAGAAAAATTAGAAGCTATATAAACCACAAATGAGGTAATTCCAACTTGTTTAAATAAATGACTGCAAAAAGTGGGAAATGAATAAAAGGATAGATATTGATAGACTCTCACCACTTCTGAAAAAACTTTAACTAATGCTGGCAAATTGAGGTGACCAAGACAACATAGAAATCACCTCAGCCAAAAAACACTTGATCTTAATTTGAGAAAGTTGCCAGAGCACTTCCTCAGTTTTGTGGATTGGCCTTACATTCTCAGGTGGTCCTGATGCTGAAGCCAGCCTTCTACCCATGTAACAACTATACACACAGACAGAGACACAGACACAGACAGACAAATACACACACACTGTAATGTTAACGAATGTTGCTAGGTTAAGGAAGGCTTGTTTTGTAGGAAGGCTCACACCTTTTGTTGATTTCTAATGAAACACTGAGTCTGAAAAGTGTTTATATACTCTGAGGTGAGGTTTTGTTTGAGGGCTTAGTCTTTGGAAGAAGGTTCATGTGCCAAATGAGACTCTGGGTAGCCATTAAGGATCCCATCCCTCTCCCCCTCATTTTAAAAACCCAGATGTTGGTGCTTCTCTCTTTGGTAACTATGTATGTATGTATGTATGTAATGGTCAGACAGTTAGATTTATCTGTTGATCTCTGATGTGTGTGTTGCTTATGGTCACACAGTTAGAAACCCTGTCTGTTGGGCTTCTTTATTTCTCTGTTTGTATTTCCTCTGTTGGTATAAGTGATTAAAGAAGATTGTTGACCCCTGAAAAGTTGCTTTCCTTTTAGAAAAGCAGATCAAAGAACCTGTGCTAGCAGGTCATCCTGGGCATGCTAGGGTGCTTACTGTCACACACACACACACATGCACACACATTGCACACATTGCACCTTGATGCACTATGGACATGAGCTATTTTTTTTCAGATTCTCAGTCCAACACTCTTGCTATAAAATAGAATTTTAAGACATTTCTACGTATTTGAACATTTAGAATGGAGAATTACTTTGGTAGACACTGAGCAATACCCCTCTAGGGTTGATGGCTATTTTATATGAGCAAAAATCAATGAATTCCTGAAAACATATTCCAGATTTTACTATTATAATCAAATATATTGAGAGAGAGAGACAGAGAGCGAGAACAATTTGATCATTCTTCCACTCATCAGAAGAGTAGTCTTCTATCTACCCTCTTCCCACAGAGAAGTCTTAGGTTCCCCTCTTGCTCCATCTTGGAACAGAAAAGGAATAGGAGATAAAGAAACAGTTTAGATTGCTGCTATCTCATAATTTTATAGAAAGGAAGAAATCTAGCAAGAAAAAGGCAAGCATGATGTGGTTGAAGCCCCACCTACTACTTAAAATCATCAGGTCACATACTCCTAGTCATCTACCTACCTCAGGTAAGTCAGTTGGGTTGTCCTTTTTCTCTTCTTCTACATCTTCCCCTACACCATCTTCCAACCAGTAATACCTAGGGCTGGGGAAGGGAATTAATCCACTCAGCTTTGGAGCTCCATTTAGGGGATGAACAGTCCTGAATGGAAAGGGAGTGAATGCAAATTTGCCTAACTCATATCAAATTGGCTCCAGACCATACTTTGCATACATTCACCCCAGGCATCTTGCAGTCTGGTCTAGCTCCATGAACCTATCACCCTACCACTTTACCCTACTCCTACTGCTTTCCACCTCTTATTCTGGAAATAATAATCAAACCAATATCACTATTGTGACAATCAACTATTTAAGATTCTATCACCATTCCTGTGTCTTCACAGGATGAAATTACTTTCTTATCTACTACTCCTTTATATGTGGTGTTCTTCACTATTGGAATGTAAAATCCTTGAAAGAAAGGAATGCTTCATTTTGTGTTTCCTTTTTACTTTTAAAATACATATTAATTTTTTTAAATTGAGTTTCAAATGTTTTCACTCCCTTCTTTGCCTCCCTTAACCATTAAGAAGGCAAGCAATATGATATCAGTGATATATCACCTAATAGTTCTATCCCCAGTGCCTCACATTAGGTACTTAATAATTTTTTTTATTCATTCATTCATTATGGTTACAAATCCTACCAATGAATCACTAAGCATAGTACAATGTCTGACTGCACCCTCTATCATAAATCATTTTGTCTCTGACCCCATTTACACAAAGAAAGAGAATTCCCTAAATCCAGAACATGTGACTAGTCAAGCACTACATCTTTGGATCAAGGGAAAGTTGGTCCTCAAACCCATGGTTCATTGAATACCATTCCTAAAGTAGTAGAAACTACATGGAGGAGTGGCAAGATATTCGACCCTCTTTCCATTCATACATAAAGAGGGTCTCAGTTATTAAATATCATATTACAAAGGTTTCTGGAAATAAGGGGACCTTCCTATGAATTCTATAGCAAACGTAAGCAGGATTGATTATACAATCACCAAGACATGATCCATTTCCAAGATCATGTAATCTGAAATTACCCTCTCTACTCTCAATAGTCTGTCTTTCCATTTCTGCCATCACCTCCTTAAACTTAAAAGTGTTCTTTACTGTCATTTTGTTCTAAAGTTCTTTTATACTTCTTTGCTCTCCTATCCTATCCACCATTGATCACATCCCTTTCTTCATAGTTGACTTCATAGACAACCATTTCAGTAATATACTATCCTTGACTCTTTAATTCCATAATCTTTTGTTTTTCTATTGTCCTCATCTTGTTAATTCTCAAACCTAGACCACCCAAATTTTAAGACATCAATTATCTCTTCTGCTAAATTTACTCCTGGATGTTGATTATACTCCAAACTTAACTCATCATCATCTTCTCAATTTTCCCATTTTCATTGATAATGCCAATAATACCTGGGCATAAACTTCAGCATCGTTTTTATTATATTCTTCCCTCTTCTTCATTTCCCCCATTCAGTCATTTCCCAAGTCCTGTTTATTCTCTCTCCACAATATCTCTAAGACTTGAAAGAAGCCAGGGAAGTCAGTAAAACCATTTTCATAGCTGAACGGAGAATAGATTGGAAGGTGGAGAGACTTATAATAGGGAGACCAACCAGCAGGCTCTTGCAATAGTCCAGGCACAAGCTGATTAAGTCCTTCACTGGAGTGGTGACAATGTCAGAAGAGAGAAGAAGGCATATGAGAGATGGAAATGATAGAACTTGACCAGTCTGGATATGAGGACTGAGAGAGTGACAAGTCAAGAATGACATCTAGATTGGGAGGCTGGATGACTGTGAGACTGGTGGTACCCTTGATAGTAATTAGGAATTTAGAAAGAAGAAAGTATTTAGGGTAAAGATAGAGTTCAGTTTCATATATGCTTAGTTTGAATTGTCTGTGGGATAACAAGTTTGAAATATTCAAGAGGCAGTTGGAGTTGCAAGGTCAAGAGAGATTAGGGGTAGGTGCCAAGTGAAATAGTATAAAGTGAAAAGAAATGAGGATCTAGGACAAAGAGCTTAGAGATACCCACTTTAAGCAGGCATGATATGGATGAAGATCCACCACAGGAGGCTAAGAAGCAAGGATCGATATGGAGAAGAAACAAGAGAGAGTAATATCATGGAAACCTACATAGAAGAGAGTATCAAGGAGAAGAGTTAATGATTATCAAAGGCTACAGAGAGATCAAGAAGGATGAGGACTGCTAAAAGACCATTAGATTTGGCAGTTAAGGGATCATTAGTAACTTTGGAGTGAGGAGTTTTGGTTGAAGTATATGCTCAGAAAGCATACTATAGAGATTTCATCTTTGAGAGCACGGGAATCTTTCTTCTTTTTTTTTTTTTGGCTTTAAAAACTTTATTCAAGATTGGGGATTTTAAAAGAGAAGGGGAGAGAAAGAATATAAGGCACTTATTATAAACACTCTTCTCAAATAATTTAGCCACCAAAAGGAGAGCTATATAGGACAATAGTTAATGAGGAAGAAGGGATCAAGTGAGTAAGGGGTTTTTGAGAATGAGGAAGACATAATTATGTTTTCAGGCAATGAGGAAAAAGTCAGTAAACAGAGATGAAGAAATTTGGCAGAGTGAGGATGATAGAAAAGGCAATCAAGTGGAGAAGGTAGGCTGGAATGGGCTCACTTGTTCATATAGACAGGTTTCTCTTGGCAAGGAGAAGGTCCACTTCTTTATATGAGACAAAATTCAAAGCGGAGGAAGCAGCAGAAGGCATCTGGGTGATGTGAGATGAGGAAGAGGGGGAAAAGACAAAGCTTGCAGTAAATAACCTCATTTTATCCCATGAAATATGAGGCAAAGTTCTCAGATGAAACTGGGGAAGGGAAGGGAGAACTATGGGAGGTTTGATGAGAGATGAAAGGTTTAGAAAAGTCATGGTGATAATTATGTCATGCCACTGCTTCAAATCTTCCACTGGTTCCAGTTGCTTCTAGGATAAAATAGACTCCTTCTCCCCATCTATAAGGCCATTTACAGTGTGTTCTCAGTATAGCTTTCCAGCCTTATTTACTCCCTTTCATTCTTCTTTTCATTTACTCTGCAGTATGTAATCTCTTTCTTGCATTCATCAGACATTACTATGCTTGCATATTTTATATACAGACTACTGGATTGGATGTTCAGGAAAATAAAAAGTATAGCTAAGGCATCTCTTTCCATTCAAGAGCTGACAGCCTAGTAAGGAGATAAAATAGAAACAGAGATAGCTATAAAACATAATATATGAAATCCAAGGCAGGAGGTGATTATTGAACTGGGGGTTCAGGGAAGATTTCATTATAGAGACAGAATTTGAGCTGAGCTTTTGAGGATGGGTGTTCAATCATTTTCAGTCATATTTGACTCTCCAGCTCATTTTACAGATGAGGAAACTGACGCAAACAGGGCTAAGTGACTTGCCCAGTATCACACAGCTTGGCAGTGTCTGAGGCTGGATTTGAACTTACAAAGATGAGTCTTTCTGATTCCAAGTTCAATGCTCTATCCACTATGCCAGGATGAGTAGGAATTCAAGAGTCAGATAAGCACTGAGGAGAATTTGAGAAAGAGGGTACATCATCAGCAAAGCCACAGAAGCAAGAGAATTGATGGCATGGTCAGGAATTGAAGAGTAGATCAGTTATATTATTTTTTCCCAGTCTTGTTTTGCACACTCGAGGTTCTGTATAACCTGTAGGAGGAAAAGGTTCTTGTGGGTCCACAGAATTATTTCATGGAGTCCATAACCGTACATGGCATAATCATTTGTATCTTCATTTAGTAGATCTACCTACTGTGCCACCTAGCTGCCTCTATGTAGTTTTTTATCATCGTGCATTTTCCATCAGTCCACAGGCATTTTTTAAAATGCTTCATATGTGCCAGGTACTGTGCTAAGCACGTGTATACAAAGAAAGGCAAAAACAAAGTCTCCAACTTCTCCATAAAGGGCACTTATCGGGGATTAATGACCTTGGAGAGGTGTTTGTTTTGGAAAGTCACAAGGATGGGGAGTGGAGTCACAGGGGATTTGATTATCGTATTTTATCCAATAGAAAAGACAGAATTGATTGGATTATGGTTCCAGAGATAGAACGTAGAGGAGGCGCGATATACATAGCTTAAGGGTAGCAGGCAGAAAGATGATGGGAGTATAACCTAAAGTATGATTGGACTAGCTAGATAGTACGGGCCATGTGAGATAATAGCCAACCAGAACAAGGATTACAGGCAGGAATTACAGCACTGAAAGGATTAAGTCCTCTAAAACATCTTCTCTGGTTGGAAGCGTATATTGGTAGGTTGTTATGAAGGAAGTAACTGAGGGAAGGAGGAAAAACATGTTTTAAGTGCATTTTATGTGTAAAGATGTGGTGCTAAGCTCTAAGCATACAAATAGAAAAGTAAAACAATTTCTGCTCTCAAGGAGTGACATTCTAATGGAAGAATGAATATATAAGGCATTTTGGCTGCAAGTCAGATGGGAGTACCCATGCTTGCTAGAGTGTAGCAGCAAGCATTATGGAAATGAGTAATCTTTAATATTATTTACACAGATAAAACAAGTCTGTTTGAAACTGAACCATTTGACAGACCTTTGGTATTATATACAGAACATTGTATTCCAGACCTTCAGTAGTTGCAGATTCTAAGGAAGCAGGGGTTGCCGACAGAGGTTGTTGGCAGGTTTTATCTACACAGGTTATTTCATAGTTAATGGCTTCTAGGAAACGGCTGGAAACATGACAGGGCAGGAAGGAAAGGGGGAAGAGCTGTTACTCTTACAAAGACTTTACGGGGATAGTGGATGGTTTGTGATTGATGTTAGTGGTGATTAAGATTTATCTGAAATTTTGGTTACCTGAAATATTGGAACTTGAATCCAAAATCCTTGATCTGTTGCTCAATTCTTAACATCATTTCAATAATTTTAGCACAAGTCAGTTGGACAACGTACTAGCATTTATGTAGTACCTACTATGTACCAGGTGCTATACTAAGCTCTGGTGATACAAAGAAAGCAAAAAGAACTCCTTTCTTCCTGCTTATCATAACTATATTTAATGAATTTCCATTTGTTACAATTATCAGTATCATTCTCAACTTACATTTAGCATTTCAAATCATGTCTGTATCATGGCAAAGATATTGTATTGTATAGGATTCTGGAAATAGGTAGGAAATTTCCATCATTTACCTTGTTGGATGAAGTTTTTATTTTGCTTTGTGACTTTGGAAAGGAATTTCACTTTTCTCAAATGTGCTTCAATTATGCCCTCATGAAATTAGAGTAAAAAATAGATACCACTTCCTCATTTCTTTAGTATAATATTCTTAAGAGTAAAGTTTCATTCAGACTAAGATTGACTCAAACCATAACTGAACTGTTTATTTCCACATGCCCTTAGGCCTCAAACCTCATACTGTTAGAGAGAGCTAGGGAAATGGAGAACAGCTTTTTCCAGTTCCCAGGGGAGAATAAAAAGTCTGTGAGATGCTGACATAGTTTGCTAAGGCAAGAGTAGACTTTCTTCCTTTAAAAAATACCCCAAAGAATTGTAAGTCATTTGTCTAAATTGGTCTCAAGCAAAGAAATGGAGTAGATGACTCCTGAAATATTTATCATTTCTATCACAATTATTTTGTAGATTTTTTTATTCATTTGATTTTTTTGTCTGTAATTTTTTTATTTGAGAATTAAATGCAAAAAAAGAAACAAATACTAAAACTAAAAACATACAGAATAAGAAAAGAATAAAAGCATTGTCATATGAGAGTTATCTATCTTTTTTTGCTTCTTTGTAAGTTTTCTTTTGTTCTTTCTATCATAATTTTTATCATAAACACACATAACATACACTCATTTTTTTATATATAACTTTTCATGGTTCATCTCCCCAAATTGATTTTTATGAAAACATTCTATATTTTTTAACTTATGTAACCTCTGACCCAAAACCCATTGGTGTAAGACTCTCCCCTTATTGGTGGAGATGAAGGCCCTGCCCCACATGACAGTCAGGGCAGAGCTGGTGAGAGGCAAGAGAGCTCCAGCCTCTTCCAGTATCTCTGTCAGCTCTTTAAGTCAGAATTTCCCTTTTGAGTCCCCTTTGGTCTCCAAGGGTCACTCTTTTTTGGGAACTCTTCAAAGAGCAGTTTCCCTTAGGGATTCTTCAACCTTTAAGGTGTTTCTGGCTTCCAATTTGAAGAGAAAAGTTAGAAGACAACCCCCCTTCAGGAGGCTGAAGAAAAAGACTCTAGAAAGAAATTGACATGAAAGAAGTTGAGTCTCCATCTCCAGCTTGCTACTCTTAAGACTTCAGAGGGTTTTCTGTTAGGTGAGATCTAGGACAGTCTTGGTTGAGTTGGATTGTCGCACTCTCAAAGGAAGCATTCCTTCACCCTGTACTATATGACTATATGGTATGTGTTTTCCTTTGTATATCTTTTTTGACTTTGATTTTCTTGTGACTTGGATAAATGGGTGAGTTGCTATGTGCATGTGGAACTCATATTAGATGATGAAGTGATCAGGTCTTAGGTATAAACCTCAGGGTCCCTCCTTCCCCCACAAAATGACAAAGCAATCAGAAGTTAGATGGAACTCAACCACAATCCCTACATGAATAATATTTAAGGAAGTAGACAGATATACTTCTAATCCAGCACCCCTCTTTCTGAGAGAGAGCACCCCAATCTTCTTCCTTCCCTTCTGGCAGAAATGTCTCTCTTGGAGAGGATAGAGGGAAGAGAGGCTAGAGATGTAGACATTGTGCCTCCCCCAGAGTCACATACAGTGACAGACCTCATCATAGGTCGGCCTTATTACACATATGAGACTCTCCTCTTATCACTACACTTATTTCCAAGAACTATTCAAGACCCATTTTCTGTATGTCTCATTCATTCTACGATTTTTCCAGGAGGAATGGTCTTTACCTAAGCTGAAGTTCTATACCACATAGATTCTCACATACCACATGTTCACACTGTTGTTTATATACTGGTAGGCAGGCTATGAACATTTATCAAGCCCTTACTACATGCCAGGTATTGTGCTAAGAGCTGGGAATACTAATATAAACAAAAAGAAAAACAATCACTGACCTCAAGGAGTTTACATTCAAATAAAGAAGATAAAATGAAAAAAGGGAAAAGTAGAATGAGAGGAAGGAAGAGGGATGAGGAGAGTCAGAATCACATCTGGGAGGTCAATGGCCCATCCAAGCCCAACCACAAAATGGATTCCCAAAGGAGGACCTCACCAATGGGAGAATGGGTCAGGAAATATGGAGAGATACATCAGGTTAATAAAGCCCCAGGAAGTGAGGGAAATTCCAAGGTGAAACTGCAGCTGAAACATGATAACAAAACTAGGAGAGTTAAATGCAAGGGAGGGGGAAGACTGCATTAGTTTGTTTCAGTCCATGGGGCCTTGTCCTGGAGAGAGCATGATTTCTTCTTTCTCCGTACCCACCTCCTTCAGCCCTTACATCTACCATAATGCTGAGTGCTTAATAAATACTTACCAAATAAATGAATGAATTCCAAAAGCAGGAACACTTTAGAGAGAACATCCATAAGCCTCCACTTTGGAGAGCACTTGAAGTTCATATTCTCAGTTCAAATGATGTTTTCATATCTAGAGCCAGACTGTACTGGATTCTTTAAGGAAAAACAAACCTCTGCAGTCAGCTAGAAATAAAAATGTTTCCTGGAACATGAAGAAGGATGAAGCTGATGAGAAAGACGAAAAGACAGAAAGCTTCCATAACCTCTCTCTACTCTCCTCCAAGGCTTCTCTCCCAGAATATAACATTTAAAAGAGAACTTTAAAAGGCAGGCAAGTTAGTCAAGGCCTAACATGACCAACGTGAGAAAAATGATTAAACTAGAGTTGAAAAAACAAGCAAGTTTGGAGTCATGAGAAGAATGATCATCATTTACAGTATTTTAAGGTTTGCAAAGCACTTTATATATGTAATCTCAAGTGTCCCTCACAAAAAAGCCTGTGATATGGGTGCTAAGATTATCCTTACCTTTTTACAGGTTATGAAACTGAGGCTGAGAGGTTGTATTGGCCATTGGCCAAGACCTATCTAGTTAGGGTCTGACAAGCTTTGAACACAGTTCTTTCTGGCAAGTTCAGGACTCTTATCCACTGTCCCACCTCGCTGTAATAATAAGAATAAAACTTCCAAATGAAAGTTGCATCATCATTGGTACCTACCTGTTCAATGCCCCTGAAAGTGTATTGTCTTTTTTTTTAACAACATTTGGAAATTAGGGAGGGGCAGGTAAATATTACCATGAAATCTTTTCCTTTGACTGAATGAAAGAAAAACAAGCCATGTGACAGCATATCTCTCTATTCCTCTGCCTAACCACATGAATATACAGTCACAAAGCAAATCCACTATTCAATTTACTAAACACTTACTATGTGCGAGGCCCTGTGCTGTGATGTGCATACAGCAAAGAAAAAAAATTGTCCTGGCCCTTAAGGAGTGTACAATCTAAAGGAACTAGTGACCAAAGTTGAAATATTTCTGAAGAGGTGTCCTCAGTGTAAGTCAAACTCTTTACCTTCTTTTTTATCTGCCTACCACACACTAAAAGAAGGAATGGATTTTATTGTTCAGTCAAGTCTGACTCTTCATGACCATTTGGGTTTTCTTGGCAAAGATATTGGAGTAGTTTGCTACTTCCTTCACCAATTCACTTTACAGATAAGTAAACTAAAGCAATCAAGGTTATATGACTTGCCCAGGGTTGCAGAGCTAGTAAGCATCTGAGGCTATATTTGAACTCATGAAGATGAACCTTTCTGATTCCAGGCCACTGCGGCACCTAGCTACTCTTTAGTGACTTTAAACCAAGATAATAAAATTAATGAGGATATAGTGAATAAAAGCTAGCATTAGTGAGAGTATGCCTTCTGTCAAAATTATTTAAGAAAATAGAATTTTCACTTACAGGGTAGGGCAGAGAGAGAACAAGCATTTATTAGTTGCCTTCTATGTGCAAGGAACTATGCTTTACAAATATTATCTCCTTTTATTTTATTCTCGTGACATTTCTAGAAGATGGATGCTATCATCATCCCCATTTCTCAGGTAAGGAAACTAAGGCAGTTTATGAGAAAGAGTGAAGGAATTTGAATCATTTCTTTCAGAACAACTCAAATTTCAAATCACTGCTTCAAAAACAACTTTTCATATTAAATAAGTAAAATGTAGTGATAATGATGCTAAATTAAACAGTCAAATAATTTTTCCCCATCTCACAAGTCTCACTAGTATGGAGGTCAAATATTCACAATATTCCATTTTCTATACAATGCTGTCATTTGGGAGAGAGTGGATTTTTATTTATTTATTATTATTTTGCTTTGTTTTGTTTTTAGACATCTGTCATTTCTTAGAACAAAGATTTCTGTTCTGTGGTTCTTAATCAGCTTTGCAAGGTGGTTTTCCTGGCATAAGAAGAAGTCATTTGAATAATAAAAGCTCATATTTATAATTACATTGAGTTAAATAGATTTGCTTAGCTTAGGGGTTAGGGTTATTCATAAACAGATGTGAGAGTCCAGAAAGCCCCAGCAACTTAAAAATTTCCATTGCTTTGGGGTTGCTAAAGATCTTTGGAGCCTGAATGTACATTTTTAAAAAAAAAGAAAGAAAAAAGAAAAACCTCTGAATTGTCAAAATGGTAACAACCTGAATCTATTTATGAAGAACCTTTCTGAATACTTTCAATGTACTATATAAGTAAAATGATCATAAGTGAGCCCTTCTCTGGGCTAGAGTACCCATTCCCTGATTATCCAGGAAGAGCAGCTTTCTCCAAGGTCATTTGCCCAGATATGGGGCCATCTTCCCAACTCAAAGACAGTCTGCTGGTTCTACTAGGGTGAGGATGAAGGAATGGCCATATGATTCTTTGTATTCTTCCTGATTGCTTGAGAAATGGAGTTCAAAGAGGTTATCCTGGGTGGCAATGCAACCATGAGAAAGAATCAGAATCTGAGTACACTGACCTGATTACTAAGAAGTTGTTTAGCTCATTCACTCAATAACGCAATCATTCAATATTTGCAAAATACTTACTATATGCCCAACACTGTTACACCTAATGCTCCCATATTTGTACTATACCAGGGCTGACATATGGGAAAGGTTGGACAGTCAGTCAGTCAATAAGCACTTAATAAGTGCCTTCTATATGCCAGGTGTGTTGCCAAGGGCTCTTACTGTAATGTTTTTTTAAATACACATGATCTCATGACTACTTAACCATCTCATCTCTGGAACTTTTAACTTGAAGTTTCCTGTCCCAATTGGGATTTCACATGATCAATTCTATCAGACCAGGTTGGCTCTAGCCTTGTTTCACTTTACTTCCCTCCCATTTTCTCCTGATGAGCCAACTTGCTATACCCTCTTCACTGCCTTTCCCCCGTGTGCTCCCCCTTTTCAGTTCTAGAACAAAAAAGGTATGTTTCTCTCTTCCCCTATAATTTCACTCACCAAGCCTGAAATGTTCTAAACCAAAATATCCCTCCAAGACCACTACTCCCTTTTACATTTTATTTCCCACTATGTAAGCTACTTGAGTTCATGGACTTGTCAGGTGCATTGTCTCTTTAGAGTCCTTTTCATACAAAATAACTGATGATGAAAAGGGCCAGAAATTTTTGTACGAAGGAAAACATTTGCATATGTTGTAAAACTATATAAGGTATGGTTGCTTCTATGGATGAAAGTTTGATGCTTAATAGGAACAGAAAAAAGAATTTTCTAGCATAAACTGCTAAACTATGAAGAAACATCTCTTCCAGACTAGATTTTGGAAATTTGTGGAGAGAAAATGATCTGTGGTATAGACAAGGATTCAGATCTCTTATTAACAATGTGGATTGGTGCCTCATTTGCATGGGAAAAGTCTAATGTAATACAGAGGGAAAGGAAGAACTTTTATTCATTAATAACTAGAGAAATGTAAGCATAAAGAAATACGGTTCCAAGGGCACCAGAAATAGATTGTCTTGCAGTAGACTTCAGATCAGAGTCTTGATGTGTGTTGCCCCTAATTTGCATTTGCATGTTTATTACAAAAGAGGGTAAAACTAATACAATAAAGAATTAAATATTTGGAAACTAACGTAAGATTGAAAAAAGACTGGCAATTTGGTCACAGTAATTTGGGGAGTTAAGACTTTTTAATGTAAAGGTGAGTCATGGAGTGTTAGGAAGCTCTTATTTAGAAAGATATGAGGTATCACCCTAGAGAGTCGGGGTGAGGGAAAAGTGAGAAGTTACTCCACTGGTACTTTGACAATTAGAGGCACTCATCTGAGAAAAGGATTCAAATGAGTGATTTCTTATTGGTCAGAAAAAGGTAACATCTTTTCCTAAGAAATCCAGTGACAGCTTTGTCCTTCAGCACTATCTAGATTTGGAGTAGAGTTAAGCTTTTAATAAAGGCCAGTTGTATAGTGCTTGTTTGTACATATTTATTTTCCTGTTGTCTCCTCCATTCAATTGTAAACTCCTTGAGGGCAAGGACTGTCTTTTTCTTTTTTAGCAGTGTCTGGCACATAATAGACACTTAATAAATGTTTCGTGATTGATTGAAGTTGAACCGGGAATGTGTTGTTGTGACCTTCATTCTGATTAGACAGCACATGGCATTCAGGTGAATGAATAACTCTTTGGGTTTATTAATATCTCTATATAGCCAATATGATGAGCCTGGAAATTCTTTGACTTTTATATTAATAGTTAGGATTTTCTAAATAAACTTTATAAGGGGACTAGCTAATTGAAAAATCCAAGAATTTCCCTGGCAAGAATGGCGAGGATCAACGGTCAAGAAAGGTGCTGGGAAGCAGTTTCATGGATAGATGTTCCTGAACGGCTCAGTAATATTTCAGCCTTCAGTCTAGAGCTATTCGTTGGCCTAAGCACATGAATTTTCCTCCATCACTTGCTTCTATGCCATATTCCTATGAGTATGTGCCAACTCTTCGCCATAACTTTAGAACATCATTGGAAGGATGTGATCTGGTTTGTTTATATATGTATTTCATCATATTACGTTATTTACAGATTTACTTCGACATGTTAGCACATATAATAGCATTGTTTTTATTATTTCTTTTGCCTTTTGGTTGTTGCTGCTGTCCAGTCACTTCTATCATGTTGGACTCTTCATCAGCCCATTTGGAGTTTTCTTGGAAAAGATACTGGAGTGATTTGTCGTTTCCTTCTCCAGCTCATTTTGTAGATGATGTACTGAGGCAAACAGCGGTAAGGGACGTGCCTAGGGTCACACAGTAGTAAGTGTCTGAGGCCTGATTTGAATTAAGGAAAATGAGTCTTCCTGACTTCAGGCCTCGCACTCTATCCAGTGCATCATCTAGCGGCCTTTTGCTTTATTATTGAATAAAATAATAGTGTTGAAGATGTAAAAGTGTGATTACGCTTATCTTTGTTTTCTTTGGTACTATTTCCACTTCCCATGCATCATGGGTTGTAGTATTGTCACTCAAATATGGTTGTTTTCTTGTAATAGATGAAAAAAATGTTAACAGGCCTTTTCCATTTTTTGGCTGTTATCCTCCTTCCTTAAATCTTAAATATTCTCAGTATGAGCAATTTTAATTGAGTGTCATGACATAATGACTAAAAAGTAATTTTTCTTTCTATCAATTATTCTTTAATGAGTAGACTCCTCATAACCTTGCACCATCTATCACAATAAGATTTTATAAATGAGTTCCTATTCTAAAATGGTGTTGGCCTTGGCTTCCATATCCCTCTGTTTGGCAAGGAAATAAGTAATTTGCTAAGAAAAAAAAAGTGATTTCTAGGCTTTTTTTTTATTTTGGGAACATCTTCATTGTAATTGTGATAGTAGTTTGTGAGGCTATGTTCCTTTATGTATTTACCATTTTTGAGCAATGAAATTATATTAAACATCTTCTTTACTCTTTCTTTTTATTTGTTTTTGCTATTGACCTTTGCATGAATAAATCCATGTTCTGATTATACACAGCTGACATGGAAATGATTCCCACCTTAGAAAACAGTTGTTTCCTGACTAAGGTATAGTAAATTTTATTTTTGTGATGTTATGTGATGTTTGCCATGTCTCATGCCTTTTGACCATCTTCTTAAATAATTTAAGAACTGATAAATAGAAATATGTATAGAATGATTTTACATATATACATATTTATGCATATAGATAGAGAGACAGAGACACAGAAATATTTGTATCTAATAATAGACATCTTTAGGGCAAGAGTGGGGAGGGAAGAAAAAAAGAGAAAAAAGGAAGGAATTTACAGGATAACTGTTACTATATTTAAAAGGAATAGTAAGTTGTACATAATAGATTTTCAGTTCCATATGCAGTCATCTTTTTTATTATATTATGTTATGGAAATGTTTGTTTAATTCCATAAATTAAAACGTTAATAAATACAAATTCAAAAACAGTTTATGACATTCTATGTAGTCTATAAGCCCATGATCTCCTGTGTTTTTATTCCTGTCATATTTTCAACATACTATTATCTTTCTCCCTTATTCCTACCCACCTTAGCAATGAAATCATCACGTCTGAAGGTATGCATTAATTTAATCTGAAAGTATTGGCAATGACCTAGATTTCTGATTTCATTGATATAGGGAATTCTCACTAGTGGAAATTTCCTCCACCATTACAGATCAGTAGCTTCTCTGCAATTTAAGGGTTTTGGAGAGTTGCCTAGAGTACCAAGAGGTTAAGTGACTTGCATAGAATCATGTAGCTATCATGGCTATTTCATGTGTGGTAGGACTTCAACCCCAGCCTTCCTAGCTTTGAGGCAGGCTCACTTTCTATTATTCCATGTTGCCTTTCTTCTAACCTGAAGAATCTGAGTTCTTCAAAGAATGTGTCTTCCTCACACGATAGAATCATAGATTGAGAGCTATAAACTGCCACAGAGGTCATCTAATTCAACCCCCTTACTTAACAGATAAGGAGACTGAGGCTCATAAAGGTTGTGATTTACTGATGCTAGTAAGTGTCCCATGTGGGATTCAAAACTAGATCTTTTTGACTGTAAGCCCAGATTCTCTCTTTCCACTAAACTTCATCCTCTGTATAGCATGGTTTTTATTTTATTTTCAATTTATAGAATAAAACAAGCATTTCCTCTGTATGGTTTGTTAACATATACTGTTGTTTGCAGTATGTTTATACTTACATAAACATTGAAAGACAAGATGATCCGATGTCCTATGGAATGATAGATTATTGTTCTTGGACTCAGAGGAGCATGTTATCACAGATCAAGAGCTGGAAGGGACCTCATAGGTCACCCAGGACTTCTGAGGAAGGTTAAGCAGTATTAGGGGTAAAGCTCAGAAGTGGGATTTAGACACAGGTCTTCTGACTCCACAACTGGTATGCTTTATATCATGTCATGTTAAATCCTAATTAAACCAACTTCTACCAATTCTCTTCAGTGCCCCTGTGTAGAGAACCTGTGCTCTCTTCTAGTTGAGTGAAACTTCATGGGACAGTGAAAAGAGTATTGGATTTGGAGTAAGAGTTCTTAGGCATTCAATAATTATTTGTTCAATGAATGAGACTTTTTCAATGAATCCAATTCAGCTCAATGACAGGTACTTGAAAGCATTTAGCAATAGGACTTTGAGGAGAAAAAGGGTAATCCTGGCAGGAGATGGAAGTGACATGTTTTTTTATTTCTCTGCACAGTGTTCCAAAACAAAATGTCCCTGGTAGATAAAGAAACCAATCCATAAGTGGTTTATGAATGAAGAATTAAACAAAGGGAAGATGAAGTCAAACCTATTATGTTTGTAGATGTGAAAAACTATGACTGATCATATTGACTCTTACAACAATATTTTATATTAAAAAACTTTTTATTTTGAGAATGTGCATACAATCAACTTGATAGATAGAGTGAGTACAATGTTTTATATAAATTTATAGAAAAGAAAATTCAAACACATTATTTAGGACATGGATTTCAACAACCACTTTGGAGCAGATATGGTTTTTTATATGATGTTACATAGCATAATCTACTTCCCATTTTAATCCATATTTCTGTTGTTTTATTACATATGTTTTGAAGAGCATATTGTTTAATTCTTTTGACTTCCCCCCATTCCAACCTGCTCATGACTTTATTTTTTCCATGATATTAAATAAGTATGCTTAAA
Organism: Potorous gilbertii; assembly: GCA_028658325.1. Lineage (NCBI taxonomy): Eukaryota > Metazoa > Chordata > Mammalia > Diprotodontia > Potoroidae > Potorous > Potorous gilbertii. Next base: position 124,319,097 of record CM053773.1, read on the forward strand.
GTCTAAAAATTCTACTTACTTTGTCTCCCCAAAGAGTTTTCGAGATGTAATGAAGTAAGTGCTTTCCTTGTAATTTATGCATACATTTATACACTGAATGGTAGTTTAATCAAACTCCTTTGCCTTGTGTAGTATAATAGCAATATCTAATGAAAACATATGAAGTATGTGTTTCATAATTACCTCAGACAGCTCATTTCAGTTTGCTTCCTACTTAATCCCAAAATTCCTATCTTCTTGCATTGTAAACACTTTCCTTCCCATCTCATCAATCTGAGTTATGTAAATGAACCAGGGGTGGGGGCACAATTGCCTTTTTTTCTCTGCCTTATCAAAGGCCCTATTCTCAGAGAAACAGCTGACAAGGGCACACGCTAAAAATGATTCTTTCATCTGACTGAAAAGCTGAAGCAAATCTAAATTACAGAGAACTTTGCAAACCCCACTGGAGTGACATTACTAGGGCTAGCGAATGCCTGTGTTGGCATTCAGAAACTATGCCAGGGTGTCACATATGAAATACATTCAAGTCTGCATTTTCCAAAGGGCACAAATGGAGAAAATTTGTCACAGTCAACTGCTCATAATGAAAATAAAATACCTGAATGGGTTGGGGATATCCACCCATTGACCTCCCATAGATTTGCTCCTTTATGCATTTCAGCAATACTCACAAGTTAGCAGAGATCGAAGAAGAGTGTAGCTGCCCAGCTGACCCTATAAAGAAGCTTGGATTCAAGATTGGTTATACATCTAGGAAAAAAGGCAAAGGGCAAATAAATCAGGGACAAATGGGAAGTTTCTGAGTCAATATATATTCACAATTCCTGGACCAGTTTCTTTCTCCTCAGTCTTAGGATGATTCCTTCTTGGTCTATCTATCCTCCATGCTACTAAGAATAAATAGTTGGGTCAGAGTTTTAGAAGGCATGCTTGTGCATTGGACATTATTAATGAGAGAGGTAGATTATTTTGACTGTAAACCAGTCAATATGTTTGATTTTTGACATGGAATCAGAAAGTTGAAAGAGATATCCATCATCTTTTTATTCTATCCACTTACCATCCAATAAGTGGTCAACACCATTCTGAGTTGATGGGGTATCATGCTCATTTCAGAAATTCCCCAGGAAAGGAAAATACTCACTCTCCCTTAGGAGGTAACTCTAAATTTCTAAAAATTAAAATATATTAGAAGCTTACTACTATATATCTATCCTTAAGGGCTATTCCATAGGATCACATGACTGGGAAACCATAGTCAAAAAGAATTACTTCCACTTCCCAAGACTTCCACTTTCTTGTATCTGGTCCATGTTAGACTTGAATTCGGCAGTCTGTTGGAGCCATGTTAAAGCAGTTCTTCTGACAATATCTTGTACATAAAGGTATATAAAAATTTTAACTGAAGCTACTTTAAGAGATTTTGTTGAAATTACTATTTTGTTATTTACTATTATATGAATAGGGAAACATTGGCTCCAATGGTAAGGTTCTAGAAGGGCATTCAGCATTCAGATATGTGAATATTCTGATTTTTGGGTTAACAATATTGCTTTATCCAAAGTTATTCCATTTTGAATATGATCCAAAAGTTTATGGTATTTGGTACCTTCTTGTCTTCTGTTGTAATGGATCAAATATGGGCCAGAATGGTAAACTGCAATTAGGTTAGATCACGAATAAAACACAATACCAATCTTTCAAAGAAATAAATTCAAAACAGTTGAGGGTACATATGTATATATACACAGACAGATAAACATACACATATTTTAGCCTAGTATTTTTGCTTCCCTCTTATTTTCATTATGTCAAGTCTCTCTTCAAATACAATTTCAAGAAATAACATTTTGTCAGGATTCCAATTAAGTGTCTCATCCTTACATCAGCACTGGAAAAACTAGAAATCTGTCAGATGATCTTATTGTTTGCAATCTAGAGTTCTATTTTATCCTTCAGATAAAGTATGTGAGGGACTGGGGAGGGAAAAGTGAAGATAAAAAGAGAATTACCAAAAACATAGAAAGAAAAGAGTAGAAGAAGAAAAGATATCTTAGCCAAGAACCAGAGCAATCGCACAGTCTCTATACTAGCGTACATGCTCCTAATTTTGTTGTGGCTGTTTAATCATTTATCAGTTGTAGCTGACTCTTCATGATCCCTTTTGGAGCTTTGTTGGCAGAGTCAGTGGCCATTTCTTTTTCCAGCTCATTTTATAAATAAGGAAACTGAGGCAAACAGTGTTAAGTGAATTGCCCAGGTTTACATAGTTAGTAAATGCCTGAAGTCAGATTTGCACTCATGACTTCCTGACTCCACTATATCCACTGTGCTCCCTCGCTGCCCCCAAACTACTTTGAAGTTAACCTTTTGTGCTTTAGATCTAAGAAAATTGAATGTAAAGATTCTTGGTGACTCAGCCAGGACAACTCTCTAAGACAAGAAGCTGCAGAGCAGAACTTCCTCATTTAGAGTCTCTCTATACCAATGAAATCACAGACCAAGTTAAAATTTAGATGTTAAGGGAGGTGACACATGATAAAGTGGAAAAGGTGCAGGTTCCCAAGTTAGATAGGAGTTCGAATCTCATCTGTGTCATTTGTGTGCAAATTTGGGCAGTTCACCTAACTTCTCTGGATTTCAGTTTTTTCCCCAAGAAATGGAATTCGACAGAATGACAAATTGCCTTCAAACTCTACATCTATGATCTTATGTATGATCCATAGCATGGTGTAGTGAAAGCCAGAAGACTGACCTTGGAATCAGGAAACAGGAAGCCACTGCTACCCTCAGGTACTATCTCTAATACATTCTAGTTGTGTGGCTTCAGGCAAGTCACTTAATCTCTTAAATCACAACCCCCTAAGGTTATGATTTACAGAGGAGTCATGGATCTGATTTGGTGGAAGGAGTTTCTATACTAGGAAATTCCTCATAGTGATGAAATCATAGGTTTAAAAACATTTACATACTTGCATATACACATGTATATACATATGCACATATAGCATAGAAAATAAGGATAGGAACATACATACATCACACATATGTGTATGTAGAGGGGAGAGGGAAAGAGAGACAGAGAGAGAAGAAAGAGAAAGAGAGAGAGGACAGATACAGAATCAAAAACAGATCCCTTACAAGACTGAAATGCAACTTTGAAGAAATATTAATTCAACCAAAATGACAAATCATTCAAAATATTTTCTGTTAATAGGAAGACTACTTTTAATAAGAAATACAAGCTAATAATAACTAACATTTATTTACTACATTAATATTTTCAGTGTTCTATGTGTTCTGTGATCTCATTTAATCTGAAAGCTCAATCATGTATATACATGGAAATGGGATTAACAGTACTCATAAGCCAAATGTTTGAATGGAAAACATGATATTAGTCAACCTCATGATGGAATAAATCTCCAGCATTTTTACACGGATATAGTCCATTCTTTACTCAGCCACTAGAGAAGGAAGAGGAACAACATTAGCTGAATCTTGTACTCTTCTATGTACATCCAAGCTTCAGAAACAAACTTGCATAAAAGAAATCTTAATTATCTATCTAGTCACTCCCCACACTACTAGTCTTTAGTGTCACACTTTTTGTCAGTGTGCACATTTACTTGAAAATTTACTAGGATGGCAAAACCAAGATGGCTGAGTAAAAGGATGGACCTGTAAAGGTTCTCCCCCAACAGCCTTTAAAATATCTGTAAAAAATGCTCTAAATTCTAGAGCAACAGAAGCCACAAAATGACAGAATGAAAGAGATTTCCAGTCCAAGGCAGACTGGATGACTGACAGGAAAAGTCTATCACATCAGTCTCGGAGCAGAGTGCAGCCCAAGGAGCCCAGCCCAGAGTTGGCCATGCAGCACAGCAGCGACAGAACCAGAGCAGGCCTCAGGGGGAGAAATCACAGAGAATAGTTGCAGTTCCCAGATTACTCAATTTACAGACACCAAAGATAGCTCCAAAGGTCAGTAACAAAGCTTTTTCCCCTGGATGAAAAGGGAATGAGGTCTAGCCCAGTCCCAGGCAGCAGAAGTGTCCATTTTTGTAGCCCTTGGCCTAAAGAACCTGGCGGAATTGAGCTGCTCATCTGGGTCTCCTGAGTGGTGGCCCTGGGGTGAGTGGGAGCACTGCCTGGTGGAGATTATGGACAGGGAATCCTACTCACAGATCCTGGGCAGAAGAGTGCTTATGGTTGCTCCCAGACCAAAGTACAGGCCAGGAGAGGAGTAACTCCTCTCCCTTGATTATGCCACCTGGGAGGAACTAAGAACTTACAAGTCCCTAGAGTACGCTACTCTTGACAAAGAACCCAAAAGTAACTGGTTGGGAAAATGCCCAAAAAAGGGGGGAAAAAATTAGATTGTAGAAAATTACTTTCTTGGTGAACAGGATTTTTTATCCATCCTTTCAGATGAGGAAGAACAATGCAAACCATTAGAGGAAGACATAAAGGTCAAGGCTTCTGCATCTAAAACCTCCAAAAAAAAATATGCAGTGGCCTCAGGCCATGAAAGATTTCAAAAAGGATTTTGAAAATAAAGTAAGAGGGGTGGAGGAAAAATTGGGAGGAGAAATGAAAGTGATGCAAGAAAATCATGAAAAGGAGTCAACAGCTAAAGGAGACCCAAAAACATGCTGAAGAAAATAACACCTTGAAAAATAGGCTAATTCAATTGGCAAAAGAGGGTCAAAAAGCCAATGAGGAGAAGAATGCTTTCAAAAGCAGAATTAGTCAAATGGAAAAGGAGGTCCAAAAGCTCACTGAAGAAAATAGTTCTTTAAAAATTAGAATGGAACAGATGAAAGCTAATTATTTTATGAGAAACCAAGAAATTACAAAACAAAAAAAATGAAAAAATAGAAGATAATGTGAAATATCTCATTGGAAAAACAACTGAACTGGAAAATAGATTCAGGAGAGACAATTTAAAAATTATGGGACTATCTGAAAGCCATGACCCAAAAAAGAGTGTAGGCATTATCTTTCATGAAATTATCAAGGAAAACTGCTCTGATATTCTAGAATCAGAGGGTAAAATAAATATTGAAAGAATCCACCAATCACCTCTTGAAAGGGATTAGAAAAGAAAAACTCTGAGGAATATTGTAGCCAAATTCCAGAATTCCCAGGTCAAGGAGGAAATATTGCAAGTAACTAGAAAAAAAGAACTCAAGTATTGTGGAAATACAATCAAGATAACACAAGATCTAGCAGTTTCTACATTAAAAGATCAAAGGACTTGGAATATGATATTTCAGAAGTCAAAGGAACTAGCATTTAAACCAAGAATCACCTACTCAGCAAAACTGAGTATAATACTTCAGGGGAAAAAAATGGTCATCCAGTGATATAGAGGATTTTCAAGAATTCTTGATGAAAAGACCAGAGCTGAATAGAAAAATTGACTTTCAAACACAAGAATCAAAAGAAGCATGAAAAGGTAAACAAGAAAGAGAAATCATAAGGGACTTACTAAATTTGAACAATTTACATTCCTACATGGAAAGATAATATTTGTAACTCTTGAAACTTTTCTCAGTGTTTGGATAGTTGGAGGGATTGATTACACACACACACACACACACACACACACACACACACACACACACACACAAACAGAGGGCACCGGGTGAGTTGAATAGGAAGAGATGATATCTTAAAAAATAAAATTAAGAGGTGAGAGAGGAACATATTGGAAGGACAAAGGGAGACATGGAATGGAACAAATTATCTCTCATAAAAGAGGCAAGAAAAAATTTTTTCAAAGGAAGGGAAAAATGGGGAGGTGAGGGGGAAAAGTGAAGCTTACTCTCATCACATTTGGCTTTAAGAGGGAATAATGCACACTCAGCTTGGTATGACAATGTATCTTACACTACAAGAAAGTAGGGGAAAAAGGGATAAGTTGGGTATGGGAGAGATGATGGGAGGGCAAATGGGAGAAGGGAGTAATTAGAAGTAAACACTTTAGGGGAAGGCAAAGGTCAAAAGAGAGAATAGAATAAATGGGGGGACAGGATAGGATGGAGGGAAATATAATTAGTCTTTCACAACATGACTATTATGAAAGTCTTTTACAGAACTACACATATATAACCTATATTGAATTTCTTGCCTTCTCAGTGGGGATGGGTGGGAGGAAGGGAGAGAGAAGTTGGAACTCAAAGTTTTAGGAACAAATGTTGAGAATTGCTTTTGTATGCAACTGGGAAATAAGAAATATAGAATATATAAAAATCTATTTTGCCCTACATGAAAAGAGAGAAGATAGGGGTAAGGGAAAGGAGGGGTTTGTTAGAAGGGAGGGAAGATTGGGGGAAGGGGTAATCAGAATGCATGGGGTTTTGGGGTGGGGAGGGGAGAGATGGGGAGAAAATTTGGAATTCAAAATTCTTGTGTAAATGAATGTTGAAATCTAAAAATAAATAAATTTAAATTATAAAAAAAGAAAAAAAAGAAAATCTACCAGGACCATGGGAAAAGAGTTACAGGGCTGGAAAGAACCTTAATCTGATTCAATCTCTTCATTTTACAGGTAAGGAACAGAAGCCCAGAGAGGTTAAGTAAACTTCCCCAAATCACACAAATAGCAAGGGGGGGCAAACCTAGGAATCAAATCTGGGCCCTCTAATTTCATCTCTTTCTACTATACTTCTTTACTATGGTGCGGTGGCTAGAGCACCAGTGCAGGAGTCAGGAGGACATGAGTTCAAATCTCACCTCAGACACCTGAAACTCACTAGCTGTGTGACCTTAGGCAAGTCACTTAACCCCAATTTCCTCATCCTGGGTCATCTCCAGTCATCCTGATGAATATCTGGTCACTGGATTGAGTGAAATGCAAGTCATGTCATTATTTCTCTCATGGCATGGTCTTCTTTGGCAATGAATGATGAATACAGTATGCTACCTCCCTTAGATCTTTCTTGAGAGTATGACAGAAAAATACAGCCTCTGCCATTTTAACTAAACTTGTTTATTTCCTTCAATTTTGTAGTACCAAGATCAGATGAAATCAGAAAAGACTCTACCTAGTTTTTTGAAGATAATGCTGACTTTTCAATCCTTAAACAAATGATCTAGAAACATTTCCTTCTCTTAGATATCTTATTTTGATGGAAGCCTCCAGGTCTGATCAGTGGTGAGAGGGAAAGTCCTGTTCCCTCTCTAACTCCCCTCCAAAAAAGACATCAATTGCTGATTACAACATTTCTTCATTAAATGTATAAGTAAACTGGCTTCCAACAAAGTATAAAATAAAATAAAAGAGGGACAGAAATATCTCCTACTCTCCACTTCTTTTGTCTTTCTCTTCCTTTCTCTTTCCTTCAATGGATGTTGCACTTTCAGTCAATAAGCTTTTCTTGAGTTTTTGCTATGTGCCGAACACATTGATTCTTTTCTTAAACCTCATTGTTACAGGCATCTAAAGAAACAAGGAAATTCTTTAATTAAAGAAGCGATTTTCTCTTCCTCCCTTCTCTCTCTTCCTTTTCCTTCCTTTCTTCCTTCTTTGTTTCTCATTTTCTCCTTCTTTTTTCTTTGCTTTTTCCTTTCATTGGACATTCTTAAATCTCTCAAATGAATGAGTTTAATAAGACATAGCTCTTCTTTGTGATTAGCTTACCATCCTGAAGTAGTCTATGGCACCTGGGAATGAATGAGGGGTAGAATGGAGGGAAGATAAATAATTGGACCCTCACACACTGTAATTATGTGTGTTACAAGTGGATATAAACTATGGGGTTTAAGAGGGCTGCACAAGAGGGAAAAATTCTATAGTGCACACTTCACTCATCAATTCCAATAATCACAACCAAAGGCAGATGAAATTTTAAATAATAGAAGATTTAAGCAACAGGGATCCTAAAATAATAATGTTTCCTGAAAATCAGGGCTATTGTTCAATCATTTTATGTCTTCCCCTCCTTACCCCACCCCCAACTGATAATTATAGTGGTTATTGCCTGAAAAAAACCAACTTTTTTTTCTTTCTTTTTACTATTTTCTTTTAGGTCTCAGAATGAGTTAATGATTTCTCTCTTTATATTTGAATTATTAGAATAATGATGAACAGAAATTGTTTCCACTATTTTCTACTGCCCCACATACTATAGAGAAGAAGAGAAGGATATGCTATGAGCAAAGGCTGAGAGTCTTTTGTGACATATGCTGAAACCTCCAAGGCCAAATAATCAAATCAGATCTAGCTAGAAGCCCATCCCCCTGAGGGAGAATCCAGAAGCATAGGACAGGTCACACAAAACCAGAGTCAGTGGTCAGTGATTCAGAGTTCTGAGATTAAGAGCTACAAGTGGCATCTTGACCAAAAACATTAGCCAGTACCAAGGATCAAAGAATAAGCAAAAGGACCTGGTAAAGACACAGGGTTCAATAGTAGGATGAAAAAATAGTTCAAGTTTGACAAAAAATATTACTGAATCAAACCTGCTTAATTCAGCTTTCTGCATGTTCATTCATGTTCTTATACCTAACCAGAGAAGGATACAAGTCTTCTAGGCTCTCCCTTCATCAATGATAGCTGCACAGCCACCATTGAGGCTGGCTGCTATATTTGTCTCAGGAATTATTCTCTCAGGAAACTACTATGTATCAGGCACTGTGCTAAATTCTGGGGATACAAAGAAAGCCAAAAGACAGTTCTTGCCTTGGAGAAGCTCACAATCTAATGGAGGAGAAAAAATGGAAACAAATATGTATCAAAAAAGCTCGATAATGATGCTGATGATAATATTTAGTTAACATTTATGTAGTGGTTACTATTTGCCAGTCACTCTGCTAAGCGCTTTGCAATTACTGTCTCATTTGATTCTCACAATAACCCTGGGAAGTAGGTAAATAAATTATGCAGGATATTAATATAATTATATATTATTATAATTATACAGCAAATATACAGAATAAATGGGAATTAATCAAAGGAGGGAATTAAGAGGGATTGGAAAAGGCTTCTTTTAGAAATGTAGAGCAATGGGGAAGGGGATGGATCTTGCTAATTCTCATAACTGAAGTACATAAAATGAATTTACAAATATAGAATAAGTTGGAGGGGGAGATGAGCAGCAAATGAAACTCACTCTTTCCTGATCTAGGCAAAGGAGGGTCAAACATCCACAATCATACATGCAAATAGTTTGATGGAGAAATACATAGAACTCAACAGAGAAAGAGGTTAGATATAAGGAAAAGTGGAATTAAGGAACAGGATAGCAGAGGAGAAGGAACAGTCACAAACAAAACAAATTTTAATTTTGCAATATGGATCCTGAATTAGAAGAAAATTAAGGAAATTAAAAGAAAAAACAAAGACCTGGAAACTAAAGGGATACGCATCAATTGAGGAATGGCTGAACAAAGTATGGAATAGGAATGTTGTGAAATATTAATGCTTCAAAAGAAATTATAGAAAAAATGGTTTCAGAGAATTTTGGTACAAGGGTGGGAGTTCCATTGATTACCCAATCCCATTTGAAAGTAATAACTGTTGTGAAAATAAAAACACCTCATGATTAAATTTATCAATCAGAAGTATGTGTGATCAAAGCCTGGCTATCTCTTTGAATCCAAGATTTAAATTGCACCAAAATTTCAGTTAGGTACATGAGGAAGTCTGCCACTATTGATGAGGTCACATCCTGAGGAGCTTGAACAAAAGTAGAAGCTAGTTTAGAGTCAGGGAGAAATTTATTAGGTCTCACACCAGAAGAAAATAATAGAGACGTCCAGAACTGAGCTAGAGGGAAAAATAGGCACCTTGACATAATAGAAAAAAAGGAAAAGAAAATAGGATTGCCCTGTAGCAGAGAAGGAAAACATCAAGGAGGACCATTGATCCTATAGGCATCTTCTAGAAGAAAACTAACTTATGCCACCAGTTCTACCCACCTCCTTAAGGACTGAGAGAAATTCTAAGAGAAGGTCTGTTCTTTTTCCAACTCTCCCTCTTGGCATTGTCTAACTGTAACATATTCTGGTTCTTCTTTATCCAAACAAGTGGTCAGAAGCAAATGATAGATAAATATAAATGCAAATTAAGGCAGAGGACCAAACTTTGCCTAAATGTTGGGAATTTTCTTGCCTGGAATTTTGGAGTAATTGTGGTTATAATGACATTTTGTTTGTTTGTTTATATTGCCCCAGGCTTAAAATGAACTAATTATTATAACCCAGTGTTGCAGTGGGAAAAATTATCAATTGATGAAAATTGAAGTGAGCAAAACTAGGGTAACAATTTATACAATAACAATATCACAAATAGAAACTATTTGAAAGACATGTGGGTTGAAATAACCAACCATGACTCCAGAAGGATGTCAGCCACTTCCTAACAAAGATGTAATAAACTCAAAGTAAAGAAAGAAACAAATACTTTCAAACATAATACTGTATGGATCTATCTTGCTTGACCCACAATGATTGCTACAAAGGAGCTTTTTCTCTGAAAAAATAATTGGGAATTTAAAGGAAAAGATATGGCTAATCAGAGTGATATAAAAAATTTTAAAACAGTGCCACTGAATCATGTTTAAGTGCACAAAAGAGAACAGACGGAAATTCAGAAGGAAGCACAGACCAGTAGGATAGCTTTGAAAATAATGTCTTAATTTATTATGTACTTCAACTCACATCAAAATGACATTCACATTCTCCTGTCACATTCTTTCTTTGCTCTGCTTTGTATGTGTAAATGCTTGTTTGTGGTAGGGAGCTTATTAAGTTTAGAATAATTAAAAAATTAATATAATTTAATTCTTTAAAAAAGAATCTACCTAAAGAAAAGGACCCATCCATATGTACAAAAATTTTTATAGTAGCACTTTTTGTTGTAGCAATGAACTAGAAATGAAGGAGAAAATCATCAACTTGGAAACTGCTGAACAAATTTTGGTATGTAAAGATGAGACTTTATTATATAATAATAAATGATAAAAGGGGAAGATTCAGCGAAATTTGGGAAAATATTTATGAACTGACACAGTAAATTGAATAGAATGGAGAGTACTACTTGTACAATGACTACATTTCAACTCTAAAAGATTTAAGAACTCCAATCAATGGGATGATTAGTTACGACTCTAAAAACTAATGATGAACCATATACTTTCCATGACTTGATGGAGAGGTGATATAGTAGAATTGCAAAATGAAGTATACATTTATAGACATGACTAATGTATGGATTTGATTTGTTTGAATATATATGTATATATACATTTATAGTTATTTATTACAATGAAGGCCTTCTATTGGGGGAAGAATGTATGAAAAAACTTAGTGAATAGTGATGATACCAAGAAAAATAAAAAAAAAAGAAAAGTGTCATAAAACATAAAAATAAACATAAAAGAAAATTATTATTATAAACTAGCATTTATATAGATTGCACTGTTTTTACAAGCACTTCAGAACTATTATTTATCTTCATAATAACCTTCATAACAACATTTTAGAGGTAAGAAAACCAAGACAGACAGAATTAAGTAACTTGTCCAGTCACACAACTTGTAGCAATCTGAGAGTGAATTTGAATACAAGATTTTTTTATTCCAGGTATTTCAAGTCTATTCAATGAGCCACCCAGCTTACTGAAGGGGACATGGCTATACTTGGCAATTTTGTTATTATTATAACACAATATATACTTTAAAAAATATGTATTAGTTCATATTTTCATACATAACTCTCTGTTGTTTATATATTGAAATGTTCATGTTTCTTGCTGTTTGTCAAGTTCATGGTAGGAAAGAATATTTTAAGAAAGCTTTTAAAAAAATGTTTGCAAGCTATCTACAAAGATGCATCTAATGGGAAAGCATTTACCAAATATCAGGAAACTCTGAGTCAACTGATTGCATCTAGAAAAGTATAATTTCAGGTATCTCTATGACATCTGCCTCTCTGCTGAGCCTGGAGTCAGACATAAATTCAAATATGTCCTCAAACATCTACTGGCTGCATTTTTGCCTCAGCTTCCACAAAACAGGCCTAATAATAACACCAACCTAGCAGGATTTTTGTGAGGATCCAATGAGATAACATTGGTAAAGAGTTTAGCACATTTCCTGGCACCTAGTAGGTACTTAATATATGCTTATTCCTTTTGCCTTCTGTACCACTCTTTAGAATAAGTTGCCCTTGAGTGAATGGTGGTATCTTCTCAATAAACATACATGCTTTCAACATTGTTTACTACTCAATGATGCCATTATGAAAGATGAACATAAATCCTGAAAAATTATATTGAAAAATGTAGTGACAGGATAATGTGCTATTCTTACCAATTAGTTATTGTTGACAATTTCTGTTTAATCCAACTCTCATTTACTCTCCAGAATGCTACTTTTAAGTCACAGTGAATCTTTATACTGTGGCAAAAATTATCCAAGGATCCATTGATAAGTAATGCTGCCAATTATACAATCAAAAATGCAGAAATATGATTAAAAATTTATTGATTCTATCCAAAGCAGTTACTGCATTAAAAAAAATATCAATGAGTCCTGAGAAGCAGTTTCAGCATCCTAAATCAGTTTTGGTTACTTAAATAGTATGAGTACAATGGAATTTCGAAGAGCCAGTAAGGGAAGATAATTATTTATAGACCAAAGAAAAGATGGCAGAAAGGGAAGATTTATATCAGGTAAAATAGAAAACTAGACAGTAAACACTGGAACTATAACTGATATTGCACCTTAATTTTGCAATCTCTAGCAAGTTACATGACCTGCTCATGTAACTTACATAAATGGCAGTAACAAAGTTGAGCTAGAAATTCTTTTAAATACCACTAAGCAAAATACCTTCTGCCTATTTTGTCTAGTGGACAATACCCTTCTGGATATTTTCTGAGAATGTGGTAACAGAAAGGGAATTTTTGGATGTTCTAGATTAAGGAAGTTTAGCCTTAAAGTTCACTCCAACTTTATTTTATTATAGGATAGCTTTCCCTTAGCAAGAATATTTCAAGTGCCTGGAGTTTATCTGAGGAGAGATCACCAATTTCCTTTTGTGTTTCTCGTTCTCAGATCCCTGATTCTTTTCTCCCCTCATGATCTGTTAAGAAAGAATTTATTTTAAAGTATGCTATAAAATGAGTTTGGTCTATGTAAAACCAAATCAGAAACTCCCTTCTTTCCACAGGATTAATTGTCTTCAAGTTTCCCTTATAAATATGCTTTTCCCTGATCAATGACTTAATATTTGTATGCAATGCTTAAATGTACTCATTAAGCCATTAAACCCTAAGTGCTTTAACTTTTAGACCTTAGCTTCTTCTAAAAGAAATATATTCCTTTTTTCTTTATAATTCTCAGCTCCCTAAAATATATAACTTGAAATACATTAAACAGAGCACAACAAGGCTTTAAAGCAGATATAAAGTATTTTTGTATGCTTCCACATTGAAGCTATCAGGAAACATTTGCCCATTCTACAAGAAGTAATTTTTGTGTGTTTTATTTCTTCTCATTTGCTTCTTTTAAAAAGATGTCTTCATTGTTCTCTTTTTCTTTGGTTCATTTTATTTGGTTCATTCTTTAGGACATCTCTTCCTGTCTTTTTTTTTTCCCTCAGTTCACAATTCTTTTTCTGTCTCTAAATGTCATTTGTCTGCAATTTAAAAATCTATTCCCTCATTTTTATTTGTACTCATCTTTCAAAAGAGTTATAAAAACTGCAATAGGACCTTGTGGTTTGGTAGGTTTGATATGTGATTTGATATAATTGAATAAAACCTCATTGAGTTGTGTGATGGAATGGTGACCTCTGTAGAGATACTAATATAACCATTTATGATTTATTTATGATCCCAAAGCTCTTTGCATATAAAATGGGGATATGACACATGCCTAGATCACATAAGATGAAGTCTTATGAGAGATATTTATGACATGACCTGGGGAAAAAAGAAAACTCATACATATGTGGACATTTTAGATTGGCCAATCACATAAGTGACAGCAGTCTTTTTCCAGTAGCTGTGTAGCTAGAACTGTTTTCATTTCTGATCAAAGTGAAGAACTCACAGCAGGTGACACCACTGAATAAGGTGGGGGTAAGAAAGGGCCTGAGGACCTCCTTCATACCCCTTAAGTCAGGTGACTCTAAGAAATAAGTTTGCAGTTTGGGTCTTGTTACATTTTTCCTTTACAACTCCAAGTTCAGGTGAGAAAGTCTCTGACAGGGAAGTTGAGCCTCAAGACTGCTGTAGTCTAGACCTGATGGTACAGCTAGCTCACCAAGGAAATCCAAAGAATCCGGGCTTTCAGGGTGCCAGATCAAGATTTAAACTTGATGGACTTAATACTATGTAAGAAATGGATTTAGCTGTGAACCTGATTCTCCTTTCCCTCTCAGGAGACCAAGATCCTATATGGAAGGCTATGTCCCAAAATGTTAGAGGAAATGTTTGTATGTTTGTATTTGTTATATATTTGGGGTAAATTTTCCTTAGTAAAAGTCACTCTGATGTTAAGCGATTACATGGAACTAGGAGTGCTAGGCAGTGGCCCTAAAATTGGAAGGACACCATTGGTAGGGACCCTAGGCAATGGCAGAGAAAAGATGATATTCCGCTCCCCTCAGGGCACTGGAGAATTAGGTGGAATGCAATCAGGAGTGTGAGAAAACCAACTTACACCAAATCCTGAGAGACAATTAACAAATTTTCTGTGCGAGGGTTTACACCTCAGAAATCAGCAAATGCTAAGAATCAGGGTTTGACTTAGTTTTGTTGTAAACAAACCACTCCAGAACATTTGCCAAGAAAACCCCAAATGAGGTCACAAAGAGTCAGACAAGACTGAAAAACAACAAATATATACAAAACACTGTATAAAGCACTGAGAATGCAAAGATTAAAAAAAATGATAAAACAAAGCAATTTCCTTCCTCATGTCCTCAGGGAGATCACATTCTTCTGGACACAGATACCACGAAGTTCTCAGATAAGCAAATACAAAGTCATTTGGGGATGGAACAAGACCTAATAATTTAGAAGATCAAGAAAAATTTCATGGCGAAAATGGCATCTGACCTGAGCTTTAAAAATGTGAAAGGTGAAGAGAAGAGATTAGGGGCAAATACCTTCCAGCATGGAGGATAAGTTACATAAATGCTTGGAGGCAAGCAATGCAATACTATGTGCAGGAAACAGCTCATAATCCAATTTGACTGGAATATAGATTATATGAAAGAGAGTAATATGAACTGTCTGGAAAGGGAGGTCAGAGTTAGATCAAGGGTTTAAATGTCAGTCCATAGAATTTTCAATTTTATCTAACAATCAATAAGGACCCATTGAAAATTCTTGAGTAGGGGTCAGAACTATGTCTTGGGAAAATTATTTTGTTAGTTTTTTCAAGGACAGATTGGAGAAAGAAGATTCTGGAAGCAGACTCCCTCTTGGTGATGTTAATTCTGTGGGAAACTTCTTAAGGTCTCTGATGCCTCCTGGGCATATTGATCCTCCCTCCCAGCTTAAGCACCTAGTAGACACTTAATAAATGGTGGCTGAATGAATGAATAAAGGAATGTACATTTACAATTGTACCAGAATATAATATACACCTCAAAAAAATAGTGAACTCAAGGTTACTGGAAGAATTCAAATCAACCATCTGACAGTACATCAATCAATCAATTAACCTTTATTAAGTGCCTACTATGTGCCAGGCACTCTGGTAAGTGCTGAGGATACCAAAAGAAGCAAAAGAAAGTCCCTAGACTCAGAGGCTACAGCCTAACTGGGAGGAGAAAGTGAGGCTGGTGACTTTGCCCAGCTCTCCCTCGCTGGAATTCAATTTAGTTACAAGTCAGTCCATCAGTTGCCTGATATTATGGTTCACTTCCAGAACGAAGGACAAGCAGCAACCACAGCAACAGTCTAACAGAGGAAATAACAAACAAATACATATAAAAGAAGCTACCTACAGGATAAATAGGAATTAAACAACAAAAGGTAGGCACTAAAATTAAAGCATTGGGAGATGTTTCCTATAAAAGATGGGATTTTTAGTTGGGGCTTCCAGGAAGCCAAGGAAGTCAGTAGGCAGAGTACAAGAGGGAAAATATTACAGGCATGGGGTAGAAGCCAAGAAAATCCTTGCATCCAACACCTGGTGTGTCTTCTGTGTGGAACAGACAATATAGGCCAGTGTCACTGGATCAAAGAGTATATGGGAGTAAGGGAGTAAAGTATAAGAAAACTGGAAATGTGGGAAAGGGCTAGATCATGAAATGGGGAGAACCTATAGAATAAGAGTGGTGGCTATGTCAGAGTTGAAAAGGAGGTGTATTTGAGAGATTCTGCAAAGGTGAGATGGACAGTCCTTGACAACAAATTGGACAATGGGTAGATGGGGAAGGGAGATAGTGAGTAATGAAAAATAATTCCTGATTGAGATCCTGAAAGACTGGGAGGGGAATTTTACCTCCAGTAAGAGGGAACGTAGGGGAAGAGGAAGAGTTTAAGGGAAAAGATGAGTTCTGTTTTGGACATGTCATGTTTAAGGTGTCTACTAGGCATCCATTTTGAGATGTCTAAAAGGCAGTTGGAGATATAAAACTGGAAATTAGCAGAGAGACTGAGGCAGCATAAATAGGCTTGAGAATCATCAGCATAGAAATGGTCATTAAATTCACAGTAGTTGATGAGGTCACCAAATGAAGCAGCATAAAGGGAAAAGAGAATAGGACTCAGGACAGAATCCTGAGGGACATATCTCATTAGAGAGCATGATCTGGATGAGGATCCAGCAAAGGAGACTGAGAAGGAGTGGTCAGATAGGTAAGAAAAGAATCAGGAAAGAGTGATTCACCAGAAACCTAGAGAGAAGACCATTAAGGAGGAGAGAGCAATCATAGTGTCAGCAGCTACAGAAGTCAAGGAGAAGAAGTACTGTGAAAATGCAACTGGATTTGGCAATAGGGAGATGATTTCTAACTTTAGAGTGAGCAGTTTTGGTGAAATGATGAGGTCAGAAGCTGGATTTTAAGAGGTTAAGAAGAAAGTAAGAAGAGAGAAAGTGAAGGCTTCAATTGTAGATGGGCTTTTCAAGGACTTTACTCACCAAGGGCAGAAGAGATAGGAGAGGAACTCTAGTTGGCACAGAAGGATCAAGTGAGAAGGTTTTGAGACTGAGGGAGACATGGGCATGGTTGTAGGTGGTATGGAGTGAATTAATCAGTAGATACAGAAACCGAAAATCAGTAACCAAGTGGGAATGACAGAGGAGGCTCATCTGTCCAGGCAGCATCACTGTGTGTGGAGAGAGGTAGACAGATTATTAAGATGGTCATCATCTAAAAATCTTTGAAGAGTTTAAAGAGTATAAATTTATGTTAGAAAATATGTATGGATTTATGAATTAAAATATATGTAAGTGATTTACATGTAGGATCATAGATTTAGAGCTGAAAGGAATCTTAGGAGCCATCTAATCCAAGCCACTCATTTTATGAATAAGGAAGCAAAGACTTAGAAGGATAAAGTAACTGACAGAGCATTACAGAGATAATGGTCAGAAGAATCCGGTAAGCCTCACTCCTGTGACATAAGAATTCATTTTCTTCCCCTTATACCATATAATTCTAGATTAAGTAATTGAGACCCAGGAAGGAGAAATGACTTACCCAAAATCACACAAGTCACACAGGTAATAAAATATTATCTAACCCTCATCCAGTGCTTGAACCTCTCTGTTATGTAGCCACTACAATATGACTAGGGTGAATGATTGAAATGGGGACAGTTTTACATTACCAGGATCTGCAGGACAGCCCAAGCAATGATCACAGATCAACTGGTTGCTTGCTGAATGTTCCTTCTACTGTCAAGCTGAGTTTCTGCCTGTCACTGACACCAGGTCAGACTCTTAGCTTCCCTGGCTTTCTTTAAGATTTGACTCTAATTTCACCTTCTTCTGCAAGATGTTTTTCCATTCTGTCTTCCACCTTTAATCTGAGATTACCTTCCAACTACCATCTATATTTACATAAATGTTGTCTCCCCAACTAGAACATACTCTTTGAGTGCATATTATCTTTTTTTAATCTGCAGAGGTATCACAAAGAAAATACTTGATAAATACTTGTTGACACTCTCTCCTCTCTCTCTCTCTCTCTCTCTCTCTCTCTCTCTCTCTCTCTCACACACACACACACACACACACACACACACATCCTTTCTATTTCATTAGCTTTATTTTACACAAAAGATTTCTTATGATCTTTTAGCATTTACCTTTTAGTCGCTTTAAATTGTGTGACTCTTAGCCTGATCTTATTTCATCCTATGAGGTTTTCTGCATCTTCATCTGCCTGCCAAAGTCTTGGCTTCATTTGCTTAATTCTCACTGACTATTGCAACTGAAGTTGGAATTTTCCCTAAAGCTGCCACATCCCTATATCTAAAATATCAGGTCCAGGAAAATGTGTCTATTTGGCATCAGACTCATAGAGACTATAGCAACAATTTTCTGTCAATTTCAAATGAATAAAATTATTCCTCCTTTTAGGATCAGCATTCAAAACGTTCCGGTCTGTGTTCCTTTCCAGTCCCCCACCATCACTGACCTAGATTCCTCATTCTCGAAAGGTGCTCACCTGGAACCCAGATTAAAGGGATGAGTTCTGGGGAAGATGAAGGCCCAGTGCTCCTAAGTGTCCCTACGAGACACTGGGAGAAACTTGATCTACTTCAGAGTAAGATGGGAAAACATTTTGATTCTTGGAAAGAAGTAATTAAATAATTTCCTTTTATGATTCGTCTTTGTTCTCTTGGAAGAGAGGAGAATCATCGCCCTTTATCACTTTAAACAGGGCAAACTAACATTGGGTCCTCTGCCCCCGCCCCCATCCCTTCCCTCAAAGTTAATTAACATGTAAATACTTGTCAGTAAAAGGTAACACTTCAGCAATTAGCATTTAAATGGGCAAGGAACAGTATTCTGCCATAAAAGAGGCAGCTTGGAATCTTTCTCCTAATGTATGTGGAAAGGAAAATATAAAAAAAAACTTCATAATTTCCATGCAAACAGTTATGAAATAGAATGTCACCCGAAGCCTGGGGTAAAGAGTGAAATCTCACGCTTGGATTGAATGCCCCGGAGTTTGCATACACAACCCGATTTTATGTACATGTTTACTTAAGCAGCTACGACAGAAAGTGACTAATTGTTTCTGTCCAGAAAACACATCATGTTTGTTTGATTTTAATGGATACCATCAGCAAAGGAAACAGAGAACCATAGGTGGGAAAAGACTTGAAGGGCTAATTTTTCCATATCGGGTGTAATGATGAGTACACACACAAAATTGCACATGCAGCAATTGCTTCCACTCAGCCCTGAATTTGGATTTCAAATGAGGTAATTGTGCACCTAATGATCCGTTTGCACATACAATTATCTGATTGGCATATGCCAGGTGAGCTTTGGGGGATAATGGGGGCAAAGGCATTTTTTCCTCTCTCTCTTTCTCTCTCTGGCAAACCCATGGCACCCTGGACTGGAAATTAGAACCATAATCCTAATTATATTATATTTATTGCATTCCTATTAGAATTTTGTGTCCATGTGTTCAAGGGATGTTCCTGCTAATGAGGATTATACAATTAGCCCAAGAGGAAAATAAACTCTTAGGCTCCACTGGCAAGGACACTTACACATTTAAAAAAAATAAATGAAAGCTATAACAAATCCCAACACCTTCCTGCAACAAAGCTTATTAATGAAGCATATTCCTTTGTGTATGTTGAGAAGGGACTTCTACTAGGTGAGTGGTTGGTGACAAAGCGTTGGAAGATAGTAGTCAAAAGATCCAGAGAATATCAACTGGACCTATAATATTCCATCTATTAGAACAGAGGTATGAAGAAAATAAAGTGTCCTTTAGGATTTGGAACTCTGTCTTAGTCCAGATCATTGATAGATTGTAGGGAAGTCAAGTCAAATCTGTAGGCCTACTCTATGTCAGACCTCATCTAAAATGGAACCAAATCCAGCAGTCCTAGAACTGAATTACTTTCCTTGGAGCTTCCTGAATGAGGAGTTCATTGGATTCCCCCCTTATGTGTGATCCAGTCAGATGACCCAAGAATGACTTGACCTCAAAATGATTGACCTTCCCCTAATCTTCAGAAATGCCTGGCACAATACTAAATCCACAGGGCTGGGCTGAAACCAGGCCAGATTTTAAAATGGAAATATGAGTCAAATTATCAAGGGTACCTGCTTCAGAATGGAACTATCTCAGGCAGGAAAATAATCTCAGGATAGCTGAGATAGGTGGGAGCTTGAGCAAACCTAAAATACCTGACCATTTCCTCCATATGAACCTTGTGAAGAGCAATGACGCCCTAACAATAAGACTAACCTAGTTCTTCCATTGGCCTGAGTCCAACACTTTAAGATTAACTATTATGCCTGGAAGAGATGTTCCTTAATCTTGCCCAGTCTGCTCCTATTACAAATGAAGAAACTAAGACTCAAAGGGGAAAAAGAGAAGTGACTTTCCTTATAGATCAGGGAGATAGATGATAGATAGATAGACAGATGGATGGATAGATAGATAGATGGATGGATGGATGGATGGATGATAGGTAGATAGATAGATGATAGATAGAGAGTTGATAGATTGATAGAGACAGGAAGAGAAAGACAAGAGAGGAAAGAAAAAAGAGGAAGAGAAGAGAGACTAGAGAGACACAGAAAGAGAGAAAATGAAAGGAGAAAGAGAAAGTAAAGGGGAAAGGAAGGAGGGAGAAAGAAGGAATTATTCACTGTGTGCTAAGTGCTGGAGATAATAGATGCATGCAAAACAGTCCTTAATCTTAAGGAGCTTATTTCATTGTCCTGAGAAGAAAACAACATAAAGGTAACTGGAAAAGATAGTGGTGGGATGTGCACACAGAGGCATAGATTGGACCTGGTGGCCGAAAAATGATGTAGAAGCTAGTCCTTGTCAAAATAAGGCAAGAACTAACCTATTGCTTCTTGCTTGGGCTAGTCACTTAACCCCAGTTACCTCCTCCTGGGTCCTCTCTAGCCATCCTGATGAATATCTGGTCATTGGATTCAGATGGCTCTGAATAAAGTCAAGAGCAAGTCATGTCATCATTTCTCTGATGGCATGGTCTCCTTTGGCAATGGAGGATGAACACGCACATACAAGCAAGAACTTTCCTTTTCCTGCTTTACAAAGAGACACTCAGATTTCCCTGTCAGTTTCTTTCCTTTTGCATGGCTAAGGAAGATGGCAGTCAGACTTCTTTATAACTCATCCCCAAGCACCTTGAAGTCAGGGGCTATTTCATATTTGTCACTATATCACCAGGACCTACCTTAGTGCATGTTACACATTTGGTGCTGAATAATGGCCATTGTTCCACTGCTCCACACACGGCAGTTGCCAAGGATGGCAGGCAAAATTGAAATGGAAGGAGGGAGTTCATTAATAGGCAGAATCTATTAAACTACTTCAGTGACTACTAACACCTTATTTTCAGGCTGTGGGTATGAGAAGATTTATTAATTGGGATTGCTACAAAGGCAAACAGAATAAAATGTGGTAGATTAGTCAGAAATTAGTCATGTTTGTTTAATCTGGATTCGTAAGAAAATCAGAAGATAAGGTAATATCATCAAACTCTGATCCAACGAAAATGTCTCTTTCTTTAGGCCATTTTAGGGGCCCTTGCCAAATTCCTACTGACAGATCTGTGGTGAGAATAGAAATGAAATATCTAATAATACGATCATTCTAGCTAATTGATACAGTGGCAGGAGCACCAGGCCTGGAATCAGAAATAATAGAATTCAAACCAGGCCTCAGACACTTACTACCTGTGCAACCCCAGGCAAGTCACTTAACTCTGTTTGCCTCAGTTTACTCACTTGGAAAATGACTTAGAGAAGGAAATTGCAAATCACTCCAGTATCTTTGCCTAGAAAATCCCAAATGGAGATCACAAAGAGTCAGAAACAACTGAGCAAAAAAAAATCCATTGAAATCTTTTTTTTAATGCCTTGTTCATGGCTCAGAGATGCCCCTGGATTTTCAAAAATTTTGCCAATATAAAATAAGTACTGTCAGGTCTTAAGCTAGAAAGGTTTTGAGTATGGGTCTGGGGGTAGGAATATGTCAGCTAAGCTTAGTTCAGAGAAAGACATCACCAGAACATTAGCTAAAAGATGAAGGATTTTTTTTATGCCAAGAAAACTGCCTATTTCATAGGACACAGGGGAATCAAACTGTGTCAGTGAAGGGAGTATCTGCTCCAATGACATCATGAATCTTTTGAAGTTCTGCCTTCCCAGCATGCTCTAGAGCATATCACTAGCCTTGTCTTTGGCATTTCATACATCTGTTTCCAGGAGAGTGCATTCAGCCAGCTTCCCATCATCATTAAGTTCCCATAGGAGCCACTGTTAGAGAGAGTGGAATTCTACTTACTGACCACAGATCCTGCCTCATGAGGTAGAGAAAGACCTCAGGCAGTGGAATTGCTAGAAGTTGACCATATTGCAGAATGAGGGGCTTGACAGACATGAATTCCTAACTTAACTAATACATAGCATGATTTGAAAATTCTAACCTTAATCAGCTTTGTAGAAAAAAATATTGCCATAGAATCATGTAAAGAAGTTAGTAAACTTAGGTTCAGGTCTCATCTCTGAGATTTAGACGTTACATTTATTACTCATGACCTGTGGCCACAGAATTAATTTTCTGTAATATCTACAAAATGGGGGGTGGGGGTTTATGGATTAAATGGCTTCTTAGATCCCTGCTAGATCTACATGAGAAGTTCATAACTTGTTTTTATGAGGAACCCTTTGACAGTTTGTTGAAGCCTATGATACCCTTCTCAAAATAATGTTTTTAAATACATAAGGTTACAAACCAAATCAATTACACAGAACTATGATGATCAAAAATATTTTCAAATCCATTTATGGACCCCAAGATAAGAGCCCCCACTCTAGACCTATGTTCTAATGAAGGACTGCTCTGTAGGTGGGCTGATAAGTTCACAGAGTTTATATTACATTTGGGCAATTGAAAAGAAGAGCTTACTGTGACTAATATGATATCTTGGACTCACTTTTCTCTGTAGCCAACAATGATCTCACCTCTTTCTAAACTATGAGACTGAATAACTAGAAGGCAGCTCTGTGGAGAGGATAATTCCCTTTAATGAAGATCTAGAAATTATTTCATAGAATTAAGTAGCTTCATCCTTTGATAAGGCAAAAGGTTAGAAACAGAATCTAGCACCATGAGTCTAATACCATAGTCATTCTCTTCTTGTTCTGTACTGCTACATCAAGGCTGGATTTACATAAGTGATTTATTGCATGTGTATTAGAATTCTATCCTCTGCAGGATAAATACATTGGGGTATTTGTTTCAGAACTGAAAAATGATCATCATGCTAAAAAGAATTTATTTCTAATTTTACTCTCCAGAAACTGGATGTGTGAAGCCAGGCTTGTGGAAGAGGAAACTGCCTGCTGGCAAAGAAAGCAAAAACGTGTGTGTGTGTGTATGTGTGTGTGTGTGTGTGTGTGTGTGTGTGTGTGTGTGTGTGTGTGTGTGTGTGTAGGCTCAAGCACTAAGTTACTATATGTATATCACTCTTGTTGTAAAACTTGTATTCAAATGACCCATGAATGTTTCTCCTCACCCACTCAGTTTGGTCAGATTGTAGTTATTAAGTGTGATATGATGGATGGCTATTTCAAAAAGAAGGAGAAGAAGCCTTTTGCAGAGACAGAGAAATAGCAAATATATAATGAAGCAGTGTACAAAGCCCACTGATTTTTGAGCCACCCAAAGCATTAACTTGTTGGTTATTAATTTGTACATACCATGACACAATCATATCTAATTGGATTAGGTGTTTTGTTTAATAGTTCATTGTGTAATGGGCTAAAGTAATAGGGTAATACACTTTGTCTAAGACAAGATTAATAGAAATTAATGCTAGATTTTAAAAACATAATTGTAATTTTAAAATTCAGGGGTATTTAACTTAAAGTTTTTTTTTTAAAAAGCTTTAATAACTGTCAGTCAATAAATATTTATTAAGTGCCTATTGTGTGCCAGGCACTGTGCTAAGTACTAGGGATACAAAGAAAGGCAAAAAATAGCTTATACTCTCAAGGGTTCACTGTCTGATGGGGGAGACAGCATGTAAACAACTATGTATAAACAAGTTACATAAAGGATAAATTGGAGTTAGTAGAGAAAAGGCACTGATATTCCACATAATTGGTTTCCTTTATAATTCCATGTATTTTAGTTTATACCCTTAAAAAGATCACTTTGAGAAGTCATTCATGGGCTTCATCAGACTGCTGAAAGAGGACACTGAGGGGAAAAAATAAAGGTTAAACGCTCTTGGACAAGATGAGGTCAAAGTTCACCATTCAAGGCTAGTATGAGCTGATGGCAAAATCAAGTGAGCAGAAATAGGAGAAAATTTTATCCAACAGCATCATTATAAAGATAAACAACTTTGAAAGATCTAAGAATTCTGGTCAGCTTAGTGACCAACCAGAAATCTAAAAGACTCATCATGAAACATTCAACTCTTGACAGAGAGGCAAAGGACTCAGGTTGCAGATTGAGACAGATCATTTTTTTGGAGATAGCCAATGTGAAAATTTATTTTGCTTGATTTTGCTTATTTGTTAAAGAGGTTTTAGGTTTTATAATTTTTTTTCAATTAAGGAATGGGAAAGGGTAGAAGGTAGAAAAAAAGATTTTTGTTCATTAAAAAATAAAATTCCCAAAACATAAAATGATTGTTTACTTCTTCCCTTCATTCCACCCCTCCACACACACACATCCATGCACTTTTATTGTAAGAGACAAGTATTTAGATTATCTGAAAAGCTTCTTTTATTTAACCATTGCTAACTTTGCTGGCAAATGCCTCTCATCACTACCTTTTTTGGGAGGCACAATGATGGGCAATAGAGATAAACATGTAAGTCCGGATTCCTAAACCTTGTATTCTTAGACCTCAGACTCTCCTATATCACCATGTAGCCTGCAGTAATTATGACCCAATCTCAGAGATGTGTGATAGCCAGCAACATCCTGTTTTACTTCCTAGATGACAGGATTTTCAGGAAGAAATGGGAATGTCTTGTCACGGATGAGCTGGATATCAGTTAGCTAAGCTGAGTATCAAATATGGGAAATTAGTTGCCATTAAAAGATAGCTTTAGGCAGTTCATTTCTCATCAGCCAAGCTGTGGAAGCCTCCTGCTGTGGACAGTGAACATTAGCGTACTAAATACTTCAACTAATCAGACATCACATTTAGTATCGGATGCACCCGCATTGGATGGGAAAGTATGATATTACAGAGCATCTTCCCAAGCTGGGGCTAAGAACAAAACAACACAAGACAAAACAAAACTTGGATCCAGCTGAACCCAACAATACCAACGTCCTGCTCCTTCTTTAAGAAAGATCAAATGAAAACATTCCTTGATGTTCGGGGAACTTTATTTGGCGGTAGAGGCTTCTAAACAAAGAAAGAAGGGAATATGTGTGGGTATATAGATTAAAATCTACATATATTGTCATTTTTTGGTGAATATCTATGGTCTTTCTGAAATTTCCATTGTCGGGCTATAGTCCAGTTCAGTAAAATAAGCCAGGCTCTGAAACCATGGGATGTGGATGGTTCATCATCATCTCTATCACCATTATCACCATCATCATCATCATAGTTAGTCTTTATATGGTACTTTAAGATTTGCAAAGCACTTTGCATACGTTATCTCTTTAGAACCTTGCAATCACTCTATGAAGTAGGAGTTATTATTTTCTTCATTTTACAGAGGAGAAATCTGTCTAAGAGAGGGTAAATGACTAGCCTAGGTCTCAGAGTTGTTTCTGATTTTTTACTACCGAAGTGATCTTGATAAATCTTTTTAAAACCTCAAAGGATGAAGGAAATGTTTGTGTTCCTTCCTGTGTTAATTTCAGTAGGTTTTAGCTTCCTTCTGAAAAAAATGAGGCAGTTGGACTAGATGGCACTCCGAGATCCCTTCTAGATCTTGGGTTATTGTCCTGTGACTCCAGACCTTATATCTCAAAAATGCCTCTGATTCTAAGCGCATTCCCTTTTTACTAGCATTCTCCTTTAGCATCCCGCTTTACCTTTCTTGCTTTTACCATCCTTTTCCCCAAATCAAAGATCATTTGTACATCAACAAACATTTCTTAAGAACCTGCTGCATGCATGGTACTTTAAAAAGCACTGGGAATGCAGAAATAAAACAGTACTTGCTTTTGGAGCTTACTTTTATGGGATGAAAAATTAATACTGTGCTTTATTTTAGGCATATCTATGAGGAACAATTTTTATTAATTTAAATTGAAACATCTATCAGCTAGAGAGAGACAGAGAGATGTCTAAATTGGCAGAATTCCACTGGACGTGTCTCCTAACACAAGATATTTTGAAATAACATTTGCAGCAAGGGTTTTTAATCAAGGGGTCTGTAAACTTAAAAAAAATATTTGATAAGTATATTTCACTATGATTGGTTTTTTTTGCAATCTTATTGATTTTATTTTTGTGCATTTAAAAACATTAGCCTGCAAAGGAATCCACAGGTTTCGCGAGGGGGATATAGGAGAGTTCACGCCACAAACAAGCTTAAGAATTTCTAATCTAATAGAGCACTAATCACTTTAAACTTTCCTCTAAAACCACTCATCTTTTTTGACCACTCCCTGACTTCCAGGTTCCCTTCCAGTTGGTCACAGGTGACTGACCTGAAGGAATCAAAGGGACCTCCTCCCTCTGATCAATACCTTAATCCAGGGTTTCTTATCCTTAGATCCATGAATTAGATAAAGGAGAGAGAGAGAGAGAGAGAGAGAGAGAGAGAGAGAGAGAGAGAGAGAGAGAGAGAGAGAGAGAAACCATATTTTAATAAAGTTTACCCTATTTATTAGTTTACAGGCTTAAAAATACATGGAGCTTTTTTAAAATTTATATATTTAAAAACTTTATTCTGAAAAGGGCTCCATAGGCATCACTCTATTGACAAAAAGGGCCATAACCAAAACAGAAGTTAAGAACTCTTGCTTTAATTCTTTCAGAACAGGAAAAGAGAGAACTGCCCTCAAGTGTAATCCTTTCAAGGGATAAAAAAGGCAATGATCTTAACTACACAAGAGGAATTCCACAATCTATTTTCCAAAAAGGAAATTGAGAGAGGTAAAAAGGAAAGAAGGGAAGGAAAGAAAGAAGGAATAAAAGAAGTAAAAGCCTGGAAAGGACTTTTGATTGGAGAAATATTTATTTCTAGATATTTCAGATGAACTAAAAGAGAAATGGGAACATGTGAGATATTCACAAGTGAATAAATTCAAAATAATTTCCAAATAGAGAAAGTGCTAATAATGGTGAATACTGGGAAAGGCCTTGTACTGGAGGTGCCACCTGTACTGTAATACATATACCTTAAGGGAATTCCTGAGGAGAGCAGGAATTGTTTTTTGTGACTTTCAAAAAAACTAAGCACAAAGAAATCTTCCAACCTTCAGGTCATCAAGTCTGATTTATGCTTGGATACACAGAGGAGTTTAAGAAGTGCTCCCCCATGTCCCCAACTGGGGACTTTGTGATGGGAACAGTAGGAGTCATCTATAACCTCTGCCAGGCTATAAGAAAGCCAATATGAAAAGACTATGAAATGTGTCTCTGCACAGCACCCCAAAGTTACCATCACTTTATTTGCCAGTTCTCCTTCACACTCTTCAGCTCTCCAAATCACCAAGCACTTATTAGATGTTTATTATGTGCTAAGCTGGGGCAGCTGGATGATGCAGTAGATAGAGTATCAGATCTTGAGTCAGGAAGACTCGTCTTGATTTCAAATCTGCTCTCCAACACTTAATAGCTTTGTGACCCTGTGTAAGTCACTTAACCCAGTTTGTCTCAATTTCCTTATCTGTAAAAATGAACTGGAGAAGGAAATGGCAAACCACATCAGTATCACTGCAAAGAAAATCCCAAAAGGGGGTCACAAAGAATTGGACAAAGCTGCAAAATGACTTAACTTCTGTTTCAAGCCACCAGCTTCAGAGTCAGAAAGTCTTGGGTTCAAATCCTGCATCTGACCCATATACACTAAATGTGTGACCCAGAGTAACTCCCTTAACCTTTCAGTGCCCTCCAGACAACTCTCTAAGTGCAATACCAACCTTTACCCATGAAACCCTTGGTCTTAAAACACGTAGGGTAAAGGCTTAGAACACCTTTATCACCATTCTACTAGACATGTCAGGTTGTGTTTATCCTTCATTTTCAAAGAAGACCATGACATCAGAGAATTGATGATATGACTTGTGCTTGACTTTGTTTTATATGAGGGAGGGCTGTGCAGGTCACCAGGCTCACTTCTCCTCCTGGGCCATCTGCATCCAGTGACCAGATATTCATCAGGATGACTGGAGATGGGCCAGGATGCAATGGGAGACCTTGCCCTTGTTAGGCTAAGGCCCAGGTACTCACTATTACTATTGATAATCACCCTAAGCCAGGGCTGTCCTGAGGACGGTCATTAAGTGGAGCTTGGGTAGTACCTTTGTTGTCCAATCTCTCAAAGGGAAAGAGAAAAGCCTTTATTTAGCCCCTGCTGTATGTCTGCATTGCACTAAGAGCTTTACAATTCTTATACCATTGGATCCTCACAATAAATCTGCGAGGTAGATACTATTATTGCCCCCATTTTACAGCTGAGGAAATGAAGGCATATGAGCAGTTAAATAACTTGCTTAGGGTCAGACAGTAAATATCTGAAGCCAGATTTAGACTCGGATCTCCATACACAAAAGAGAATACTGAGGCATCAATTACAACTATACTTTTTCTAACCCATACTTTCATGTTGAAGATGGACTTGGGACTCCTGACTCCATAAGTTATTGCCTAGAACATACTCTAGCATACTTTAGCAGTTGTCTCCCAAATTCTTAAAATTGGGCAGCTTTAACAAATTGGCAACTTTCAAAGGATCAAGAAATAGCAAAGAAAAGCTAGAATTGAGGGGGACTCAGCAAGTCTTTTAGACCAATTTGCTCTCTTTATAGACACGGAGGGTACATGACTTCACAGCTAGTGAAGAGCAGAACTATGTCTTAAACCCCCGAGGTCAGGGCTCTTCCCATATACCACAATGCCACCACTATAGGTATCATATGAGGAATCAAGACACCTGTACTCCGCCATTAGCCATCTGTGTGACCTCAGACAACTTATTAATGTCTTTGGGCCTCACCTATTAAAGGAAGAGACTGAAAAGATAACCTTTACCCTTCTAGTTCTAAAATTCTTTGACTGTTTTTGGAGGCAATTGAAATTAAGTGACTTGCCCAGGGCCATACAGCTAGTAAACAGCTGAGGACAGATTTTTCCTTAGAACCTCTTGACTCCAGAGCTGGTGCTGTATCCACTCTACCATCAACTGCTCTTTAAATTTCTGTGATTTTTAAGTCTCTTGGTGATCCAATAAGAGTAGTATAAAATGATCAATCAATCAACATTTATTAAATATCTGCTATATGTCAGGTACTGTGCTATGCACTGGGGATACAAAAAGATGCATAAGATGGTCCCTGTCCTCAAGGAGTTTACAGTCTAATGAAGACAACATGCAAAGAAACATATACAAAGCAAGAAAAATGTATATATACATATATAATATTTATAT
Organism: Potorous gilbertii; assembly: GCA_028658325.1. Taxonomy (NCBI): domain Eukaryota; kingdom Metazoa; phylum Chordata; class Mammalia; order Diprotodontia; family Potoroidae; genus Potorous; species Potorous gilbertii. Next base: position 124,348,889 of record CM053773.1, read on the forward strand.
TTAAATAACAAATGAAAAAGTTATTAAAAGAAGAAAGGCAGGAAAATTAAGAAGGGATGGGAAAGACTTCCTGTAAAAGGTAGGCTTTTAATTGGGACTTAAAGAACAGCAGGGAGGCAGTAGGCAGAGTTGAAGAGGGAGAGCCTTAATATGATGAATCACCATCCCTGCCTGCACATATGTTGCGTTTATTTATCTACTTCCTTGCTTAATTCCAATAGTATGTATGCTCCTTGAAGGGCAAAGACTGTTTTGTTTTCATCATTCTACTTTTCTCACCTAGCACATAGTTCAGGCTTAATAAATTCTTCTTGAATGATTTTATGAATGGGCTAGAAAGGGAACATATTTGATCACATGCTTTCCTTCTTTTTCTCTTTTCTTTGTTATTTTTTTGAGATATTTCAGTTTTCTTGCCATTTTTCTTCTCACTTCTATACTTTAGTATAGGAAATCATAAAATAGGAGACAAACTGGGAGTAAAATTTCTGGCACCAATGTCATTCTTACTCTTCTTCAAGATTTCCCATGTGGTATGAATGGACTTTTAAAGAAAATTGTGTGTATATGTATATATATGTAGATATGTGTGTATATATGTGTATATATACTTATATAAGCACATACATACTATATATGTTTATATGTGAATAATTTTTCATTTCAATCATTAAACAGAATAGGAGTTAAAGAAATTTACTTACCTCTATTTTTTTTTCAAATCCTCTATATTTCTCCTTATATTTCTAAATTCTCTTTTCCTTTTTTTCTCATTTCATTTCTTCACTTGAGAAATATAAAGAAGCAGCAATGAGTAAACATCTATTTGCTTCTTTCCCTATAGAAACAGGCAGTATCATCCTTGAAAGCTGAAATTGAAAAAATTTAATTCATCCTAATTAAGTGAACATATGACATGGAAAATAAAGAAAACTGAGCACAAAGAAGGCCTTCTCTAGATTTTTCTAAATTTCTATATCAAATTGCCAAGTCAGAGAACCTGCAGTCATTTGGGGTAATGTCTCCCTAAAAATACTATTTGTTCTAAAAAAACTCACACTGTAACAAAATTGATTGGATCCAATTTAAAGATTTTCCTTTCCATGGTGATACTGAATAATTTTTTATGAGAGCCATTAAATGTCCCCTTTTTTGGGGGGGTAGAGGGGCTGGCACTTAGAGATCATGGTCAGAGTCCTCAAGAAGTTCACTGAGTAGCACTGTTGTGGGCAATGCCATTTGATCCAGACCATGCTTACCAACTAGTCTCTTCTCATTGACTACTTAAAGCAAGAAAGGTTCCCAGTTCTAAGATTGATAAATCAGTGAGATGAAAATAAAATTGATTGAAAATCCAATTTTATAATTTACACTCAGTGATGGGGTGTAGAGAGAATGTTCCCTGTGCCTAGGAAAAAGAAACTTTATTGTTACTTCATCTTCTGGACTTGAGAAGACAATGATTTCCTCACAAACATGGGTGGATTAAATAAACCACATTTTGTCCTTTTTACCATCTGTTTCTTGCTTATTTTATTTTAGGCTGCATGACTAAGTTTTACTGTCTGACAGGTGAAGGTGGGCCCTGCTGTCTTGCCTCCCAATTCCTTAAGGCTTTCAGTGAATCTGAAGATGCAGAACCAAGCTGCACAGGGAGAGAGCAGAAATCAGCAACTGCACAGTTAGAATTCACTGCGGATTTAGTCATTGATGTTATCCAAGTTCCTCAGAGCCAGATTCATGGGGAGAGGGAAAAAACAAAAAAAAGCCAACATTAACCTCTCAGAATATTTATTTTGTAGCCCTTCTCTGTGTTCAACTCTAAAGGTTATAAAAAATATTATGTGCCTCATGTCCTGAATTTTCTAACATTTCTGAAACTTTAAGTATTTTTGTTATTCTCTTAATTCCATCTTTCTATCTCTCCATCATTCCCAAACATCCAAAATGGACTTGCAGGTGTATCCTGGAGAAGACTCAGAAAATACAAGATTTCTTTCTTCAGGAATCTGAAGGGTGACAGAGGGAAGGGCCATATTTTACTCTATCCCAGAGGGCAGCATCAGGGACAGTATGAGTCTGCTAAATTCCATTTAATCAACAAATCTTTATCGAGTGTCAACTGTGTGCAAGGTACTATGTACCCAATGCTTTTGACTGCATAACTCTGGGGATACATATATAATCTTAGTATAGATATTTTAATGGATCCATGGATTCATGATTGTGGGTTTTCCTTTTACTGAAATGCCTCTAAATCCCTCTACAATTGTGTAACTCTTAAAAATAACTACACAATTATTAGCTATAACTTTCTATAAATTCAACATAGATGATCCACACAAGCAACTGGAGGCCTTCCTCTATCTCTTTTACTATCTTAGAGAAGAGGTAACAAAAACACAACTCACAGGGAAAATTAGATCTACAAATCTCCTGAGTGTGGCCCTAATGTAATTGTGAAATATTTATCAAAATGAATGGTTGTTGTCCGTTCTCAAAGAGGACCAAAATGACATCACTATGATAAAGTGAAGTTTCAGTGTGTATGACTGTGGCTGATCAGACCAATACGAGCTCAGAATGCTCTAACACAGATTGTGAACATTTGAGGTGGTTACTCCAAATTTATGCATCCTATGTTTATTTGGTGTTGTTTCAATTCTGCTTTGCTAATAGAGCACAACCTTTTCTGATGTGGGCACACCATGCTGAGTGGTCCTGTGCCAGTGTATCACATGTCCCACAATCAAATCCAAAGTCCTTGAGAGAGACCTTGAGAGTGTCCTTGTATCACTTCTTCTGACCACCATGTGATTGCCTGCCCCATGCGAGTTCTCCATAAAATAGTCTTTTTGGCAAGCCTACATTTTGCATTGAACATATGGCCAGACCATCAGAGTTGCTCTCTCTGAAGCATAGTTTTAATGCTTGGCAGTTTAGTTCGAACAAGGACTTCAGTGTCTAATACCTTCTAAGACAGTTCAAATGGAAGCAATTCAGTTTCCTGGCAAGGTGCTGGTAGACTGTCCATGTTTCACAGGCATACAACAATGAGGTTAGCACAACGGCTCTGTAGATCTTCAGTCTGGTAGTCAGTCTAATACCTCTTCTCTCCCAAACTTTTCTTGGGAGCCACCCAAATGGTGAGCTAGCTCTAGCAATGTGTGCAACAACCTCATTGTCAATGTGTACATCCCTGAAAAGTACACTACCAAGGTAATGAACTTATCCATAGCATTCAAAACTTCTCATTTTGTTTCACCTGATGGTTCCACGTATGGATGGTATGGTAGTGTGGCTGATGGAGCACCTGTTTCCTTGGTGTTGATTATTAGGCCAAAATTAGCACAGGCAGCAGAGAATTAATCCATTCTTTGTTACATCTCAGCTCCAGAGGCTGCACTGAGTGCACAATCATCTACAAACAGTAAATCATACACCAATACTCCCTCCACTTTGGTCCAACGGTACAGTAGTTGACCTTGATGCCTTGTTCATCCTCATTGAAAGCATTTGACAACATGACTGAAAGCATCATGATAAAAAGCATGGGAGCAAGCACACAGCCCTGTTTCACTCCACTGATGACTGGGAAGCACGAGAGCATTGTCCACTATCCAGAACCCAGACAAACATGCCATCATGGAATTGACATACAATGCTGATGAACCTTTCTGGGCAATGAAATTTTGACATAATTTTCCATAAGCCCTCATGCCTAACAGTGTCAAAGGCCTTGGTCAGATCTAAAAACATATACAGCCTTCTGTTCTGCTCCTGGCATTTCTTGTGGAGTTGTTGGGCAGCAAACTCCATATCAATTGTTCCTCATCCCTTTCTGAAGCCGTACTGACTCTCAGGTAGATGACTATCTCCCAGATGAAGGATAAGTCTATTAAGGAGGAATCTAGCAAGAATCTTGCCAGAGAGAGACCCCACCTCACCCCTGTGATTGTCGCAGGACAATCTATTCCTTTTACCTTTATAGAGATGGACAATAGAGGCATCCTTGAACTCCCAAGCGACAACCTCCTCTTGCCATATAACCTGGAATATTTCAGTTAGCTTTTGTATGAGCAATGATCCCCCTACCTTGTAAATCTCAGCTGGAATAGAATCAGCACCAGATACTTTGCTATATGAAAGAGCCTAATGTCCCTCAAAACCTCTTCTGCAATTGGAAGTTTAGCTAAGAAGGGACTGACTTCAACCTGAGGTAAACTGTCAATGGTGTCAGCATTGATTGATGATGGTCTGTTCAGAACATTATGGAAGTGCTCAGCTCAGCTCTCTGGGATCATGTCCTTATCACTAATCAATGTGGCTCCATAAGCACTAAGTAGTTGTGATGCACCATAGGTTTTTGGTTCATAAACAGCTTTCAGGGAATCATAAAAGTACTTTGGATTGTTACTATCAGCATAAAACTGAATTTCATCTGCCTTCTTACAGAGCCAGAAATCTTGCATCTCGCTAAGTTTTGCTCATACTTTACTTTTGATGGAATTAAATGCTGCCTTCTTAGAGATGGATGAACTATCTTTCTGGTAAACCCTGTAGAGTTATCATTTTTCAAAAAAATGAATATAAACACAATAACGCATAGATAATATCACAGTTCAAAATTAAGGCAATATATAACCCATAATTATCTTTTAGTGGCCCCCATTTCTATTTGAGATTGACATCACTGAACCAGGAATATACTATTTGTAGTTGGCAGCTACAGCTACTTGATTGAATGAGGGCCCCAAGAGGGAAAATGGAGGACTTAAGGTTTACTAAATCTTGGGAGAGGTAAAAATAGAAGGAAAGAAGAAGAGCCAAGGAATGAGATGGTGAGCCATCTCAGAAGCATGTCGACTTGCTTGAAGGAGGAATGAGGAATATACATTGTTTGACTCATGATAAGGAGCAGGACCTGTGATTCCACTGATACAGGGAATTCCTGGGTGAGGAAATTCCTTCTAAGAATATGTATCTTTTCTGAAACTTATAGTCTTGAAGAGTAGCCAGGAGTACTGAAAAGTTAAAGGATTTATCCAGGGTCATATGGTCAATATGTGCAAATATGTGAATGTCAGTCTTCCTGGCATTGAGGTCAATTCTCTGTCCTATACCTACACCATACCACCTCTCAGGGTGCTTAAAGATAAGGTATAAATGCTCACGCTGAAAGTTTAACAACCAGTTCTTTAGAGCTGGTATGAGTTAGTCCTAGAATACACCTGGTCCTTAGAGGGATAGTTAGGGAAGGGGAATTATGGAAAATTAAAACCCCATTTCCATAAATTTTCAAAATTATTAACACCTTGAAAATAGGTCCATATTTTAGTTATTGTAGTAGCAGAGTACCTTGCACACAGTTGATATTTAATCAATGCTTGTTGACTCAATATTGAATAAATATGTTCACTGAGATCATGTGACCAGTTTCTAACTCTTTCTCTTCATAATTCCTTGATAATTTAAGATCTGTACTACATAGATCTTATTTTACATTGATAATCATCCATTTTTGTGTCTACCCTGACTTCTGATTCATAGTTTTATGAGTTCTGTGAGAAAAGGAACATAGACAGGACTATAGAACTTAAAGCCAGAGGGATGTCACAGGCCATCTAGTCTAATTCCTTCATTTTTGCAGATAAGGAAACTAAGTTCCAAGGATGTCAAGTGACTTGTCCAAGATCACACATTTAGATCCTCTGACTATTTCTATTCATTGTTCTTTCCACTGTATCTCACTTCTACTACTTTCTATCTACAGAGCTCAGCATAGTCCCTTGCATATAAGAGTTTCAATAAGGTGCCATAAATATTCGATGATAATGATACTCACATTTCAACATCTCTTCTCCCCACTCTCAACCAGATTCTAAAATTCCAAGGAATTAGATTTTTATTGAGTCATTCAGAAGTGAATTGATCCCTATAAGGTTATCACATGGATCTTAAAGTGTGTATATGTGTGTGTGTGTGTGCGCGTGTGTATACATGTTCCAGAATGCTTCACCATGAGACAGTTGTTTATGCCTCAAAGGACGCTCGGGGCCAGAGAAGGTTGGATGGCTATAGTGATTCTGTAGGATGGAAACATACTGCATCTCCGAGCAGTAGAAATAGATGAGAGAAATTCCAGAAAATTCTCTGTCTAGCATAGGAACAACTCAAAATAACCAGGCATGGCTGGGCTCTTCCTTCTTTCTAAATACCTAAGAAATGCAGGACTGAGTAATAAACTATGAAGGGAGAAAGGAAAAAAACAGTTCTGTCATTCCTTTAAAAATCAGGAAAGATCAGATAAACTTGACCAACTTAAAAGAGTTGGTTGAGTTAGTTTTTTGATCTAGGCCATGTGAATTAAAATTTTTTAATGTTTCTAGTCAAGTTTTTTTAATGTACCTTTTACTGAGTAGGGGAAAAAAATAATGGAATGGATTTGAGGTCCGTAAGGGCTCTATATCTCTATTCGATATTTCCATTCAATATTTTCAGTTTTTAATAGAGAACACCTGGATTTGAGAACTCTAAGATACCTCAGAGATTATGAAGCTTTCTCCTATTATCTTAGTGAGGAAATCAAAGGCCTCAAAAGCTAAGAGACTTATCCAAAATCACATAGGGAGGAGCAGGCTACAATTCGTGTTTTCTGATTTCCACACTGAATTCAGGAATTAGAATGAATTAAGGATTCCTTCTAATATTCCAGATTGCCTAAGCAATGGAAGTTAGATGAAAGGAGCATCCACAAATTTATTGTCTTTTATTAAGTGCTAACATCCTACCTTAAAAAGTTGACTTACAGCTGGATATATTTATAGACCATATCAAAATTTAATAATTATTCGTAGAATTATAATAATTCTACGAAATAGGTAGATAGAGCCTAGACCTAGAATGTCATTGATATAAGGAACTTCTAGCAAAGCAGGTCAGCATACTCCTGATTCTTTTGGTTATCTCTAATTTGATGTGCCATCAGCATCTCAAATTCAGCACATCCAAAGGAAAACTCATTATCTTTTCCCCTCAAATCTCCCATTCTTTCCAATTTTCCTATTATTATCTAAGGTACCATGATTCAGTCATCTAGACTCAAAATCTCAATGCCATCTTTGACATCTCATTGTCACTAACCTCATGTGTCCAATTCCTTGGCAAATCGTGTCATTTCTACCTTCACAAGGTATCTTATATGCATTCCCCTCTCCTCTACAGCCACCCAGTGGTTCAAGACCCCATCCTTTCTCACCTACAGTAGTATAATGTAATTTGTATAACATGATATGATAGGATACAATACACAGTATGTTATGGTGCAATACAATACGATATGATATGATACAATGTGATGGGATGTGATACATGTCTCCCTGCCTCAATTCTTTCCTTGCCCTAATCCATCCTTCACTAAGCTGCTAATGTGATTTTCTTAAAGAATAGGTGTAATTGTTTTACTTTTCTCAACTCAATAAACTACAATGGTACCCTGTTACCTCCAAGAAGAAATATAAAGTCCTTTAGCATTTAAAGCTCTTCATAAACTGACCCATTCCTGTTTTTCTAATTTTCTTACATTTTACTCCTTTTCATGCCCTCTGTGTTCCAGGAGTACTAGTCTACTTGTTCCTTCCATCTTCATCTCTTATTTTTGTTCCTGTCTGTCATGCTGGAAATGCTCCCCTCTTCATTTTTGCCTTACTTCAAGGCTCAGCTCAAATCCTACTTTCTAAAGGTCTCTTCCAGTGCCCCCAGCTTCTGCTGCCTCTCACCTCTTAGGTTACCTTGTATTAATTCTGTATGTATCTTACAAATATATCTAGTTATTTGCACAGTGTCTCCTTCATAAGAATATGAATTCATTTAAAACAAGGAGTTTTGGGACTTGGTTTGCATCTCTAGAACTTAGTCTAATATATGGTGCATGGTATTTAATAAGTGCTCTTTGATTTTAACTTATATCCTTAGAGTTTTCCTGAAGTTAAGTGGTTTTCACAGGGTCACATTGCTAGCATCTATCAGAAGTGAGATTTGAACACTGGTTTTCCTGATCCCAAGGCTGGCTTCCTATCAATTATATCCTGTTTTCTCTCAGTAGAGCAACTATAGTCATCCCTATTTTACTGAGGGGGAAAGTCACATTTGAGATGCTAAGTAAGTCATCCAATTACACAGTTACCCCACAACAGAGGTCAGATTTGAGACCAAGATTTTCTGACTACAACTTTCCCTCTACACTTGCTTCCTCTAGAAGTTTTCAGCAGAGGGGAAGAGAAATGCTGTGCCTAATTTCAGCGAAGACTTTCCAATTGTTTGTGATGAATGAGGACAATTCTAAAAATACACATGTATGTGATTATAAACATTTGTTCCTAAGAGTCTCTTTGTATTCATGCAGTTTGACTGTTTCAGGATGAAATTTTGCCGCTGTTTAGGTTATAAAATTGATGATGTGGAATAATGCCTTTTTACTGTTTTGGGAAAAAGTGATACATTTTGAAAGAATCCAAGTTCTGCTTTGGAAAATAGCAACAGAATACGGGAGGCAATTACTTTGTGACAATTTTCACTTTTCTGGTTGCCAGCTACCTATTTAAACCCCCTTTTTCCACTTGAAGTAGGTGATTAGATGGGGCAAGGAGGGGATAAAAAAAGAAAAAAAATCTTTACAAAGTGAAAGGATTAGATTCTGTATAAAGATGTCGGGGCATCAAGGCATCTTACATAGTTTGTGCCTTAAGTCCACTTAAGAGTTCAAGGTTCTAGGAGTTTACCAGATATTAACATGCTAACAAAGTCTAAAGAATATCAGGAATACTTTCCATGAAATTTATCACAGTCATACATGTGGTTTTCATCACTCACTGAGTAAGTCTAGTATAATTTGCTGTTGCAAATTATTTGGTCCTTACATTTCAACCTGTATTTCTTTCAGGAGAGAAAAATGTCTAATAGTCTTAATGGATGGTCCAATTTACTTAAAGCAAACTTGCTAGCATTCAGCAACTTTTGATGCAATTTAGAGATGACTTCAGGCTCCTTCTTCTCTGTGACTGCCTTGGTCTTGGGCTCCAGCACTAGTTCTGTCTCTCCTTAGCAGTGGAGTCATTCAATTCACTGCAACTCCATAATCATGTTCTAAGGATTTATCATGTGTAAGATACTCTAGTGAGTGCGGGAAATAAGAAAAAAAAAGATAAATGTCTTCAAGGAGCTTATATTCTACTCAATTTTGATCTTTCATTCCTTTTCTATAAAATGCAGTTAATTATATTTATAAAAACTACTTCACAGGATTGTTAAAAGCCCTTTATAAAATGTAAAGATCTGAAGTGATTTGAGACAGCAACAACTGTGTACAAGCAAGATATAGACAAGATAACAAGAAAGTGAAAATCAAATGATTGACATGCTAATTTACTTACAGAAATGGAGGAATTTAAGACATTAATATAAGATTAAATGATTGCTAGCTACAAAACATTAAAGAAACATTATAAATAAGCAGGCTGAACTTGGTGATCAGCACAGATTTTGCAACAGAATGGCGTAACATAACAATGCAAGTTGTGAGAAATTAGTATCCACCAAATAACTAGAAAGACACAATCAGATGGCCAGAATAGTTTGAAAGAACCTCACTATTATTAAGTATTTAGAAACTAATCTTTAAACAACAAATATAAACCTGAAAACATGCTTGAAAATTCAATCTGTATTGGATTCCAAGCATTGACACAAACAAAAATGCTGCCCACTGTTGCCTGAACTTAACAGTGACTTACATAAATTTAAGAATATTATTTTTGATACATGTTTCCATAGTGAATATTCATAACCTCTGGTTCACATGGAATGAAAAGCTCTCAAAACATAGGGACCTAGCAGATGAAATCAAAACCACATGGCAACAGGAAGATAGGCGTATTCTATTGATTGCCCCTTTTGCTACTGCTGTTCTCCCAAAGATGCTTTCAGTTAGCCTACAAAAAATGAGTTTAGATACTAATATTTTATTCATTTAAAATAATTATCCAATTATTCTATAGTTTGCTGACCATTAAATATAAATATAATGTATAATAAAATATATCCAGTTCAAGATATCCAACAGGCAACTGGAAATGTAAAACTAGACACCAGCAGAAAAGTTAGGACATGATAAATAGATCTGAAAATCGCTGATGTAGAGATAGTGATTGAACCTATGGGAGATGGTATAGATGGAAAAGAGAAAGGAATAAGAGAATAAATGCCTACTATGTACCAGGCACTGTGCTAAACATTTTACAATCATGACCTCATTTAACCCTCACCACAATCCTGTGAGGAAGATGCTGTTATGATCTCCATTTCATGGTGAAGGAATCTGAGGTAGACAAAGGCTAAATGACTTGACCAGTGTCACAGCTACTAAGTATCCGAGACCAAATTTGAACTCAGGTCCTCCTAACTCCATCCTAACTGAGAGTAAGGATGTGTTATCTGATCAGTTATGAGTCACATGGGAATAGAGTCTATGTTGCTGAAATCTGGACAGTAGAGAATAAGATGAACATTATTTCATCACCTTGGGCTCTCATATGGGAATTCTAAATTTGACATGAAGAAAGACCATTTCTTAAAATTTAAACCTCCAATTTTAAAGTAAAGGTTTAAAAAAAAAACAACTTTGTGGTTAACCATAGGTATATCTGTCAATCTGGGTGTACTTGTTGGGAATTCAATCAATAAGAAATAACCAGTAGAATTCATCCCAGAGCAAAAAGAAAATGTATCGGGAAACCCATCTAGATAATGAGTCAATAATAGGGGTGGTTGTTCTGGGCAATATTGGCTGAATGACATTGCACAATATAGTATCTCACCAGCGCTACACTGATAGTAAAGAATTAATTACAATGGGTAGATATTAACAAACATTATCTTACCTGATGAGCTTATTTTTTGTTATTTTTGAAAGTATAACGATTTATTTTGTTAAATATCAATTATGTGTAACATTTTAATATTCATTTTAAAAAATTTTGAGTTCCAAATTTTCTCCCTCTTTCCTGCCCTTCCCCCAACTCTTGAGAAAGCGAACATGATATTGATTATATATGTGAAGCCATGCAAATCATATATCCAAATTAGTCATGGTCTTTTGGAATTATTTTAGATCCTTGTCTTCATCAGAGTAGCTAAGTCTTTCACTGTTGATCATCAATACAGTATGACAGTTACTATATACAATATTCTTCTTGTTCTGCTCACTTCACTTTGCATCAGTTCATTTAAGTATCCCCAGTTTTTTCTGAAATTATCATGTTCCTCATTTCTTATAGCCCAATAGCATTCCCTCGCAATAATATACTGTAGCTTGTTCAACCACTTCCCTATATATGACCATGCCCTCAATTTCTAATGTTTTGCTACCACAAAAAGAACTGCTATAAATATTTTATATGCATATGTCCTTTCCTTTTTTCTTTGATCTCTTTGAGTTATAGACCTAGTAGTGATATTGCTGGTATGCATAGTTTATAGCTCTTTGGACATAGTTCCAAATTGCTCTCCAAAGTGGTTGAATTATTTCACAACTCCACCAAACAATGTATTAATCTCTCCATTTTTCTATATCCCCTCCAACATTTGTGATTTTCCTTTTCTTTCATCTTAGCTAATCTGATAGGTATGAGGTAGTACCTCAAAGTTGTTTTAATTTGCATTTTTCTAATCAATGGTGATTTGGGGAAATTTTTTCATGTGACTGTTGATAGCTTTGATTTCTCCTATAAACTGTTAATATCCTTTAACCATTTATCAATTAGAGAATGATTCATATTCTTACAAATTTGACTCAGTTCTCTGTATATTTGAGAAATTGGGTCTTTTATCAGAGAAACATGCTATGAATTTTATCCCCAGTCTCCTGTTTTTCTTCTATTCTTGACTGAATTCATTTTTGTTTGTGCAAAAACCTTTTTATTTTAATGTAATCAAAATTATCTATTATATATCCCATAATGCTCTTCATCCCTTGCTTATACATAAATTCTTCCCTTATCCATAAAACTGACAGGTAAATATTCCAAGTTCCACTAATTTGCTTATAATATTGCACTTTAAGGCCTATGTTGACCTAAACTTGATATACAATGTGATATGTTGTTTTATAGCTAGTTTATTTCAAAGTCCTTACCAGTTTTCCCAGCAATTTTTATCAAATGATGAGTTGTTAGCCTAAAAGCTTGGCAATGAGGAAACAAAATTAACACTCTTTGCAAATATGATGGTATACTTAAGGAATCTTAGTGAATCAATTAAAAATGTAGTTGAAACAATTAACAACTTTAGCAAAGTTGCAAGATATAAAGAAACGCACAGAAATTGTCAGCATTTCTATATACTGCCAACAAAATCCAGCAGGAAGAGATAGAAAGAAAAATTCCACTCAAAATCACTGCAGACATTATAAAATATTTTGCAGTCTATCTGCCAAGACAAACTCAGGGGCTATATGAACACCATTATAAAACATTTCACACAAATAAAAGCAGATCTAAATAACTGGAGAAATATTAAATGTTAATGGGTAGGCTGAGCCAATATAATAAAAATGGCAATTCTAAATTAATTTATTTGTTCAGTGCCATACCAATTCAACTATCAAAGTATGATTGTGTAGAGCTAGAAAAAAATAATTCATGTGGAAGAACAAAGGTCAAAAATGTCAAGGAAAGCAATGAAAAACATGTGAAGGAAAGTAGTCTAGCCATGCCAAATCTCAAAACTGTATTATAAACTGGTAAGCATTAAAACAACTTAGTACTGACTAAGAAGTAGAGTGGTGAATCAGTGGAATAGGTTAGGCACATAGCTCACAGCAGTAAATGACAATAGTAATCTACTATTTGAAGAGCATATTTAGATATGAATATGCATGTATGTGTGAGAGAGAGAGAGATGGATATCATAGGTCTTCCAGTGTACATAACAGAATAACTGATGGGCATATGTTATAAACAAAATCATTTATAAAAAATTTTTATCTGTGTTAAACTTTCACTCAGGTTAGGTATTCCGACCATTGTTCTCCTCAATGATAAGAACAGAGTTTATACTATTTCTTTTTTTTAATCAACTGATTGTCTCGATCCTGCATATCAAAATGAAGTTACTTAGCAAAAGTTGTCACCCTTCCTATCTTCTGCACCATGAACTTATTGTGATGCAGACAGATAATAGAGTTGAGTTAATCCCAAGGTATGTTGACATACTCTTAGGTACAGGCTCACTGCAACTTCATCTTGCACTGCTTCGAGGAGTTATGGCAGTAAAAATATACATCAACCAAGTGCTTCCCTATCAGAACTGCACACAAGGTAAAGGGATGAGGTTGTTTTGTAAATCACAGATACTATCCAAAAGCCTAAATAGTTTAGACAAATTGAGGTATTATGCAACCCAACCATAATGGATCTTTTCATGAATAGGCCCTTAAGTATTCTCTGAGCATTCTTTAACAACTGTCTTCTGATAAATGGTATAAATAAAAGAGTGATTAATGAATTTATAAGGCAGGATGTTGATAGGTCTTTAGCTAAACAGAAAACCAGTTGATTAGCGCTAGAAGCTTGCTGCAGAGGTTATTGGTGGGCAAGTCAGGATCTCCAATAACACTGACAGTAAATCCTAGACTTATAATGAAAAATGCCAACCTTCTGTCCTGGAGATATATATGGGAATGTACCATTTAGCTTAGTGAATAAAATGCATCAGTTAGTTGCAAGGTTAAATTAATAGTGAATTCACATGTGGAGAGAGGAATGAGAAAGGGTAAAGGCTTGGGATGCTATTGACTATCCATAGAAATAAAGGACTCAGAGCACATGAGCATTTAGCTCAGGGAAAATATTTATGAAAGCACAATGGATGCATGTGTTTTATAAGTTGGTTGAGTCAGACTATATCTTGAAAAAGAGATTGATAACAATAAACAAGATGTACAAAGACATTAGCTAAATGAAAATGGACACAGGGCTTGGGCTCTTCAGCTCAGGTCTTGAGTTAGCAATTCAGGACCTGGAGGATTAAGTTTCTTTCGTTAAAGGCAAACTTACATTTGAGAATAGGGCTGAGATTTATTCTCTGCTTAATGTCGGGCATGCAACCTCAAAAATGACATCAGGAAATGCATAAAACAGTTGTTTTGTCCAATATACAACAGTACATTGTAATTTACATTCACATTACCTTAAAATTAATTTCAAATTACCTTAGAGAATTTTTCTGAGGTCAATCTGACACTTAAAAAATAGACAAATAACATAATTTGTTCATGGGGGCATGGTAAACCAAGAACCAAATAGAAAAGAACATTTTTGAATCAATTAAAAGCACAGGCACCAACTTCTTTTAAAAATTTACCTCTTCCTTGATGCTTTCCTAGAAAAAAAATCCTGCCTAGTTCTGATCTCTCTCAAATTATGCCAAGAATTCTTACAACCCAAACGAGGAGGTAAAGGCAGGGCCCTTCCCACAAAGGACCATATGCCTGCTTTGCAAGTATTATTTTCATGAGTGAAGTAAGAAGAACCAGGAGAACATCATACACAATAACAACAACATTGTGCAATGACCAGCTTTGATAGACTTAGCTCTTCTCAGCAATGCAGTGATCTAAGACAACTCCGAAAGACTCATAATGGAAAATGCTATCCACATCCAGAGAAAGAACTGCGGCATCTGCATGTAGATCAAAGCAGACTATTTTCTCTTTTTTCCCCTTCTCATGGTTTTTCCCTATCGTTCTGACTTCTTAATGTTTAATATGATTGTACATATGTAGCCTACATCAGATTGCCTGCTGTTTTGGGGAAAGAGAAAAAAATTGAAACTCAAAATCTTATAAAAATGAATGTTGAAAACTATTTTTACATGTAATTGGAAAAAATAAAATACTATTAAGTGAAAAAGAAGAATTATATCATCACCTAAGCAGGTTTTCATTTTCAAAGGTATCAAGCCCCTTCATACAAATAAAACACACAGAAACAAAGGTTGTCAACAGGTATCACTAACTTCAGGCTCTTCAAACATCAGCTCTGGAAGGCTGTATGTGTTAACTAAGGAGAACTAGAAGCAATTCCTGGAAAGTTCAGGGCAGACAAAATGGTGCAGGTCACAGGAGGTGTGCAATAAGTATCATTACTAGAGAATAGATTTATTGCAGGACAGTGATACATTGTTTAAAAAGGCTTATTTCTAAGAGTAGTTGTGGATCATCTGGAGAGTTTGTGGCTGCCTTCCGGGCTTTGTTGTGGAGGAAGTTCGTCCTAGATTTGGGGGCAGAGTTTGAGCTAAATGAAGATGAGCTGAGAGGGTTGAGGAAAATGAATTTCCTTAAGTTCTTGTTTTTCTTAAAGAAGTGAGGGGCCATGTGAGCAAACAAGGTCACCATCAATTGGTTCTGTACTTTTTTTTCTACAATGGGAAGCTCACTGGTTAATAGGGGAGAGAGAAAAGGGGATAGAGAGAGAATATTTGAAAATAAATCTGATGCCAAAACAAAAGGCAGAAATGTGACTTTTTTTTAAAATGAATTTCAATGTGATAAGAACCTGAAACAAAAGTTGTGAATGAAGTAGGGTTACCAAATTGTTGGGTGGGGACCACCTTCAGAAAAACCCTCTGAGTACAGCCTCCTTGACTGTCTTTGGGAAAGTGTCTTCAGAGTTCTCTGAGCCAGCATCATATATTTCCCAGGAATGAGTTCAACTCCCAGAAACTGACAGCAGACTGAAGCCAAGTTTCTCTTGGTCCATAAAGGGACCAGTAAGTAAGGAGTAAGGAGCAGGGTTAACTGAAGGAAACAGTGAGGCAGCATCCACACCAGCCACATGGACAGCTACAGGGACATCCTTGGTACACTTTAGTCTTTGGCCTGCCCCACGTAGAGATATTTTGCCATTGGTTCTATTAGTTCTTTGGTGGTTTTTTGTGGCCTCATTAAAGGAGTCATACCCTGGTTATTTCTTAAATAGTTCTATTCAATGAATGGGCGTTACCTCACCCTAAGTGAGTACCTGCAAAGACCTTGGCCTAAGGGGCCCAAAGTCTCCCAGTGCATCCTGGGTCATCTCCAGTCATCCTGATGAATATCTGGTCACAGGATTCAGATGGCTCTGGAGGAGAAGTGAGGCTGGTGACCTGCACATCCCTCCCTCACTCAAAACAAAGTCAAGTACAAGTCATGTCATCATTCCTCTGATGGCACCGTCTTCTTCGGCAACGAAGGATAAACACACTATCTTCATGTGCAAAGTAGAGGTAGATAGGAAGATTATTTGGACCTCTGCAGCCTTGAGGACACATATGGCCTTCTAGATCCTTAGCTGTGAATTTTTGACTGAACCCAAATTTTACAAAATTATTTGTTTTGTAAAACTTCAATTCAATCCAAATGCCTCAAGACCATAGGTTCCCCACCCTTGACATAGACCAAAGAGGGCTTTAGAGAATGGATAAGTATTCAGCAGGCCAAAAGCTAGGGAAAGCATCTCAGGAATGGAGAGATCTATAAACACTGGACTTGAACTTAAGAAGACCTGGTCTTGAACCCTTCCGAAGACATTTGTGGTCTGTATGAATCTGAGCAAAGTATTTCACCTTTTTGGTTCTCACTTTATCCATCAATGAGAGGATTAGACTTGATCAGTCAATCAACAAATATTTGTTAAGTATCTACTGAAAAGAGGCAAAAGACATTGCCTGCCCTCAAGGAGCTCACAAGCTAATGGGGGGAGGCAACAAACAAATATACACAAACCAGACTCATATAGGATAAATAGGAAATAAATAGTAGAAAGAAGGCAGTAGAATTGGGAAAAGCTTCCTATAGAAGATGAGATTTTAGTTGGGACTTAAAGACCAGGGAAAGTAGCAAGCAGAGGCAAGAAAGGAAAGCATTCTAAGCATGGGGAGCAGCTAGAGAAAAGGCCTAGAGACAAGAGATGGGTTTCATATTTGTGGAACAGCACAGAGGCCGGTGTCACTGGATGTATGGCTAAGAGTAAAGTGTAAGAAAATAAGAAAAGTGGCATAGATAAGGGCAGTACTTTGAATGCCAAATAGAGCATCTTATATTTGATCCAGGAAGCAATAGGGAGCCACTGGAGTTTATTGGAGGAGGGGATGAGTGTGTGACATGGTCAGACCTGTACCTTGGGAAAATCAAATAAACCATTTGACTGGAGAATGGATTGGAATGAGGAGAGACTTTAGGCAGGAAGACCCATGAGCAGGCTATTGCAGTAGTCCAGGCATGGAGTGCTAAGGTCCTGCACCATAGTGGTAAAAGTATCAGAGGAGAGAATAGGGCACGTATGTTGGAGAGATGCTACAAAGGTGAAATTGATGGGTCTTGGCAACAGATTGAAAAAAAAATTAATAAGGTAGGAAATGTAAGATGACAACATGTGGAGACCCTTGAAGATCAGCCAGACAAAGGAGTTTCAGGTTTATCTGGTCCAATCCAGCTACCATGTAATATGGGAAAAGCATTGTATGTTGGACTGCATAACTTCTGAGATCTCTTCCAATTCAAAATTTTGGTGATTGTTTTGCTATTTTAACATGAACGTTAGAACCTCTGTCCGGTATTTACACTGAGCAAAAAAGAGGAGTACCTCACAAGCCCATCTCTTACCAGGCTATTTCCACCCTGGAAGTCTCTGAATCCCATAGTTGTCAATCCGAAAGACTGACATTCTTTCTCTCTCTCCTTTCTTCCTTCTGTCCTCCAGAACATCTTTAAGAATATCCTCAGGATGCTTAGAGAGCTGTTTCCCTCTATTTGGCTTTACTTATAAACTGGCGGTTCAGTGTTCTGGGTATAGCAAGGGAAAGAAGAAAGAAAACCATGCTGGATCTATGTTGACTAAATGTTATCAGCAATTAAAAAAGGACCATGAGTGTTGAAATGTATGAGTTGTGTGCTAGACAGTAGCTAGTTAAAATGTGCTCTGTGGCTGTGGGTGATACTGAGGGAAAGGCTATTTTGTATTTAATTTAAAGACAGTGCATGAATAAGGAATGTATTCTAGATACACTTGCATCAATCTGAAAGAGTTAAAAATGCCATGAATATTGCCCCAAAACTTCCAGCTCCACCAATATAAAGGTATTTCAATTGTGATTCATAACAGATTTTTAGGAGCATTTTCCAAAAGGCAAAATAATAAAAATAGTCAACATTTGTATTGGCTTGAGAAGAAGTGTAGCGTATAGCTAGGTCCTGATGATCACATTGTGTATAAGGATTCCTGTGGAGTGGTCATATTATTCAAATTTGCACTTCATATTTCCATTGGACTGGAACCAATCAGCATATTTTACATAATTATAACTTTAAATAGTGCGAATTTGAATATTGGGAACACTTGACGGGATTCACTATTTGAAATGATTATTACCTAGATGTAGTGGATAGAGAGCTGGCTACAGAGACAAGAGGTCCTGGGGTCAAGTTAAAACGGACTCATAATGGCTTTGGGACCCTGGGCAAATTACTTAATCCCTCTGTGTTCCTAAGCAATTAAGATTATAAGTGTCAGAGAAAGTACAAATCTACACTGGAAGAGCATGTAGAGCAGTATCCACCAATCACAAGCCAGGTAAACAACAACAACAAATGTATGTGTGTGGGAAATG
>CM053773.1:124368090-124386211 GCA_028658325.1 Potorous gilbertii
GTGTATCACATTTAAGGTTTACCAGAACATTCTATATATGTGTATGTGCTGTCTCATTTGATTTTTCCCAGTATTACCTGCTGTGAGATTGGTTTTATTAGTATCTCCATTTTACACATAAGGAAACTGAGGCTAGGAGAAATTAAATAACTTTTCCAGGTTCATCCAACTAGTCGGTGTCAGAAGAAGGATTCCAATCTAAGTCCTTTAAATTCCACTATATCCCATGGCCTTTCAACACCTCCATCAAATACTCCCAGCTAACTTCTCATTTAACTTAATGAACACAAGTAGATGACTTTTCATAGTTAAAAAAATCTTAAGACATCATAGTACAATTCCCTCAGATGAGGAAGTTGAGACCCAGAGAGATCAGAAGGGAACAATGGAAAGTGGGATTCAGAGGACCTGAGTTCAAATTCTCCTCCCCTCCTCATATGACTTCAGGCAGGTAGCTCACTTCTCTCAGGCTCAGCATCCTCATACCTCTGTTGAAGCATCCCTTGTACCATTTTCCCAGTCATCTGGAGCCACAACATAGGTGGTGTCATCCTCAACTCTTCACCCTTCTCTCAATGCCTATATCCAATCTGTTATGTCAAGGCCTATTGATTTCATCTTTGCAACATTCTGAGTATCCTCCCTGCTCTCCTCTGATAGCTAGCTACTGCCACTACCCTGACACAGCTCTTCATCTCCTCACTCCTAAACTGTTGCAATAGTCTGCTGGTGGTTCTGGTCTCCCTAAATCTAGTCCCTCCCCCTGCAACCCATCTTCTACTCAGCTACCAAAGTGATTTTCCCAAAGCACAGGTCCAACCATATTATAGTCTTATGCAATGAACTCCATTGTCTCCCTTATCATCTTCAGGATCAAATATAAAATCACCTGTTCTGGCATTCAAAGTCCTTCATAACCTGGCCCCAGCCCTCTATTCTTACAGCATTATTCCCTCCCCCACACACAGGTTTCCTTGCTGTTCTTCAAACAAGACACTCCATCTCTAAACTCTGGGGATGTTTACTGGCAGTCCTCCATGTCTGGAATTCTCTACTTTCCCATCTCTACTTTCTGGATTTCCTGGATTCCTTCAAATCATTGCTAAAATCCCACCTTCTACCAGAAGACTTTCCAGATTTCAATTTAATACCATCCCTATGTTGATAATATTTTACGTATCTATATCATGTTTGTACATAATTGTTTGCATATTGTCTCCCTCATTAGATTTTGAGTTTCTAGAGGGCAAGGGGTCTTTTGCCTTCCTTTGTATCCCTAGACCCTAGCATAATGCTTGGTATGCAGTAAGTGCTTAATGAACATGTGTTTGACTGCCTCACTTATAATATGAGAAGTTTGGATGTGGTAGTTACTCAGATCCCTTTTAGCTCTAACTCTCTGATCCTAAGACCACTTCCACCACCTCTCCAAGCACAGACACACCTCCTCTCACTCACTGAATTATGCATTGCACTGAAGCCCAATGTTAAACAGTGTTAAGTGACAGATCTGAGAGTTGAACCATGGTCCTCTGATTGTAAATGAACCACTCTTCTAACTGTGCCACATTGCTTCCAATAGGAATCATGAAAAGAAGTAACAGTGATCATCAATAATCACATAAGCCCTCAGTACCTACTTATTTTTATCTTTTTCTATCCCCAGCTGATTGTGCAACATGCTGGAGCTTTTTTGACATTTCCCTTAGGTATGCTCAGACCTATTTCCTTGCTCACTAAACATTTGAGAAGTTTGGGTGAAAGGAATTTGGAAACAACTTTTTTTTTCCTTGTCATGCCACAGGGACATTCACAAATCTTAAGGAATAGACAAGATGGGAAGGATACATATAGTGATACCAAACCCTGCGTCATAAATTTTCTTGTTCTATTATCTAATATTGTATTGGTGCAGGATATGTAGAGCAAAAGTCATGTACTCCTAACTGGGAGCTTACAAGGAAATAATATATGTATAGAACTTGCCATTTGACCATCACCAATGGTCTGTCACATTTTACATTTCAGTGGATAATGGTGGAAGATTTGAGAAAATTTTTGCTATCTCCCATTTGACCCTCGGCCATCATGATGTGCAGCATGACTGGCACATATTTACAGATCAAAGAACAACTCAAATATTCTCTCTCTCTCTCTCTCTCTCTCTCTCTCTCTCTCTCTCTCTCTCTCCCTCTCCCTCTTCCTCTCCCTCTCCCTCTCTTATTACTTAGCTGCACAACAACCTTTTATTTTTGATTATTTATGCATTAGCAGCATGGAATGGAGATGTGCTATGGGGAAAGTTATTATTTGCTAATTTGCTGCTTTTAAAATACACAGCACACTATCTATTATGTATCATGCATCACAATTACAACAACAGTTTAATTAATCACCAGTACCCTGTTTTGTACCAATCTACAGCAGGATTCTGGGTAATGGTGTTGTTTACTATTTAGCAAAGTACCAACACTTCACTCTGTTTCACTACATTAAACTGCTCAAATAAAGCAAATGGATATTGAAAAGAGTTGGCCATCTGCCTTTATTTTCTTTTACTTTTGTTTAAAAAAAAAGCC
The DNA here is from genome assembly GCA_028658325.1 of Potorous gilbertii. Lineage (NCBI taxonomy): Eukaryota > Metazoa > Chordata > Mammalia > Diprotodontia > Potoroidae > Potorous > Potorous gilbertii. The sequence continues at coordinate 124,370,670 of CM053773.1, forward strand.
TTCCTCTCAAAGGAAAAAAGGGAACACAGCCGTGAAACTGATAGTGACAAAAAAACACTCTTTTTTATCAGGTCAGAATCTCATCTAGATGCAGTTTTGATGAATGGAGAGAGAGAGAGAGAGAGAGAGAGAGAGAGAGAGAGAGAGAGAGGTGAGGAGAGGTTGTTTTGTGGATTTCAAGTGGGTCTCAAGACCAGTCATGGAGTCTAATGATTATTTAACGGTGCTGCACTTGAGGCTGGATTATGGGAGCCTCCTCTTACCCCTTTAAGAGTTTGATGAATAGGTCTTGTGACAGCCATCTAGGAATAAACAAGAATTCATCAGTCTGCATAAGAAGAAGCCAGTTTATAGATTAAGTTTCTTGAGGTAATTCATGAGGTCAGTCTCATTTAGCTGTAGACTATTAGGGCTCAGCTTTTGAGAGTGGCCATACAGAGGAGTTACTCCAAATGGACCCTGCTCACACAAAGCCGCCTTTCAGAAAGAAGCCTGCAATTTTTATGACCCCACTGCTAGGAAGCACATCAACTTGTCACTGCACAGATCTGTGGGGGCAGGACCTCATCACTCTATTAAAGAGCTCTGTGACCCTATTGATTTGAAGTATTTAAAGCAGGGGTGAAGTTCAAAGCAATTTCTTTTCTATACTATTACTCAGCCTCTCCTTGTCTTGGCGCTAAAACATCTGCTGTCAGTTCCTCTGTGTTGTCTGACTCTGGAATCTGTCACCAGAGAACAGAGTAGTTTTATTTAAAATAAATTGGATTCCTTTTCAGTTCTCAGCATTTTGTATTGTGATCAATGGTTTACACTCCTTCATCTGCCATGAGGCTTAACTGCAAGTGTATCCTATTATGTCTCTTTAGGGGAAAACCAAAGCTGAGATGGCTTTTAAGGCTCCAGGAACAGAAACTAGCCTCAGAGCTAGGTAGCAGCCCCCAGCTTCTCTAATTGGACAAGCAGCAAAAAATAACAACCTTTCATTTTCCAAAAGCAAAATACAGCAAGGGGGTTGGGGGTGGCAAACACAGCTCCAACTGTGGCTCCGAGACCTAAATGCTAACCATGCCTTTAAAAAAATAAATAAATAAAACATTCATATTTGCTCCAAGAAATGAAAACCAAGTAAACAACTCTGTTATTTTTAAATGCCAGCAGGTAAGGTAAACCTTAGAGCCAGTTCTGAAAGGTGTTTTGCTAAACAATACTGGCTGCCATACTTGTTCTGTGAAAACTGCGGGAACTCGAGTGCATTTTGAATGGTTAATAATACATTAGGCATTGTGCACGCATTACAGGCCTGATGGTGGGAAACAAGTACTCTTTTTACTTGTCCTGCAGGCAGGTCCACGGGCCAACTTGGACAATGTACTAATGCTCCGATGATATCAGGGAAATTTGGGGCAAGGGGAATTATAACCAGGAGTGAAAAAATTGATTAAAAAATCATGAAGATTATAAAGGTTTTTTTAATGAGTATTTTCTTTCACCAAATTCTGCTTTACAATTAGAACAATCTCAAAGTAGAATGATTTGTCTCCAGAGATACTAGATTCCCCCTCCCTTGAGGTCTCTATGCAGACTGAATGATTAAGGGTCTAGGGTATTACGGGATTTTCTCAGGTATGAATTAGACTAGATGGCTGCTAAAGTCCATTCTAATTATGAAAGTCTGGGGTTCTGTGACTTCTGGAGCTTTTGTGTCAAATGAACTAGCGAAAGGCCCTATGGGTCTGGTCATGGTAACTTTGCTACACTGGTTCCCATGTCAATGCCTTAGATCCTAGGAGTACCTCTCCAACAGTTCTCAAAAAAGCACCAATGTAGTCAGTCATTTCTAGGAGGAGGGGCAGAGGAAAAAAAGCAAAAAAAGAAAGTTACAAGTTTACATGATAACTTTAATGTCTATTTAAAAGGAATAGTGCATAGTAGATTTGCAGTTTCATATGCAATTATCTTTTTTCTATTCTACTATGTTATATAAATGCTTGTTTTATTTCTTAACTTTATAATAAAAGAATTTTTTTAAAAGCACCAAGAAAGGATTTCCTACAAGAGTGTCATAAGGACTAACTGGAAAGTATGAGTGACAGTCAGTTCATTTTTCAGTAATACCCTTTTATCAGTATCAACTATTATTCTAAGCACTGCCAGATGTAAGAGTATTTCTCAGCTAGGAGTGGAAAATCCTCAAGGATAATTCCATCTTTACTTATTAACAGAGCCCTGGTTCCTTCTTTGCCTCCTCTGGTCATTCTTGGTCAGGAGAGCTTTCTTCATTTCCAACATTTCCTAAGTCTGTAAACAAAACAAGAGGAAATTTTCCTGCCCAGTCACCAGCGCAAAATTATATCCTCAGGATGCAAGTTTCTGTTCTCGCTGAGCCCTCTTCTCTCCTTACACTCTGACTTCTCTTCTCTGCTCTCATCAATCATCACCAGAACACCAACAGCCCGCATCATGGGATACTTCACCGAGAGGCTGACAGAAAGCATGGAGATGTGGATTCAAGTCTTGCCCGGGCCTCACATGAACATGACTACTAACCTCTCAGTGGCCCATGCAGCTCCTCAGATAAAAACTACCTTCTGCTGGTAGAACATGGGGAAAAGCATCAAGCAAGCTAAGGTCGAGTGGGAAAAGCACTGGATCTAGGACCAAGGGGCCTGAATGTCAATCCTGCCTCTGAAGCCTAGGCCAAGGTACTTAACATCTCTGGGCCTTATTTTCCTTATCTTTAAAATGAGAGGGTTGAAACAGAAAATCTGTACAAGCCCTTCAGGATAAAAATTCATTATTCTGTGATTCTTAGACATTAGTTGCTTATCTGCATTGGTAAGAGGAGTTTCCCACACTGATAAAAGGAGGGACTGCTTACTCATGATTTCCCTTATGACTGAACATAGCAAACAAAATTCAGAGAGAGAGAGAGAGAGAGAGAGTGAGAGAGATGGGGACAGAGAAAGAGAGACAGACAGACAGATAGACAGACAGAGACAGACAGAGAGAGACAGAGACAAAGTGAGATTGAGACAGATAGAGACAGGGAGAGAGACAGGAATAGAGAGAGGGAGAAAGAGAGAGAGGGGGGAATGGAAGGTGGGGTAGAATGGCCATATGTTCTATTTTTCTTTCAGGCCAACAAACCACCTTGCTTTGAGTTCTTCACCACTAGCTTTACCTGCAGGAAGAGGAACTAGAGTTTTTTGTTCTGTTTTGTTTTATTTTCATCTTGTCTATCCTTTTTTAACCTGAAAACAGCCCACATTCCTAATAAATCTTCTGACCAAAAAAAAAAAATACATTAAGGGTTTCTATAAGTGAAACAAAGGAAATATACTACAGGATGACATGGAGAAGTTTTAAGGTAAGAAATAAGTCATAGCATGTTGTTAGTGAAGTGACAGTGATAGGAAAATAGAGGGTCACAGGACCACACATTTTGAGCTAAAAAGGATCTCAGATCCTTTGACTCAGATTCAGTCATCGAGCATGTACTAAGTATTAACTATGTGCCAAGCACTGAGGATGCAAATACAAGAAAGAAGAGCAGTGGTCCTTACCTTTTCCAGTGGGGCAAAGGAACACATGAAAGGAGCTGAAAAGGTTGTGGGGGAGGGAAGGTAATGGGTTGGGAGTAGGGCATGGCGGAGCAGTCCAGATTGCAAACTGTTGAGAAATGAAGAGAAGGCTGGCCTGGGTGCTCTTTTTAAGGAGCCATCTATTCAAAAAGAGGGATCAAGGGGCTGAGGGTACTTGTCTCCTGTGAATCCCAGGTCCCACCTGATCTTCCAGGAGGAAGCTTTCTGGTACAAGATGGTGGAGTCCAGATTGCAGCCTGTTGGATAATGAAGTCATCTAGTCCAGTCTTTATTTCAGAGGCAAGGAACTGAGACTCAGAGAGATTGAATGTTTTGTCCAAGGTCACACGGATGGAAAGTGTCAGAAGTAGAATTTGAATCTTGATCTCTGACTCTAAATGTAGCATTATCTAGTGTATCACAGTGTTAAGGAGTTGGAGAAAAGAAAAGAAGGCTTGGAATAGCTACTGCAGATAGGGAACAGGAATCAGGAAACAATTCAGGTATTATTGTGAAGGGATAATCTATCTCTAGTTGAGATAAATTTGAAGGAAATCCACTCACTAAAGTTGTGTGATTTCTCCAAGGGGCTGTTACCAACTTGAAGAAGAATTACAGGTAGAGAGGACAAATGGTGGGGATGACCCAGGGTTTTGGTTTGGTAATGTGTATGACATCAACAGGACAAGGTGGCAAGGAATCCAAGGTAGGGGATAGTATATATACATTTGAACTGACAGGTCACAGGTTCAAGACTGGAAAAAATGATAAATATAAAATGATAACATTTGTAACGATTTAAGGTTTGCTAGGTACTTTATAAACATTATGTCATTTTTCCCACACGCCAACTCTAAAAAGTAGGTGGTATTATTGTCTGTATTTCATGGTTAAGGAAACCGAAGTTATAGAAGTTGCTCTTGAGGAGGGTCACATAGCTAGGAAGTATCTAAGGGTAGATTTGAACTCAGACCTGTCCTAATTGCAGGCCAAGCGTGTTATCCACTGTGCCACCTGGCTTTTTCTCCAACTACTGATGTCTTCATACTATCTGGACAGAGGGTTCCTCTAAGGAAGAAGGCACTTACTAGGTATGTGAGCCTGATTAAGTAATTTACCTTATGTCTCCTTACTTTAAAAAATAAGGATTAAAAATAGCATCTACTTCTCTGGGTTTATTATGAGAATAAAATGCAATAATTTTTGTAAAGTCTTTGAAGATCTTAAAACAATATATAAATGTCAAATATTTACTAAGTGACAGAGGTGTAGGATTCAAAGCTTGATCTTCTGACTCTGAATCCAATGTTCTTTCTGTCCTATTGGTCTGCTTTTCATAATTTAATCCATTTGAAAAACATGTGTGATTTTCTCTGAAGTGTGCCTGGATGGAGAAACTTTCATTAGGGCCCCTTTTCTTTCTAAAGCTGGTGGTGAACAGTTGTATCTTTCCAGGGGCAGGAGTTAAGTTTATGCAACTCTGACAGTTGTCGCTTATCCAGTGCTATCATCAAACATCTAGCTATGGCTCTGACTGATATACGTTGTGTGGTTTTCTGCTCAGTGAGAGTACAGTGGTGTCATTTGTTATTTGTAAAACCATAAATATGTGTCCTTCTGAGCTCGGCGCTTTCCTTTTGTCAGCACAGAAAGTGAACGACTGTAGTTCGGAGGTCAACCATAAATACGGCAGCAGCATCTCTCCCTGAGAATTTTCAATAAAGGAAGCACAAAAGATTGGAGAAAGATAATAGTTTGCATTCAATACCTCTAAGGAAGTCTGAGATAAACGAGATTCAACTCTATTTCTCATAACTTTAATATGAAAAAAAGATGGGGCCGTTTGGTTGTCAGTAGGAACAGAACACCATTATAAGTTGATATCATCCTGAGTTCATACAGCCAAATACATTGGCATTTACAGCATATTCCCCGAGGGCACATTTCAAACTGAAACTGAAACTTGATGAAGCAACTGCACTCTATTGAAAAAAAAAAGATTGGGAGGGGAAGGGAAGGTACAAAAAAATAAAGCCATAGCCATGAGAAATGGCTAGTTTCCAAACCAAGTGTCTTCCATCTAGAAATCTGTATGTTGAAAGTCAGTCCAAATCTAAATATTTGTTTTGTGTAGGATTATGACTTACATAAAATGAAGCAATCCTATTTATTTTTTTCAGGACTTGATTCTAGATCTAAGAGAGATATAATACATGGGGTTGCTTTATTGATACCATTATTTTCAATATATTTGAGAACTCGATCTCTCCCCAAAGGACAGCATCTCTTCCAAGAACAATCCGACACATGACCATGTGGATTAAATTGAAGTAAGACTACAGTTCTTCATGTATATGAGTACAAATTCTACCTTTAGCAATTTTCTCCTGGTAGCCCTTATCTTTTCTTGGGTGGAAGCCATCATAACCATACCCTTCCTGTGCACATGCCAAGCTGTTTCATATACTGCTTCCTTATCCTCATCACTATAAAGCTGAAACACTAAGAGGGCATTAGGTGCTATACTAAAAACAGACACAGAAAACTTGCCACTTTGGGTTAGTCTAAGTTCATAAAGCCTACTGCAACCATTAATAATAATAAATCACATTTATATATTGCTTTAAGTTTGGCAAAAGACTTTACAAAAATTATTGTATTTTATTCTCATAATAACCCAGAGAAGTAGGTGTTATTTTTATCTTCTTTTTTTTTAAGTAAGGAGACACAAGGTAAATTATCTAGCCAGGCTCACATACCTAGTAAGTACTCAAAACTCAATTTAAAATCAGATCTTTTTTCATTTTGAAACTCCAAGCCCAATGCTCTATCCACTGGAAAATCTAACTGCCTAAACAAAGACACTTTTCACATATCATTGAAATGGAGTTTATGTCAACCTCAGGACTTGTCAAAACTACCTACTTGAATAGACACACAAAATATATCTTTGTGTATATGTATTTAGATATATACACATAAGCCTATACATGCATGTATATATATATATATATATATATATATATATATATATATATATATATATATATATACATATATATATGTTTGGAGAGAGAGTGAGAGAGAAAGAGAGAATTCATTTTTAATAGTATTTGTCCAATCATGTGTCTCAGAAAATATTTCATGTCAAAATTCAACTATAAACTTGGACACATGTAAATGACAATAAAGACCAAACATTGGCCAAACAGCAAACCAATGATCAAATGAATGGATTATATTAACTATGTGTATATATGTGTATGTGTGTGTGTGTATGTGTGATTACATATAAAATAAATATTTACATTTTAATTCCAAAAGTCTATTTCTTTATTCTGCAGTAGTAATGCTGGTGGTAGTAGTAGAGGTGGTGGTGGTAGCTGTTGTTTAACTAAGATGATTTGCCCTAATTATAGGCTTTTTATGATCTTAAGAAAATGAAAATATGTTAAGATTTGACAAGTCTATTTCTGGATCACCCAAAGAGCAGATGAATAGACACATGATGAGTATGAGCAGGCTCACATATGTTTGAAACACATTACAAACAAGGAATTATACAAGAGGAGTCATTCAAGGAAAACCATTAGAGAAATGTATGATGAGGGAAAAATAAAAAGATGGGAGGGTCGCACAGTAAGAAGAGAATATAGTTGATAGACTAGCCTGTGTGCTTCATTGGTAGAAAAAGAATATCAAAAGAATTCAAGCAAGACTCTCAGAACTTAACTCTTTGTGATGAATTTCTCAGAGCTCATGATGACCATCTATGCATAGATTGCTATCCAAGTTGCTGAAGGAAACAATACATACATGGAAGTATATTCACATCATTGTTTTGCAGCCATTTGCTGCTTGCATTTCTGAGGCAGGTTTTCAGAAATGAAAGCAGTGTATAACCTTGGCTTTTACCTAAAGGGCTTTTACGTAAAGGACCATCTTTCTCAATTGTAGTACAAACACGAGGAAAAATTAATGAATTGGCTAATCATCCTTTTACATTTTTAATATTTAGCAATGAAACCACACATCCTTCCAGAGTGATACAGCAAGGCCAACAGCCATGAAACAATAGAATGTTCATTAAAGACAACACAAAAGACTAGTCAATAATTGGTATTTAGGAACCCCAAGGTATATGAGAATTTTTTGATTGAACTTACCTCTCAAATTTAACTTCTTTCAAGGTGTTGCCTTCTAGGAGAAACCTCTCCTAATTCTCCCCTCCCTTTAGCCAAGATTTTAGTGTTCTCTCCCTTTGCTAAGTATCTTACATTTACCAAGTAGATTGTTGGCCTTGGAAACAGGAGCAAGTGTTCAAACCCCATCTCAAACACTTACTAGCTATGTGACAGTGGGCAAATCACTTTACCTTTCTGTTCCTCAGTTTCTTCATCTGTAATCTGAAAGCCTCTAAGGTCATTTCCAGATCTAAATCTATGATCTATGATCTGGGCAAGACTGTTCTATTCCCCACCCTGCTCCTCAACTACCACCACTACCAGTAGAGTACCCCAGCAGAGTACCTTTTACAAGCAGGGATTTCCCTAGGGTCTATCATTGTACCTAGAATAAATGACATGCTTCACAAAACACAAAAACTTTCAATTTGAATTCTTTTCGATTCAACGTATTTGGTATGGGCCAAAGGGCATTGCTTCTGGAGTCAAGAGAAACAAATCCTAAGTAAGCTCCTAAATCCAAAGCCTGAATTTAAAAAATATCTTAAAATAATTCTTACTGATAAAATATCTCTTACTTTCATGTTAGTTTCATTTCTTAATATATCATTCCCCTATCCTCTACCCAAAGAGCTGCCTTTTGTGTTATTATAGCTCCTGGTAATAAAGAAAGTTAAGGGACGGGGGAGAGAAATAGAATTTCAAAAAAAAAAGTCCAACCAACACATCAACTGAATTGAACAATATAAGTAATGTTGTATACCCGTAGTTTCACCCTTCAAAAAGTGAGGGAGGTGCATTTTCTAGTCATTTTTCTGGGGTCAATTTTGGTAAACCTACAGCGCTCAGTTTCATGGTGTTGTTATTTGTTTTTAGTTTTTATTTATACTGGTAATCATTGTGTATATTTTTTTCTGGTTCCCAAAACTTCACTCTGTATCAACTCATAAGTCTTTCCATTCTTTCGGTTTTTTGCACAATCAATTCTTAAGGCAAAGTTGTATGCTGTGACATTTGTGTGCCCCAAATTTTTTGGTTATCCCCTAATCAACAGATGTATACTCTCTCTCTATTTCTTTGCAAAATATGATCTCTGAGGGTGGGTTTTAGGTGCTCTGTCATTTTCTGAGCACAAGTATAGAGTGAGGATAAGGCACAACCCTGGGAGCAACACTGTCTCTTTGGTGAAAGTGGTCAGATGCAAACCACTAGCTCCATAGAGTATATATAGTTGGATGAAACATTTCCTGATGTGCTTTTGGGAACTTCCCTTTCCCTTTGATCAAAAGCTTTCTATAGTCAAACATTACATTTTGTTCAAGCTGATTATTGTACAACACAGTGTTATACATAGGTGACAATTAATTCTAACTTGCTTGACTGACAACAGCAGGCATCAGAAAAGTCCTGTAGAGATGTACTAAATGCCAAAGAACACTATCACTTGATCATATGGGGCGGGGGGGGGGGGTAGGGGATGTAGGTGGAGGGAGTGCTACTTAAACTTATAATATCAGGATCACAGAATTATTGCTAGAAGAGCCCTTAAAAGTCATCTAGTCAAATATACTCATTTTATAGCTGAGGAAACTTAGATCCAGAAGAATGAACAAAGTGACCTGAAGTCACCCAGGTAGGGAGGGGCAGAGCTAGGATTGGAATCTGGGTCCTCCAATGGCCAATTCAGAGTTTTTCTTCAGTCTAATTCCCCTCTCCACCATGATAACTCCAATTATTCAGGGGAGGTGGAGTATTTTGTGAGGAACAAGAGTGGGTGAGCACGCTGAATTATGGACAACTAGGCGGCATCATGTTAGATAAAATGCTGGACCTGGAGTCAAGAAGATTCATCTATGTGAGTTCAAATCTGGCCTCAGACATTTATTAGATGTGTCACCCTGGCCAAGTCACATAACCCTGTTTACCTTAGTTTCCCCATCTGTAAAATGAGCTGGAGAAGGAAGGGCAAACCACTCTACTATCTTTGACAAGAAAACCCCAAAGTGGGTCGTGAAGAGTAGTACATGATTAAAATGACTGAACAACAATGGCTAGACTGTAGAACTTGGGGAGAGAAATCATATAAGAAGATTGGAAGCATAGAAAGGGGCCAGGTTGTTGGTTGATTGTTGTTCTTCACTCTCAGAGAGGATCAAAATGGCAACACTATATTAGAGTCAAGTTACAATGCTTTCAATTGTGGCTGATCAGACCAATATGAACTCAAAATGCTCTACCACAGTTTGGGCACAAATAATCCATGTAAACATTTGGGGTGAATTCTCTAAATTTGAGATCTTGCTTTTCTTTTGAGCTACTTCATTTCTGCTTTGCTCATAGAGCCCAGCACCTTTTCTGAAGAGGGTATACCATAATGGGCAATCCTGTGCCAGTGTCTCCCATGTCACATAATCAATTCCAAAGTTCTTAAGAGAAACCTTGAGAGTATCCTTGTATCACTTCTTCTGACCATCATATAAGCACTTATCCTGTGTGAGTTCTCCATAAAAGTTATAAGAAGTCTTAAAAGACAAGCAGAGAGTTTATACAGGGTATGCCAAAAGTCTTAATAACAAAAAAGCTCTTAATAACAGAAAATTAAATTAAAACTTTCAGAACACCCTGCATTTGATCCTTGAGATAACTATGATTCAGTAGAGTTTATTGAGTTAGGGGGGAGCAGAGGCATAGCATAGTTAAGCTCTGTGCTTTAGGAAAATCACTTTGTCAGCAATGTGGAAGATCCACTGGAATGGGAGAGGTTTGAGGCAAGAAGGCCAATTAAAGGCAATAGCCTTTGGCAAGAGGTGATGAGCCACAGAGTTAGAAGTAGAAATGATAATATTCACCGATGGATTGGAAATGTAGGGTGGGTAAGAGTGAAGAGAACAAGATGGCACCAAGGTTGTGAACCCCAATGCCTGGAAAATTATAGTTGTGCCCCAGATAGCAATTCAGGAGGTCAGAAATAGGGTGGAGGAGAAAAGATGAGTCCTATTCTTGAAATGTTAAGTTTGAGATCTTATGGGATATCCAATATGAAATGTCTACTGGTCCGTTTGTGCTATAGGACTGAGGCTCAAGGACAAAGTCAGGCTGAACATGCAAATCTGAAAGTCACATGCTTAGAGGATAACTGAACATTTGGAAATCCAATAAGAGCACTCAATGAGAGAGTATAGAAAGAACAGAAAAAAAGCCCAGGGCAGAACCTTGAAGTGAGCCTACAGTTAGTGGGTATGACATGGCGGTTGATACTATCAAAGGAGACAGGGTGAAGTGTTCAAACAGGTAGGATGACAACCAGGAAACAATTGTAACATGAAAACCCAGAGAGGAAAGAGTATTCAAAAGTGGGTGGTCCACAGTCCCCATTATTGTCAAGAACTCAAGGAGGATGAGGTTTTAGAAAATGTCATTTGAGAATTTTAGTTTAGTGAAGTCATAAACCAGATTGCAATGAGGATAGCTGGCAGGAGTAATCCAAGGTTGGCTTTTGGCAAGATGTGATTAGTGATCAATTAAGGAAACAAGAGAATCCAGAATAGAGGGTAGCACAGAGTTGAATGATTCCTTGTTGTCATAAAATGATAAAATTTAAAGTTCTCAGTTTGTTAAAGTTTGCCACATTCTAGTTCCAGTCTACCTTTCCAGGCAAATTGCATATTACTACCCTTCATACTTTGTATGTTCCAGCCAAACTGTCCTGCTTGCTGTTTCCCAAAGTTCCTATGTTATTTCCCACCTCCAAGCCTGAAATGCAATCCCTCTGTACCTTCCTTTCTTAAAATTCCTAGCTACCATCAAAGCTCAACTTTTCTCCTCCCTCCTACAGGAAGCCTTTCCTAATTCCCTTTGTTGTTAGTACTCCATCCCTCTTCCCTCAAATTATCAAGTATGTACTTTTTTCCCCACTTAAAAAGCATTCTGAATTTAGCAAACATCAAATGAAATGACTGCACAGTGGATCAGAAAAGAGAGGGTCATCTATCATGTGTATTCTTACCTGGTCTCTCCTAGTAGAATGTAAAGGTCACTCCTGAACCCTGCTCTTTGCTATTCAGGGTAACAATGATAGACCAGCTAGAAAATCTGGGACTCCAGGCCACTGAGTGACTAAATAATGAGAAGCTGAGATGCCTGGGTGTCAGAACACTTGCTTTTCAAACTCTTTATTAAAATGAAAAAAAAAAAGTGGCCAAAGACTGAGGCTTGGCTCATGAGTTATTTGTTCTTAAAGAGAAGGCCTAAGTTTCCTTCCCTTATAACATTGCCTATCATTGAATATTGTCATCAAAGAAGGCAAACCAAGAGATAAAAATGGTGAGGTTCTTGTTGCTCATACTTTTTGAATGTTTCCAATCAAAGAGACTCCTATTTACCATGTAGATAGCAAAACAGGATGAATTATAAAATGACAAGGTATACAGCAGCATTCCTCCAAGGCACTTCCATTACACATTCTCAGGATTGATGATTCTCTAGCCTCTCCACGTATGGAGACCCTGTTAAAGGCTATCTGTAGCTGTGCTGTATCATTATATAAGCATTCTTCATTTTCCCAAAGTATTTTTGAAAAATTATTTGCTCTATAAAATATTTTCTAATAACCTTTGAATCCAGCTGCTTCTGAGACAATGTCACTATTTAGTAAACTGAATTCATTGTCTTGGGTAGTGTGACTAGTGCATAGGAGTCCAAAAGACCTTGGGCTGTTCAAAAATAGCCTCTAACATTTACTAGCTTTCTGACACTAGGACAAGTCACCTATTCTTTCGGTGTCTCAAGCAATTTCCTAGGACTTAACTACAAAGTCATAGACCTTTGAACTATTTCTGTTGGCTGTCCATAGCTCCCTAGGCAATATCATCATTGCTTTGTACCATAGAGGAGCTCAGCAAACCTTAATGGTAATGAACGTAATGAATTCCCACAAAGAGGTTAGATGAGTCAGATCAAAGGATGATGGATCCAGAGCTAGAAGCCACTAATCCGTTTCCTTCCTTTTACAAATGAGGAAACACAGGCTCAGAGAGGATAAGTTATTTGCTCAAACCCGCACATGTAGTAAGAGATAGTTGAGATTTGAAACTTGGTCCTCTGACTCCATTCAGTGATCCTCTTTACCTTAAAATTCTGCCTCTTTGTATCTCTCATAATCCGTCTGTGATTGCTAGACAGCTGAAATTATGGGAAAATTCATGTTCCAGGTCCCATCACCCCATCATCGGGAGGTTAAGAGAATTATTACTGCTTAGTTTTTAGGTGTCTAATTTTTGTTTCTTCTTATTGAAATCTGGAGTCTAGAAAGCAACAGCTCCAGAAAGAATAAGTATGTTCAATTAAAATATACTACATACTCAGATTTATTTCTATAAGGAAGCCACTAGTAAAAAAAAAAAAGTTGAAAATCTTGAATGATTGTGTGTACATATGAAAGACCTGAAAAGATGATTTCCTTATCCCTTGGGCTTAGCTGTAACCTACCCGCTCCCCACCTTGATCTATAACTCATTTGTTAGGTAGAACAGAAGTCATCAAATTGAAAAACTGGGGGACCCTTATCCCTAAAGTCTAAATATGGGAGATTAAAAAAGGGTGACTTAGGGAATTAATTCTCCTACACTGAGACCAAAGCCACTGGACCAGGAAGTGGAGTTCAAGACTGAGGAAACTGTAAATACCAGTTAGATATTTAGGAGTCTGTCGCTTCTAGGTCCTCCCTAAAACTTAGGTCTTGAAACAAAGGCTTTTCTGCTGAAAATTAAAGTCTCATAGCCAAGATTCTGAGAGAAATCAGATAGGCCTTAAAGAAAAAAAATACTCAGAAAGTTTTTGTTTGTTCCTTTGGTACGCCTGCCTATAGGATAGCTTTTGTTATTCTATGAATAGAAGCTAAAACGCTATAGAACATGCTTGCTATAAAATATTTCCAAACTTGAAATTAAAGAATATGATACAGTCCACTCTTCTCAAGAGGCAGAAATAGCACACAAAGAAATTAAGGACTCAAATGTACATCAGAAGCTGGTAGTAGGAAGAACATTCCACTGTTCTCCATGGAACTGAGAACAAGCAATATTTGTTAGAGACTAATCTTCCTGGGCAACAGAACATGGCAGAGCCCAAATAGTCAGTAGGAAGTGTCCAGCAAAGACAACACTTCTGGTAGAAATTGCCAGGTCTGGAGCGAGCATCATGGTGATGTCCTCAGAAGACATCCATGTCCCTGAAATATCAGAAGTATGAGTTGCCCTACCATGAACATGACCTGACCTCACATGTTCTTTATGGGTGTGAACCACAGTATATATACCTTGGTCACCTGAAATCCCTGTGTATGCATCTTTCCAACTGTGCTCTCTACACGTGTCTTCTCTTCCCGCTAACAATATATGTCAGTGTGTCCAGATTTTTTTGTGGGGGGCGAGGGTGAGAGGGTATTTTATTGTTACTTTCCTTACCATGTTATCTCATTGAGTGTCTTTGCTTTGAAATATATATTTTTCATATATATATATATATATATATATTTCATATTATGTGTATATATGCATATATGCATGTTTATGTATGTATACATACATACACACATGTGTATATACTCTGGCTACTGAAATAATTCAGTATATAGGCAGGAACTCATGAGCTATGGTTTTAAATGGATGCTAATCCATGGGATAGTCTTGTCAGTGAACATATTCTGTGAGCTGACAGGTTGTTCCCCTAGATGCCTCAATTCTAAAGGTGGACCTGGAGTCTAGCTAACCAGCACTTTGCAAAAACAGAGCATAAACAGAGGATGGAGACCTGAAAACAGAAAAGTTTGGAGTCAGCAACCTGGTCATGGACAACTGTTTGGTGTTCATCAGCCCCAAGCTGAATTTGGAACCATGAGAAGTTCCCATAAGACTCAATTTCACACTAAATAAGTAGACTCAGTTTGGAAGACCTCATAATGACAGTAACATCATGGAAAAACCTGATCCTAGGGCGAAGATTAAAGAGACACTGAGAACTTATGGCCTTCTATGGAGAATAGAACAGTGCAGTTGCTACTTTGGAGATACGTGTTATAGTTGTTTACTCAATTTTGGGGGTATTTTTTGGCAAAGATGCTAGAGTGGTTTGCTGTTTCCTTCTCCCACTCATTTTACAGATAAGGAGGTGAGGAAAACAGGATTGGGTACCTTCTCCAGGGTCATGTATCTAATATGTGTCTGAGGCCAGAACAGGACACAGATCTTCTTAATTCTAGGACCCATACTCTACATACTGCCTCACCTCTCTGCCCTCCTTGGAACTGTGTATAAGAGAATAAGGGGAAAAGGTTTCTTTGCCAAAAGAAAAAGACATAGTCAGCTCTAGATTTCTCTCAGACAAACTAGTTTGGACATAAAAGATAAGGCTGGAGGGAACTCCTCAAAAAAAAAACAAAACTATGCACGTAAAGTGAAGCAAAGGGAACCAGGAGAATATCGTACACAATAACTGCAATATTGTAAGAATGGTCCACTGTGAAAGACTTAACTTCTCTGATTATAATAATCCAAGATAATTCCAAAGGACCCATGATAAAAAGGCTGTCCACCTCTGAAGAGAACTGATGGACTCAATGCAGACTAAAGTATAATTTTTTCTATTTTATTTTTCTTCATTTTTTTTACAACATGGTTAATATGGGAAATATTTTCTTTTTTTTTTTAATAAATTTATTTAACTTTTTACATTCATTTTCACAAGATTTTGGGTTCCAAAATTTTCTCCCCATTTG
>CM053773.1:124386711-124499896 GCA_028658325.1 Potorous gilbertii
GTCAGCCCAGCTAGTGCTTGGGGTCTGAGATTCAAATGCTCCCAGCCAGTTACTTGACTTCTGAGAGTCCTCTTCACCCCAACCCTACATCCGCCCAACTAGTGCTTGGGGTCTGAGATTCAAATGCTGCTCCCCAGCCTCAGGGCTTTTGGCAGCAGGCCTGGCTGCTATTCAGGGTAAGATTAAATCAGGTTCTCAGTTGGGGGCAGGGCCGCCTCCCAGGCTCAGTTCCCTCAGGGGGTTTATACAGAGACCTTTTGTAATGGAGCTCCTGCTGAGCTCCTGCCTGCTCTGGGAGCCTCTGGACACCTGCTCTGGGAGCCTCTTGTAGCTGCTGCTGCTGCCTCCCGAGAGGATCAGAGTCCCGGAGACACCCCACTCCCCTCTCAGCCCATCTCTCTCACTGACCTGTGAGTCTGTGGGTTGAGGGACCTTCGTGGTCTCTGGAGATTCTGTCCCTGAAGCCTGCTTGGGTCTGCTCACTCCTCTCAGTGCCGCGCGGCCGGGGAAGGGGAGGGAAGGGCTCCACTCCCGTCCAGGGCGCGATGGACCTTTGGGATCGGTTTTTCAGTGCTCTCTGGAACAGAAATCTCCTTTGCTGTGTTGCTGCATGGCTTCCACTGTTCCAGAATTTGTTGGGAGTTCTTTTTAGAGGAAATCCATGGGCTGTGGGTTCGGACCTAGCATAGGTGAGTCTTTCTACTCCGCCATCTTGGCTCCGCCCCCAAAACAATTTTAATATTAATGTTTAAAGCTTTGAGTTCTATATTTTTTCCCTTCCTCCCTCCACACCCACCTTCATTGAGAAGCAATTTGATATAGGTTATACTTGTGTAATAATGCAAAACACTTCCATAAGTTATATTGTCAAAGACTAATTATATTTCCCTCTATCCTGTCCCACCCTCCATTTTTTCCTTTTATCCCCTTTGATCTGTCCCTCTACAAAAGTCTTTACTCCTGATTACCCCTTCCCGCAATGTGAGGTCCCTTCTATTATCCCCCCCTCTTTTATCCACTTCCCCCTTGCTTTCCCATAGGGTAAGATAAACTTTCAACTGAGTGTGTATATTATTCCCTCCTGAAACATAATCCAATGAAAGTAAGGTTCACTTATTCCCTCTTACCTTCCTACTCTACCCTTCCATTGTAGAAGTTTTCTTGCCTCTTTTATGTGAGATGATTTACTGCATTCTACCTCTCCATTTGTTGTTTTCTTGCCTCTTTTATGTGAGATGATTTACTGCATTCTACCTCTCCATTTCCGTTTTCTTCAAGTATATTCCTCTTAACAATTGATTTTATTTTTTAGATATCATCCCTTCATATTTAGCTTATCTTGTGGCATCTCCTTCTCCCTCCCCCCCCATACATACACACACACACACACACACACACACACACACACACACACACACCCCTAATACTGAGAGAGGTCTCATGAGTTACAACTATCATCTTTTCATCCAATAGTTCAATTTTAATAAGTCTCTTATGGTTTCTCTTTCCTGTTTACTTTTTCATACTTCTCTTGATTTTTGTATTTAAAAGTCAAGTTTTCTCTTCAGTTTTGGTCTTCTCAACAAGAATGCTTGGAAACTCCATTTTATTGAAATTTCATTTCTCCATTGGAAATACTATACTCAGTTTTGCTGGGTAGATGATACTTAGCTTTTATCTTATCTTCTTTAACCTCTGGAATATCATATCCCTCTCATCCCTTAGTGTAGAAGGTGCTACATCTCATGTTATTCTGATTGTGTTTCCATAATACTTGAATTGTTTATGTGTGCTAGTAATACTTTTTCCATGACCTGAGAACTCTGGGATTTGGCTACAATATTCCTAGGAGTTTTCCTTTTGAGATCTCTTTCAGGAGGTAATTGATGAAATTCTTTCCATTTCTAGTTTACCTTCTGGTTCTAGAATTTCAGGGCAGTTTTCTTAGATAATTTCTTAAAAGATGATATCTAGGCTCTTTTTTTTTTTATCTTGGTCATTGGGTATTCCAATAATTTTTAAATTTTATTCCCTGAATCCATTTTCCAGGTCAATTATTTTTCTAATGATATATTTCACATTGTCTCCCATTTTTTCATTCTTATGGTTTTGTTTTATAATTTCTTGATTTCTCAAAAACTCATTAGCTTCCATTTTCTCCATTCTAATTTTAAGGAATTATTTTCTTCAGTGAGCTATTGGACCTCTTTTTCTATTTGGCCCATTCTACTTTTTAAGGAATTCTTCTCTTCACTGACTTTTTGGACCTCTTTTGCCATTTGGATTAGTTTAATTTTAAAGGTGTAATTTTTTGCAGTATTTGGGGGGTCCCTTTTAAGAAAGTTATTGACTTGTTTTTCTTGAATTTCTTGCATCACTCTCATTTCTCTTCCCAATTTTTTCTCTACTTCTCTTACTTGATTTTCAAAATTCTTTTTGAGCTCTTCCATGGTCTGAGACCAATTCATATGTTTCTAGAAGGTTTTGGATGCAAGAGCTTTGACATTGTTATTTTCTTCTGGTTGTGTGTTTTGATCTTTCTTGTTACAAATGACATAAGAAAATATTTTTTCACCAAGAAAAATAAGGATCTATAGTCTGTTTTTCCCTGTTTGCTCATTTCCCCAAATTTCTTGACTCAATTTGGGCTCTTTGTTAAGTGGAGGGATCCAGAAATAACCACCACTTTGGCAGTGGCTGCCCCTACCATGGGCCTGGGGCTGAGGCTGGGGTTGGACTATGCTTCCATTCAGCCATATGAGAGGCCCTTTTCTCTGACTTTCGAAGTTGTCTTTGTGGGTTGAGAAGTCTGGATACTGCCATATCCACCAGCTATTCCATCACCTAAGACTAGCTCCAGGTCTGTCCACCCTAGTGCAGCCCAGGTTGAACTGAGTTCCACTCCCAGGTGGTACAGTAGACCCTTCCTGTTGACCTTCCATATTGTCTTAAGCTGGAAATTTGTTTCCAATTGTCCTTTTGTGGCTTCTGCTGCTTTAGAATTTGTTTAGTATCATTTTTCAGGTTCTTGAGGGTTTTGGGGGGAGAGCTCAACCAGATCCCTGCTTTTACTCTTCCATCTTGGCTCCACTCCTCTTTACAAAACTATCTTAAAGAATACTACAAGGCAAAGGAAATTAAACAATGACTGATAAAACACAGAATCCTGTTGAGTATCAGGGGATCATGGAAGAACAATGAGACATTGTAGAATGGTCCAAAAGAGAAATAAAATCTGAATGTGGAAAAAAAAACAGCAATAACCATATATCAGAATTTAGCCTACTCAATGTAGGAACTGTTCTTAAATTCAATTAATAGATTAGGCAGAAAATGAATTTGTGGTAGACAGTTCTCCAAGGAATTATAAGAGTAATAGATTCAAAATATAGAAATACAAAAGAGAAGAAAAATCTGGCAGAAAAAAATGCAAAAGACAACTGATTTTCTCCATATAAGTCAAAGACATTGACCTTAAATATATAGAGACAAAGATTATGGATCTCACAGAAGAATATGACAAACTAGAAATTTTGAGTACTATAATACAGGAAATAACATGAGAAAATTACACATAATTTTAGGATACAGAAAACAAAATACCAATTGAAAGATCTTAAAGATTGTTTCCAGAAAACAAAAAAAAATTGTATGCTTCAAATTCCAAGGCATATAGTGGCTAATATAACTATTACAACAGTGAACAATACTTTGGAATATAAAGAAAAGGAACTGAAATAACAAAAAATTATTCCACACTCTCTAAAAATGACAGAAAGGAAAAGAACAGTATATTCTGATGAACAAAATAGTTCAAGATGTTATACACAATGGCATGACCTAAAATCTAGAGTTATTATTATTGAATATAGATATTCAAAGAGTGATCTGCAAAGGATTCTTGAATCAACCTTCCTTCTCATCCCCGAAAATTTTGAAAGTTATTAACAGAATCTTTGACTTGCAAGCACTTCAAACAGAAACATAGGATAAAGAAGCAAAATTACTAAGAAAAGATTAAGTATTGAAATAAATTATCACATGCTTAGTGGTTATTATTTTAAAGAAAAAAATAACAAAGATAAATCGCAGAGATTTTATAAGTGTATAAAGGGGGAAAGTGTATGCAGACTTTAAAGAAATAATTAAATTCCACACTTTCTCAATAAATAAATCAATGTACTTTGTGGGAAAACACTGCAGAGCAAGACAGTACATAAATGGGAAAAGAGGAAGTTGAGGACAGGGGAAAATAAGTGATATTCCCTTACCACGAACAAACTCTAATAATCCAAGATTAAAAACTTCAGGAGAAATGAAAATGAATCAAAAAGGGATTATCAAAACTGCAGGAAAAGAAAGAAGACCTCAACCTAATGGAAAGGGTCCATTGAAGAGCACTCCAAGCAGGGAAGAGGTTTATGTCTGTGATGGAAAATGGGAACTCATAATTCATTTCATCTGAGGAGAGATGGTGCATTGAAACATCACATTTTCTGAGAGAATGCTAGGCACGATGGACAACACTATGAATCAATAAAAGGCATCTGTGAACACCCAAAAGCATCTAAAACTCAAGAAACAAAAGGTAGGAGGGCGCATGAACCCAGTTATGAGATGCCATGCCAGTATAAAATTGAATTATTGTTGGGGTGGAAGTGGATAGAACTGGACTTTGAAATTTGGGACCCAGTAATATCTACCATGGTTCACTGCTTCAGTTACATTCCTTTTATCATGATTTGATACTTCTAAAAGTGAGGTAAAACAGAAAAAAAGAATGATGGGGGAAAATCTCTAGAAGAAATAGAATAAAAATTGGCTTGAAGAGGGAGCTGTACCTCGGTACTTCAGTAGCTTTAAGTCCAATAGGGACACAAGACATTGAAGAAGTAATTAAGAACATAGAGGATCTTATCCTCCCAGATTGATTCTTTTGTGAGTACAAACTAGGTCATCTTTTGCCTCAGTTCTTACCTAACCTTTAAGTACTGAATGGACATTGTCACAAACAAACTGAGACCTGGGAAAGACCTTAGCTTGAAAAGGCCAAGGCCATCACCAGTTATCTTGACTTATGTTTTGCCACTGTACTACAATGACTCTGGAGAAGGGAGGGAGATTGATGACTGCACAGTTCTGCATCCTTTAAATCCAATTTACTTTCAAGTACAGACATCACCCTGTGGGTGTCACTGGTCCTCTTCAAGAATGAAGGAAGTACAACAACAAAGATATAGACCACAGATCAAAGAATGAAATATCAGAATAGAGAGGAAGGGAAGCCAATTAATGAACTGAACAAGCTACAGGAAAATTTACTAGTAAAAAAAATTAAAAATAAATGAAAACTAAGAAATATGCAAAGTTGGTTCATCTACTGAGAAAGGGGGGAAGAGGAGGGATTTTGAACCAATCACTTAAAAAAGAGGAGGAAAAAGAAGAGAAGAAACATATAATAAAAAAACAAAAAAGAAATCAATATTTAAAGTAAAATTCCTAAGAAGGGAAAATGGGAGAAGGAAGTGATAAAACAGGGTTCGTAGTTAAAACAACACTAATCTTAGAGATAAAGTATTAATTTAAAGAGGAAGGTGATTTTTTTTAATCTAAAAGTAAATTAAGATATAAACACAGGAAAACACAGTCCTGACTCTCATAAATATCAATGGACTAAACAATTCAATAAAAAGAGTTTCAGAATGGATAAGAAAACGAAACCTCACAATCTGTTGTTTACAAGAAACAAATCTAAAAAGCAATGACAAATATAGAATGTGAGACTGGAATAAAAGTTTACTATAAATCTGATGCAATGGTGAGGGAATTTGAAGATCTTCCCTGCCCCTTAATATATGCATCTAACCTCCTTTGAGGTCTGGCCTAGCCCACAGTTTGAGTCACATGGAGCCAGTGGTGGGAGGGTGAAATTTTGTCTAGGAGTTCTTGTTTGTAGGAAGGCCTAACAGAAGGAAGGCTTAGGAACAGCAGTGCTGCCTGCATTGGTAATGTGGACAAACTTCCTTGTTACCATGGTGGAATTGGATTTCTAATATCTGAATAAATATTTTGGTTTTATCATTGAGGAAGAGAGTTTGTATTTTGCGAATTTACTCTGGAAATACGCATGCGTATCCAAAGCAACTGCTGTGGGTATCACACTGGAATTACAAATGGCAATGAGGATGGGATCATGAAATAGAAAACCTCTTCTTAGATACAGGAAGGCTCTAGGGAAGGAAATGGGTATCCTAGGATTATTCCTCCCCAGCAAAACAATGGGCTAAAAGCACAGGACTTTGTGAAAACTAGGACCAAGGCTACAGAAGAGAGAACCCAGGGATTTAGAAAGATATTTGCAAGGAATACCCATAGAACTGGAGAAAGAAATGTCAGGGACATGTAGAAGAGGATAGGAGTGCTATGATAAGTGTCAAGGTCTCTGACCATTATTGCAGTTTTCATTACCTTTCCTTTAACTTTCTCATTCTGGTATTCTCTTAGAGACTGTATGAGAAAGTTAAAGGAAAAGGTAATGAAAACTGCAATAATGTTCAGAGACCCTGATACTTATCATAGCACTCCGGTAATGGTTCCTCATAAAAATATAATAGTGAGGACAGCTCCTCCTGCTTAAAAGCCCCTAATTCTGACTCTACTAGTTGAGGAAATAGGACACTCTCTTTCAGAGGTGTTGGATAAAATGTCATAGTTAAGTGATTTAGGGAAATGGGAAAAAAGATAAATTTCCTCAAGAGAGAAGAGCAAATAGCCAGTGAATTCAAAGAATAGACTAACAAGGATAGAAGAGTTTACTACTTTATTAAGAGTGGGGATAGATTTTAGAAGAATAGATGGTATTACAACTAAGGAAATATGTAAGATGTACTGAGAAAAGGGGCTTAATATTAGATGGAATAGGGAAATAAGAACTGCCCCTACAAATTGAAGAATGGGAAATTGGCCAAGCCCCAACTCAGATTTTAAAAAATGCACAGAAGGGATAACAGACCCCATATCAGTTTAACAATATTTTGGAAAAAGGGATCAAATACTGTAACTAGGGCATTAATAGATATTGAGGCAGAGACCTCTTTTATATTTGGAAACCCTACTGTAAGGAAGATAGGAATTAGTGTAGTTCCAGTGGGTTCATGAACTCCAGAAGCACAGCTTATGCTATATTTACCCTGCTTCTGGTTATCATCTCATTATTTTTGGCTCTTTTCTGTTTAACCTGTTCACTAGATTTGTCTTCTGCAGGCTTAGTGCCCTCCACTTGTAGATGAATGACTATGTAAGCTAGATATCACCCTCTTTCCAAGACTATAATATGCCACCCCTGGATCTGGCATCAACCAAGCTCTGGATACTAGCTAAAGAACTGACCCCACCAATAGGACCTCTTGAGGCAGAGACAGCTTTACATCCAATCTCATCAGGAAGTAGTTATAGAAGAAAAGACCTTCACCCCTTACCCCAACGGATTTTGGGTCCCATTCATTTGAGGGGGGGGAAGTGATAGGGTGCTTATGCCTAAGATCCCACTCTAAGATATTGTTTTATGTGTTTATTTTGTGTTATTCCTGTTATATTATTATGGTTATGTCAATACAAGCTGCCCCTAAACTACCATTGACCTATTAGTGGGCATGAAAGATCTTGGGGCTGAATGTAATGTTAAGGGAATTTGAACATCTTCAGGATCCCTTAATAGGCCCATATGACCTCCTTTGAGCTTTGACCCAGCCCACAGCTTGAGTCATATGGAGCCAATGATGGGAGAAGCTTTCCAAACAGATGGAACAGGAAGGGCAGAGCTGGAAGAGAGTGAGTCAGAGCTGAAGAGCTAGCATGAGTGAGAGAGAGTGAAATTTTGCCTAGGGCAGCTTGTTTGTGAGGAGGTCTAGCCGAGGGAACACTTGGGGATGGTTGTGTTTTCTGTATTGGTAATGCGTGCAAACTTCCTTGTTACCATGGTCGAATTGGCTTTCTGGTATCTGAATGAATATTTTGGTTTTATCTTTGAGGAAGACAGTTTGTATTTTGCAAATTTACCCTGTAAGTACGCATGCATATCCATAGAGACTGCTGTGGGTATCACATTGGTATTACATCTGGTGAATCCAAAAAAGCAGGAATTGTATTCATGCTATCAGACAAACCAAAAATGAAATTTATAACATCAATCAAAATAAATAGGAGAAATATGAAAATGCTTGAAGGAAACATAGAGAATGAAGATGTCAGTGTTAAAAATATGTGCCAAATGGCACAGCATCTTAAGTAATAAAGGAAAAAATTAACTAAATTGCAAAAAGACACTGACATGTTAGTAGCTGACAACTTTAAGCTGTGGGTATGGGGAAAATCAAATAGAATAATAAACAAAAGAGAAAATATAGAAATGAAGAAACTTTTGAAGAATTTGTAGATAAAATAGTTATAGTATTTTCTGAATGGTATCACTAAAGAATATACATATTTTTCAGCAATTCATGCCATCTTTAAAAAAATAGGCCATGTATTATAGCACAGAAAATTACAAGGAAAATAAAGAAAAGTGAGAACTATTACACATTTCTGTTGACCATACTACAGTACAAACAGCAATCAATTAACTATAGAAACAAAATTGGTATGCCTAAGTAGAAATTTAATGAAATTTTAAGGAAGATTTAGCTCAAAGTATGAATTATAGAAACAATAACTAACAACATGAAAGACAATCATAACAGTGAGATAGCATATTGAAATCTCAGGGACTCAAACAAAACAATCCTCAGAAGAAAATTCATATCCCTAAAATTATGAATTGACAAAAGAGGAAATGTGTGAAATGAATAAGCAATTCATAAAATCAAATCACTAACAAATTAGTGCAAAAGAAAAAATCTTGAAAATCATAGCAGAAACATAAAAATTAGAAACCAATTATATAACTGATAAAACTAAATGATACTTCTCTAAAAATGACTAATAAAATTCATAAATGTTAAACCAATTTGATTTTTAAGATAAAAAACAGAGAAAATTAACCAAAAAATAAAAAAGAAGTTACCATAAACAAAAAAATCATCATATTATACATTATATACCAAAGAAATTTAATGAGAGTTTAACAATAAAGAAATATCTAAAAAGATGTAAATACTACACTGAGAAAACACCAATTTAAAATCTTAAATAGTTCAAACCCAGAAAAGAAAATTGAAGTAGTTGTAAACAAACTGCTAAAAGGTAAGAAGAAATTTCATCCTCATAGATATATAGGAAAATACTATGAAACTTTTAAGGAACAATTAATACTTATGCTCACAAACTGTTCTCAAAAATTAAGAGAAAAAGGATTTTTCTACCAAACTTATTATATGAGACAAATATGGTCCCAATACTGAAATCAGGAAAAAAAAATTAAAAAAAAGAAATATTGACCAACATGAAGAACATTAATTCAAATATTTTAAATAAGATGCGTGTAAAGAATATAGCAATTTATTTTTTTAAACCACTTAATTTGATCAAGTTGGATCTATACTGAAGATAGAAGTGTCATTCAAAATTAGGAAACCAACTAACAATATTATTAAAAACAAGAATATTCAATAGCTTAAATGTAGCTCTAGAAAAAGTTTGACAAGTAACACACTCATTTTTGCTAAAAATCCTATGAAAAAGTGTAACCACATATTTTATTTTCAAATGATACAAAAGTATATAAAACCCAGATCTAGCATTATTAGCAATGAAGAAAGACTAGAAGTAAATTATAGGAATAAAGCAAGCATGCCATCTCTCCCCTTATTATTTGTCATGGTGCTAGAAATGCTAGAAGTAGAGATAGGACAAAAGAAAAATTAAAAGCACAAAGATATCTAAAAGGGGAAAAACTACTCTCATTTACTAATGAAATGATGGTTTATTTTTTTAAAAAATCTTTGGAATTTTCAGATATATTTATTGAGAAAATAACTTCAGTAAAAATGTAGGCTGAAAAAATAGCTTAAAGGAACCACCAAAATCATTAACATTTCTGTTTAGTAATAATTAATCTGAGAGGCAATAAAAAAAAAGGAAAGGTCTATTCAAACAACCACAAAATACATGACTTCTCCATCCTCACTTTAGTTTCCTGGCTTCCCTGGGCTCTTTCAAGTTTTAGCTCAAGTCCTACCTTCTGCAAGAATTCTTTTATGCTCCTCCCTCAATGCTAGTGCCTCTCCTCTGAGATTATCTCCAGCAGTTTACTTGATATCAATCTTTTATGTATGTAGTTCTTTTCTTGCTGCCCTTCCATTACAATGAGAAAGCTCCTTGAAGCCTATTTTTTTTTACCTTTGTATTTCACACTTTGCATGATGCCAGGCATTTAATAAGTGCCTCTTTACTTATTGATTAAACTTGACAGCAATATGCACATATACTTATACATATGTGTGTGTTTTATGTGTGCAGATACACATACATACACATATACAGGCATGTATATGTGTGTACATGTACATATATATGAAACATTTATTAAGCACATACTCTGCATAAAGTTCTGGGAATGCAAGTAGATTACAAAGAGTTAGGAAGTCCCTGTTTTAAGGAGCTTATCTTCCAATGGGAGAAACAATATGGATGGAAACTTTGAGCTCTACGTCAGATGGAAAGGTCCTATGGTCTTTAGCAGCAGCAGCAGCAGATGGTAATGTCTCTTCTTTAATGATATTTCCTCTGATTAAATTATTTTCTGATGTTGAGCCATTTGACAAAACCAAGCTCTTGGGTTCAGGGTTCTGGGCTGCTTCAATCAAGGTCTGAGAGATGATGGTCAAAGAGGAAGTTGTGGTTTGACTTACCTTTTACATGCTTCCCCCTGTCTCTCCCTTAGGATGCTCCATCACTTCTGCTAGGCTGGCTTGCCTGCCCAGTGTGTGACAGCGGATTGACAATTGTTGGCAATGACTGACTCCTTTTCCACAGGAGTTTTTCCCTGAATGATGACTATGAGGGCTAGGCTGAAAGCAGGAATCTAAGTCTAAGAGATGACTCAGTCCCCAGGGTTCCTGAGTTTATTTGCCTGTTGATGTCAGTTGGTCTGTAGTTATGCTATCAATGATGAGAAAGGGAATATAGATAGACATATATATAGATAGATGATAGATAGTTAGATAGATATATAGACAGATAGATATGATATTACATTATGTTATATTCTATTATGTAAATGCTCCCTATATGGTGTAAACCCTAAACATCCTCAATGAATTCCATTAATATAGACACAGTTCAAGGAGGAGTCTGACTCAAATTTCTTAGTAAAACTTTAAATGTATATTTCATGGAACAATATAAAACACCCCTCCCTCCTGGAAACCATAAAGAAAGCTGAGAAATAATTAAGTAAAGCTTCTGAAAATACATCTTATCCATTTTTTGTCCTTTTTTTCTCCTGCTCATTCCCACATGTCTCAAAAAACAATTTAAAAATGAAATATGAAAAGATATATCATATAAATTGCAATTTAGGGATTCTATAGATGTGCTCCCAATTTCTATCCCTGTATTCAAGGAAGAAGAAAACACTTAGCAGTGACCTTTCTGGTTAGAGCAATTACCTTTGCATTCTCTCTGTGTTTATGTCTTTGTGTGCGAGCTTTGCTAGCTCTCCATTTCACATCTTCCCTTACTTCCCCCATGACTACCAATGATATGGAGAGGTGGGGGAAGGATGCCCAAGGATTGGATCTACTTCTTTCTTTAGTATTTTATTTTTTGTTGCTTTGCTGTTTTCCGCACTCATGCCAAACACACACACACACACACACACACACACACACACACACACACACACACACTGAACCATTCCTTTTATATATCATTTATAATTTGCTTTAGAGTGGGTCTGGGAATTCTAAATTACAGCCCTAGCTCATTTACTCCCTCTCTTCTTCCTGAGAAAGTCACTTAACTTCTCTAGCTACATAATGGAGCTCACCATATATTTTAATGTTGGTTTACTGGCATTCTTGGAGAAAGCGAATGTGTGGAAAGATGAGGTTCTAAATAAAAGGATTCATTTTTATTGTTGTTCCAAGTTATAATCTCAATCTACTATTGTAACAGGAACCTTCTGATTACATGGGAAAGGTGTAAAAAGATTGCTTTCTGAATTGCCTCAAAAACTTTCTCAGAATCTATTTCCACAAGACATCCAAAGACTATATAGGCATTCCCCATCTAATATCTTTAAACAATTTTGCAAAAACATGGTTTCAAGTGAAACATCACCACAGGGGGCACTTGAGGCATCCAAGAAATGGCATAATTGAGGGATGAGCCTATAGAGTTTTACAAAGAGGATTGTTTCATTAATGCAACTGGAAAATAACACCAACTGGGGTGATTTTACGCAGGATATGTCTTAGTAGCTCACTCAACCTAACATTGTTAGCTGTTTCTGGGAAAAACAGTATTAGCTGAAACAACATCAGAAGGGACATTAGCTATTTCCACTGGAACAGTGACATGATGATATAAAGGTTATTTTCAAGATTTTAATAAAATTCAAATAAATAACTAATAAGTATCTCCCGTTCCAGGTATAAAGGAAGTTACAGAGTTTATTGTACCCTTGGGTAGTTTACAATCTAGTAAATTAAGAAATGACAGTGGGCTAAGAGATGTCACAACAAAGTTAGAGTCTTTAGCCTGGAGATTGGTTAGAATTAGTTAATGATGTTCTTTTGAGATGATGTTGTTTTTAGGGGTTTTGGGGGAAGATGGAAGAGGGAGGTTGGACCAGACTTGTGATTTCATTAATATGGGGAATTTCCAGTAATAAGACTCCTTCTACTAATACAGATAGCTTCCATAACTTATAGCTTTGAAAGGTTGCCTGGAGTGTTGAGAAATTCAGTGTCTTGCCCAGAGTCACACAGTCATTATGTGTCAGTGGCAGGACTTGAATCCAGGTCTTTCTAACTCCAGGCTACTTCTGTAACCACTACGATGCACTGCTTGCGTGAATGATGCCTGTTTATGAAATTGTTCCAGGAGCCAAAACAAATGATCCTTCCTCACTTTCCACTTTTGCCTTATTTTTAGGGTTTATTTCTTCAGTGGTTCTTCTGACTGATACAGCAATATGTCAGAGGACCTGGGTTCAAACCCTAGTTCTGACAGTACTGCCTGTGTGAACTTGGGCAAGTCATTTGCTTCAATGTTCTCATCTATAAAATGAGGGTATTGAACAAGATAACTTATATGACTCTTTTTAGCTCTAAACCTTTTGTTCTTCCTATTTGTACCTATTTATTGCTGTTATAAATGTTAATACTTCAAGGATCTGTGATTTAATTGGTATGAAATTTTGTATTTGTTCATCTCTATTTCCATGTTGATTGTAACTGCTCTGTGCCTTATCGAATCATCTTCATGAGTTTCTGTGGTGAAATAAGAAAGAAAGAAAGAAAGAACGAACGAAAGAAAGAAAGAAAGAAAGGAAAGAAGGAAGGAAGGAAGGAAAGAAGGAATGGAGGAAGGAAGGAAGGAAATCTACCTGGTAGCAGCATTCTTGCTAATGATTCTCTCCAAACTTAGCTAGATTAGTGCTTTGATGACCAGCATCCAATTCACTTCTGAATCTGCACTCTAAGCCTTTCAGCCTTGAGGAATCTCAGAACCTACACTATTGTTACATCTTTTAAGAACACATGTTCACCTCCTTACCATCATGATGTATGAAAAGGATCATAGTAGAGACTTTTATCACATATTCATAATAATTTTTAGTAATTATTCCTCTATCCTGAACCACCAAACATGATAATTGTGATTAGCATTACAAACAGTCATGGGCCAACAAAAATCAAAAGATCATGCACTAAGAAGACTTAAAATCCTGTTGGAGCTGTCCATTCTAATAGTAGCTATAAGCCAAGGTCCTTGTCAAAAGGCATAGGAGAGGGCTGATGGCTGACAAGCCATTTACGATCAGATTGTTTAATGCTAAGCAGGAAACAAATGCTCATCCTGTTCCTTTCAGCATAAGAATTTTACACACGAAGTTCTAATATATAACTGAAAGAATAAGATTGGCAGTAAGGCAAAAATCTCTTTCATGGTCCAATCATTCTACTACTCTCCTACAGAGCACAAATAATTTGGTGTGTTTAATCTTCAGGTCCAGATTCTGCCAATGTAGACATAATATCTGAGCAGTCCCTAAGTCCTTCATAGAGATAACACGGTGTTGTGGAAGGCAAGGATTGGGAATCAGACCACCTAGGTTGTAGTTCTAGTTTTGATAGTAGACCATTGTGTGACCTTGTAAAAATCATTTAACCTCTCTGTGCTTTGCTTCATCCCAAAATGGGAGTTTTTGAGTAGATAATCTCTAAACTCCAAAATTTCTCCTATTATGTTCTGGGGCAGCCTGCTTCTGTGTCAGTATTTTGGTGAGTTTTGTTTCTTTGTTGTGAGGCAGTGTGTTCTTTAGTTTGTTTACAGAGAGGAAAATACCAACTCTACTCTGGTCACTAAGGTTTTCCATCTTTTTAAAGTCAAAGTCATATTAGTTGATGTTTTGGTCAGTCAGTTTCTGTGGATTCCAG
This sequence comes from Potorous gilbertii, assembly GCA_028658325.1. Taxonomy (NCBI): domain Eukaryota; kingdom Metazoa; phylum Chordata; class Mammalia; order Diprotodontia; family Potoroidae; genus Potorous; species Potorous gilbertii. The sequence continues at coordinate 124,401,315 of CM053773.1, forward strand.
GGCTACCTCCTGACATGCAGCCAATCAATCTCAGGGCCCAACAGTCTATAAATCAGCAGACATGTTTTAATGATACATTAAATTACAGTGTGCCCTGAAGCAATATACTTGATCCTAGCCATGGCCACTTGCCAGTGATGTCAGTTGGGATACAGTTTTTAAATGAAGTGTCATGTGGGGGACAACAGGAGAGAACAGGAGAAAATGGAGAATTAAATTCTCTTGGACAACAGAAAACAGCTGCAGTGTGCCTGATAACTTTTAAGAGAGTAACTGTTTTGTCTATATGATTTGAAGAAAGTATTTTAGTACCAGTGGTCAAGTTGTTTATTTTAGATCAAGGATCCCAAAAGTAAGTAAAATACTGGTTGAACTCTCATGACGCATGATGATGTCCTTGTTTCTTGGGAGGATATTAAGTAGAAAGGGCAAGGAAGTGAACTGAATTCAGCATCATGCATTATCACCCGGGGTTACTCTCTTAAGGGAGCAACTTCAGGGTGACACAAAATAAGTAGTTTCATATCTGTCTCTAACTGGTCAAATCAAGGTATGCACTGAGTGAAAAATATGCTGCAGGAACAGGTGCTTCATCAACCACACGATAAACCTCTTCCACTTTTCCCTATTTTCCAGGATTCCTTAATTCTGATATATGTTATGGTACAAACGTCACTGGAGAATACATTAATTGGGAGGTAGCCAGGCAGGTGATGGTCCTGGTAGAGGTAAGTCAAGAGATAAATACAAGGGAGGGTTTTTTATACCTTAAACAACATGGCTCAGCAAAACCCCAATACCATGAGGATCAAATATGGAAGTATGGCCCAAGAATCACAGGCTCATAGACTCAGAGTTGGAAGGATGCTACAGCATAACTAAAAAGTGGTCAACCATTTGTTATATATTACTTGATATTGTGTGTTACTTATGTTCAATGAATATTCTTTCTTCTTTCTGATTGGCCCTATAAAATTTTTATCAATGTTATGGATAAAGGAATAAATGACATGTTCAACAAATTTGCAAACAGCATGAAGCTGGTAAGTATAACCAATACAAGATATGTCAGTCAGGATCCTTAAAGACCATGAAAGTACCAAACAATGGGCATTGTTCACAGGTGATATTTTGGCCCATATCTAGGATTTCATCATTATGGAGAGAATTCTTTGAAAAAGAACTTCTCCTATTTCAAAGCATGTTGGCCACTGTTCACCTAAGGTATTGTCTTAGAGAGTTGTCTGATCCATTGAAGGGTTAAGTGACTTGCCTGGGGATATATAGCCAATGTGTGCCAAAGGGCCATATGCATAAGAGACAATAGTAAAATCCAGGTCTAGTTTACTCTGAGACTGACTCTGTATCTGATGTGCCAAACTGCCTCAGAAGATGATATTTAAGATAAATGTATATTTGGGTTAAAAAAGAGCAACTTTACAAGCACAAGACAGAGGAAGCATGGTTAGGCAATATTCGAATAAGATCTGGAGGGTAGGTTAGAGTTATAATATGTAACACAAACTTAGTAGGAATTCACAGTGTAATAAACCATCTAAGTATGTTCCTGATTGGTGAATCTTGGTCTTTCTTTTCTATTTGGGAGACAATTGGTCTTTCTCTCTGACTTATTTAGTGTTTCCATGTTGGTAAATTAGGATATCCCCCTAAGGATAATTCTAATCTCAGTGCTCTCAGTTTCCTATTAGTAATTTTTGTGATTATTCATACTAATTGTGTAGTTCATGAGCCCTTACCATTATATTACCCATTAATAAACCAGTTATGATTTATAATTTACAATGTATCAGTTAATCAGTTAAATCACTAATATTCAATTAATCTTAACCAAAACACTTGCTGAAAATGCTAAGCAAAAATCATAAAATTAAATACAATTCTATCTCTAAATATGAATCTCACTCTCCTGATATCTGTGCTGTCCATGGGCAGCATAAGCAGATGCTTAAAGTCTGAGGGTAATAAAGCCCATGGGTAGGAAATACACAAGACCAAACCAAATCAAAACGAAAACTGTAAACTTCTTTATCTTTTTTCAGTTTTAACAACTGCTCATAAAAGTCCCATGATGTGCATAACTTCTGTGTGAGCAAATGCTTCCATTACTGAATTGAGTTGCTCCATACTATGTTGGCTTGACCCTACTTGGTTGTCTTCTGGTCTACTTCTCTACTTGTCAGTTGTCTCTTTGCTGGCCCAACCTTGCTTGTTAATAGCAAGTAGGGGGTGTTCTTTCAGGAAAAGACTGCAATTTATCCTAATGTTGGTTAAAGAAAAAAAACTCTCCATTAACTCCACTCCATTGGCAAAATGCTTCTTCTTTCCCATTCAACAACACCAGGAGAAAGGCAGAGAAGTATTTTTTGTTTTCTCTGTTCTATTTTTTTTTGTCTTCTCAGCAGCAATTGATAGTAGAAAACAAAGTATCTCTTTTGCTCAGTGGTAAATCATGTATAAATAATATGCAGCTGCCCAGTTACAGACAAATCAGTATACTTCCTTCAGAATACTCAGTGACTGCTTTGGTTAGGATACTAAAGCTGATTTATAACTCAGTCAAGTGAATTGGCAAGGGTAACCCCTTTCTACAAAAAAGCAAATGTGATTTCAGGATTCATTATAAAAGTATAGTATCTAGCTCTAGAGAGTTGATAGCCCCTCTGTACTCTGACCCAGCCAGAACATATCTGGATAACTGTGTTGAATTGTGGGTACCACATTTGATCAAATACATTGATATACCAGAGAGTATGCAGAAGAAGCAATTGGGTGAGTAAAAATTGTTGAGTTTTTGCTATAGGATGATTGAATGAACTGAGTATGGTTAGCCTAGAGAAGATAAGACTTGGGAGAGAATATAAGCCTTTCCTTTCTTCACACTAATATGCCTTTTTTTTTTTTTTTTACTATTTTCACTTTATTTTTTCATCGTTTTTTTTACTTTCATTCAATTTCTCCTTTAACAACATGACTAATAGGGAAATGTTTTACATAATTTCACATATATCACCTATATCAAAATGTTTACCATCTTAGGAAGGAAAGAGAGGAAGGAGGGAGAAAGTTTGTAATTCAAAGTTTTATTAAAATTGAATGTTCTCTCCAGAAGACTCATGACACAAAATTCCATCCACATCAAGAGAAATAACTATGGCATCAGAATGCTGAATGAAGAAGACTATTTTCTCTTTTGTTACATTTTGTTTTATGTTGTTTTTCTCATAGTTTCTCCCATTCATTATAATTCTTCTATACAACATGACTAATGTGAAAATGTATGTAATAGGAATGTAAGTGTAGAACCCATATAAGACTGCGTGTCCTCTTGGGGAAGGAGGAAAAAAGGGAAAGGGACAAAATTTAAAACTCATAGAAGTGAATATTGAACACTGAAAACAAATAAATGAATAAATTTGAGAAAAGAAAAAAGTTAAAATGTGTTCTTACATATAATCGGAAAATAATGCTAAAAATACTAGTATGCCTTCCTTTTGTTGCTTATCTCTAATTTGCCCCACATTTATTTTATTTGCATGTAATCATTTGCATATTTTCTCCCCTATTAGAAAGTAAATTCCTTAAAAGCAAGAATTGTCTTTTACCATTGTTTTATATCCCCAGTGCTTAGCATGGTGCCTGGTTCACAGTAGGTGCTTAATAAATGTTTATCGAATGATTAGATTGGAGAACTGTCTTCAAATAGTTGGAAGTCTAGAACATGAAAAAGTGAGTTAGCAAGCATTTAAGTGCTGGTTATGAGCCAGGCACTACACAAGTAGTGGAGAAACCAAAAAAAAAAAAAAGGAGGGGGGATAGTTCCTTTTCTCAAGGACTTTATAGTCTAATGGGGATGATAACATGCAGACAATTATGATAAATTGGGGACTATCTTAGAGGGAAGATATGATCAAGGAAAACTGGGATAGGCTTCTTGCAGAAATTGGGACTTTAGATGAGACTTGAAAGGAAGTGAAGAAAGCCAGGAGGTGGACATGTAAAGGAAGAGAGTTTCAAACATGGTGAGAAGCCAGTAAAAATATCCAAAGTCAGAAGATGGAGTTTCTTGTGGGAGGGACAACAAGTAGGCTAGTGCCGCTAAATTACTGTTTATGTAGGGGAAGTACAGTGTAAGAAGAACGGAAAGGAAGAAAGGGACCAGGTTTTGAAAAGCTTTAAGAACCAGAGGATGTTATATTTGATTTTGGAGGTGAGAGGGAAAACTAGAGTTTATTTAATATGACAGGGTAATGTGGTCAGACCTGTGCTTTGTTAATTTCAGTTTGATACTTGAACAGAGGATAGACCAGAGTAGAGAGAGACTTGAGGCAGAGAAATCAACCAACAGCCTATTGCAATACTACAAGGGTCTGTCCCAGGGTAGTGGCAGGGTCAGAGGAGAGAAGGGAATATATACAAGAAATATTATGGAGGTAGAAATAACAGGAGTATACAACAGATCGGATATGAAAGATGAGATTAAGAGAGTCCAGGATGACCCCTAGGGTTTGACCCTGAGTGACTGGGACAATAACGTTACCAACCGTAATGGGAAAGCTAAAAGATGAGAAAGTTGTGGGCGGAGGGGTGAAGAGGAGAGAATAGTGCTACGGAGTTCAGTTTTGGGTTAAACATAGGATTTTACTTGTACTTCTTGGTTCCCAGGGGGAGTGAAGAACCTAGGACTTAGTGGGCAGAAGGTATAAAAAAACAAATTTTGGTCAAATTTAAGTAAAAATTTACTAATTATTAAATCTATCCCAAAGTATAATGGATGTCTCAAGAAACCTCTCCTTACCTGCTTGATATTTCAACCAAAGACTAAATGATCACTCATCATAAATGTTGTCCTAGATGCTTTTAATCAGCTGCATATTGAATTAGGTGACTTCTGAGATCCCTTCTAACTCTGTGATTCTACAGAATGCCTGAACAAAAAGAATGATCACCACTTTCACATGATTCTCCTATGCCTATCCTTTGTTTTCTAATCTTACAGCATCCTCTTTCTTAAAACTTTCTTTGTTTCTAAGACATAATAGTAGCGATAACAACCACAACAAAAAGCTACCATTTATAAAGCAGTTACTATGTGCTGAGCACTATGCTGGTGCTTTACAAATAGCATCCCAGTTAATCTTCACAGCAACCCAGGAAGATGGGTGCTATTTCTATCTCCACTGTATAGATAAGGCAACGGGAGCAAACTGAAATTAAGTGACTCACCTAAGATCACACAGCTAGCAAGTTGTTGAGTCTAGATTTGAATTCAAGTCTTCCTGACTCTAAGCCCAGCACTCTATCCACCTCACTACCTAGGTGCTTTAAAAATCCTATATCATGATGAAGAAAAAAAACTCTGGAAAGTGATAGGCACTACCTAACCTAACAAAGTCACAAATAGAGACACATTATAGTTGTAGATTTGCTTGATTCAATCCAATTATATCCCATTCAATAAACACTCATTAACCACCTACTATGTGCTAAGGGATGGGGATACAAAGAAAATGAAAAATCATGCCTGCCTTCAGGGAACTTGCATTTTACTTAGGGGTAAAATAGTTAAATAGATAAATAAAAACAAGCTCATTGAGTGGGAGAAGAGAGTAAAGAATTAAGGGAGGTTTCCAATAAGAGGTGGTACAAGATATGAGTCTTGATGTGGGGCAGTGGGGCAGAGCCAAGATGACAGAATAGAAGTAGGGATCTGCCTGAGCTCTCCCCACAAACCCTTCAAAATACCGTAAAAAATGACCCTAAGCAAATTCTAGAGCAACAGGAACCACAAAATGACGAGTGAAACAGATTTCCAGCCAAAGACAATCTGGAAGGCCAACAGGAAGAGTCTATTGCATTGGGCTCAGAGCAGAGGACAGTTCAGCATGGACTCTGAAGTCTTCAGGGAACTGAATGAATGTCAGCTGAAGCAGTTTACAGACTTCTCAACCCACAAATGCAAAATTTGGAGAAACTGAGAATGTACAGGTCCCTAGAGATATCTCTGAAGATAACTGCAAAACTGCCAAAACTTGGGGCAGCGCATGCTCCATTTGACAAAGAGATCAAAAGTCAAGTAATTGACTGTGAAAATCACCAAAAAAGGGAAAAGATAAGCCTATAGGAGGTTACTTTGTTGGTGAAAAGGTATTTTCTAACAATGAGGAAGATCAAAGCATACAGCCGGAGGAAGACAGCAAGGTCAAGGCTGCTACATCCAAAGCCACCAAGAAAAATATGAAATGGTGTCTAGCCATGGAAGAACTCAAAAATGATTTTGAAAAATCAAATAAGAGAAATAGAGGAAAAATTGGGAAGAGAAATGAGAGTGATGCAAGAAAATCATGAAAAATGAGTCAACAGCTTGTTAAAGGAAACCCACAGAATGCTGAAGAAAATAACACCTTTAAAAATAGACTAATCCAAATGGCAAAAGAGGTCCAAAGAGCAAACTATCAGGAGAATGCCTTAAAAAGCAGAATGAACCAAATGGAAAAGGAGATCCTCTCACTGAAGAAAACAATCCCCTCAAAATTAGAATGGAGCAAATGGAAGCTAATGCCTTCATAGGAAATCTAATCATAAAACAAAACCAAAAGAATGAAAAATAGAAGACAATGTGAAATATCTCATTGGAAAAACAACTGACCTGGAAAACAGATCCAGGAAAGATAATTTAAATATTATTGGTCTATTTGAAAACTATAATAAAAAAAAAGAGCCTAGACATCATCTTTTAAGAAATTGTCAAGGATAATTATGCTGATAGTCTAGAACCAGAGCATAAACTAGAAATGGAAAGAATCCTCCAATCACCTCCTAAAAGAGATCCCAAAAAGAAAACTCCTAGGAATATTGTAGTCAAATTTCAGAGTTCCCAGGTCAAGGAGAAAATATTATAAGCAGTCAGAAAAAAACAACTCAAGTATTGTGGAAACACAATCAGAAGATTTAGCAATTTCTACACTAAGGGATCAGAGGGCTTCGAGTATCATATTCCAGAGGTCAAAGGAATTAGGATTAAAACCAAAAATCACCTACCTGACAAAACTGAGTATAATACTTCAGGGGGAAAATGGAATTTCAATGAAATAGGGAACTTCCAAGTATTCTTGTTGAAAAGACCAGAGCTGAATAGAAAATTTGACTTTTAAATACAAGAATCAAGAGAAACTTGAAAAAGTAAACAGGAAAGAGAAGCCATAAGGGACTCCTTAAATTAGAACTCTTTACATTCCTACATGGAAAGATATTTTATCCGATAAGACTTTTCTCAGTATTAGGGTAGAGGGTATGTAGATTGGTATGTAGATAGATAGATAGATAAATAGAGATATACACACATATACATACATACACATATATATGTATGTTTATATATGTGCATATGTATGACTATGTATATGTGTATACATACATACATATATGCATATAGAGAGAAGACACAGAGTGAGCTGAATATGAAGGGAGGGTATCTAAAAAATAAAATTAAGTGTTGAGAGGAATGTACTGGGAAAAAGAGAAAAGGAAAAGTAGAATGAAGTAAATCATCTCATATAAAAGCAGCAAGAAAGAGCTTTAACAATAGAGAGGAAGAGGGGGGAGGTGAGAGGGAAGAAATGAACCTTACTTGCTTTGAATTTGACTTAAGGAGGGAATAACACATATTCAATTGGGTATAGTAATCTATCTTACCTTCAGGAAGGCAGGAGGAACGGGATAGGAGAGGGAGGATGATAGAAGAGACAGCAGATTGGGGGAAGGAGTAATCATAAGCACACATATTGTGGGGGGGTGGACAGGTTAAGAGAGAGAATGGAAAAAATGAAGAACAGGACAAGATAGAGGGAACTGTGGTTAGTCTTTCACAACATGACTGTTATGGAAGTGTTTTACATGGGTACACATATATATCCCATATAAAATTGCTTCCTTTCTCAATGATGGTGGGTGGGGAGGGAGGAAAGAAGAGAATGTGAAACTCAAAGCTTTAAAAATGAAAGTTAAAAAATGTTATTCCATGCAACTGGGAAATAAGTTGTACAGGTAATGGGGTATAGAAATATGTCTTGCCTTTCAGGAAAACAGAGGTAAGGGGGATGGGAGAAGGGGAGGGGAATGGGAAAAGGGGAATGATAGAGGGGAGGGAAGATTGGGGCAAGGGGTGGTTGGGGTACATGCTGTTCTGGCATGAGAAGATGGGAGAGATGGGGAGAAAATTTGGAATTCATAATCTTGTGGAAGTGAATGCTGAAAAGTAAAAATAAATTTACATTAATTATATTCATATAAAAAAGATATGAGTCTTGAAATAAGTTAAAGAAACTAAGAGCTGAAAAGGGAGAGCATTTCAGGCATAGGAAACAGCCTCAGCAAAGGCAAAGAGGTGTGAGATTAAATGCTGAGTGTGGAAGACAGTAAATCTGTTGGATTGGATTTAGAAGGCATGCCTATAGGTGTTGTGAATTAAGACTAAGAAGGTAAACACATTGTGAAGGGCTTTAAATTATGAGCAGAGGAACTGACATTTTTTCATCAACAAAGAAAACATTTTTTAGTGTTTCCTATGTTCCTTTTACTGTGCTATATTGGAAGGATGAGTGAGATACAAGTAAAGTCAAAAAGTCATTCAGTCCACAAGCCTTAAAAGTTTATTATATACCAGGTGCCTTACTAAAAACATTCCTTTCCCCCAAAGATCTCTCCCAGAGTTCTGTACGCTAATGGGGAAGACAACATGCAAATAACTAAGCATAGGCAAGATGTTTGCAGAGTAAACTGGAGGTCATCCCAGAGGGGAAGAACCAACATTGAAGAAGCCCAGGAAAATCTTCTTTCAGAAGATAGAATTTTAACTGAGTCTTGAAAGAAGCCAAGGAAGTCTTAAGGTGGAGATGAGGAGCAAGAGCCTTCCTCCAGGTATGAGGGGACAGCCAGTGGGAAGACATGGGGAGTGAGAGATGGAGCATCATATGAAAAGAACAAGACAGAGGTTAATATAGCTCTATCAAAGCAGTATGAGGAAGGGAATAAATGCAGTAAGAAACCACTGAAACTTCTTCAGTGGGGGAGAGGGGTGATTTTGCCAGATCTATACTTATACATATATATATTTACATATGTGTGTATATATAGACACACATATTAATGTATTTGTGCATATACATATATATGTATATATACATATATATTGCTGATGCAGCAATGATCACAAATATGTCAAGGGGGTAGATTGGAAAGGGAAGAGATACGAAGCTGGGAGACCTATTGGGGGACTTTTCTAATAGTGCATGGGAGAGATGAAGAGATTCTGAATTTGGTAGTGGCCATGGTAGTGTAGAGAACAGAAAAGCAAAAGATGAAGACATGATATCGACAAGACTTCACAACTGATTTAATGCACATTATCTCACTCAACAGAATGAGAACTTGTTTAAGGCAGTGATTGTTTTATTTTTGTCTTTGTATACTGAGGAATGAGCACAGCTCCTCAAACATAGTAGAGCTTAATAAATGCTTGTTGATTGATGAATTCAATGTTGGGAAGTGAGAGAGAGTGAATTGTTGGACACTATTCTGAAATTGCATGCTAGGGTGACTGGAAAGATGGATGTCCTCAACCGAAATAGGAAAGTTTTCTTTTTCTTCTCTTTTATGGGTACTTTCCATTTGCAAATGTTAATCTCACCCAGTCCAAGGGAAGTCGTTTTCAATAGTGAATTCTTAGCATCCAGGGCTCATGTCCTTACTGTAGTCTGTCAACATGGTCCTTTCCTCTCTCATATAGAACAGTGCACCTGGACACACACTGCACAATTCCTGGCACATAGTAGATCTTAATAAATGACTGACTGCCTAAGTAAACATAACTTGATGACATTGAGATTTCACTGCAGTCCTGCCTGTGTCTCACAAAAAAGTCATGTGCTCCCTACCCCCCAGCTGGGCAAGGATCCATTTGGCATCTGGAAAGCAAATAGCTAAGGGAGGTCCAGCTTCCACTCTGCAGCCACAATCCAGGCTCTCAAGAGATGCATTTTGATGAACTCAGACACCTCCAAAAATGCCGGCAAACATAAGAAATAAAAACGGCCTAGCTGTCACAATAAAAGAGCAGCATATGTGGTTTAACCGAATTTGTCTGGAGTCCAATTAAGCAATAAGACACGATAGGGTGTGTCGTATTACAGGGCCATTAATGCAGGCCTCTGGAGCCCTACGAGGCATAAGGCCAAAGCCAAGTGCATTAATGGGCCAATAATGTATGCTTGGTCATGTCCTACTGCCATTAGAATATGAATATTCCCTATGAAAAGAATATCAAACCAAATTTTAAAATAGTTAGAACTCTTACTGATCATTTCCACTGCCTTTTTATGGGTTTGATTTTGTTTTTTTCAAAAAAGAGCAGAGTTCAAAGATAGCAAGAGCTCTTAAGTCATCTGCAGCTGTTTGAGCATCTACTACATTAAAACAGAGATTCTTAACTAGAGTCCATGAACTTAAAAAAAAAACTGATAACTACATTTCAATATCATTGAATTCCTCAGTCATAGTATGTATTTTATTTCATACATTTGAAGATATTATGAATAAATAGGTCTGTTGTCTTCACCAGATTGGCCAAGGGGACCAGAATATACACACACACAAAAAAGGTTAAAAACCCCTGTCTTAATAGATGGCATCTAATTTATCCAAGGTAACTACTCAAATGTACCTAGTCACTTCCTTCTGAAACAGCCAGTGCTGCTGTACATATCACAGTGGGGAGTACTTGGAGCAACTCTGCCTCTACCTCTTCTTCCAGAGAATTAGACTTTTTATTTTCAGATTTCTCTTTAAGTGGAGTAGCCAAAATTTCCCAGTGTTTGACACATGGATGCCTATGCAGGAATGATCACAAGAGGGGATCATTAAATGCAACCCTTTTATTTTCCAGATGAGGAAAGTGAGACCCACAGAGAGGAAGTGACTTTAAGGTCACTGAGGTTTTAAATTTCAGAAGTAGTCAAAGAATCTCAGAGCTGGAATGGACTTCAGAGGCCTGGAAGGAGTCCACGACTGACCAAGAATTCCTTTTGTAAAATCAGTCAAGTGGTCACAGAGATGATCTTGAAAACTTCTAATAAGGCAGACATCAAGTCTCTTAATTCCAAATTCAATTCTCTTTCCACTACATCATGATGCTTTTCCTTGGGAGAGTAGAATTTTAGATCAGGAAGTAGGGGTGTGCTAGTAAATGTTTAACAATCATCTCTTGAAGAGCAGGATACTTTGAAGCCTAATCTGCAATCGTATCATTTTTTCTTTCATTTTCTAAAGTCTAGACAACAAATAAGACCATAAATCAAACACTGCTTTGTAACATTTGATAATTTCCAGGTGTAAATGTTCACACAGAAAAATCATCCATTCTCCCTAGATTGTATAAGTTGTCTTCTGGAGTCCATGCCTGGGAGGATGTGAGAGGTCAACTGTCTCCTTCCTTTACAAATTATGAAATTCAAGTCTTGAGAGATGAAGTGATTGGTTCAAGGTGACAAAATTACTAAATGAGAGAGCCCTCTTTGAAAGACAGGCTTTCTGAAGCCAAATCCAGTGCATTTTCCACAGTGCAGAGCTAAAAGTGAAGGAAAAATTGGACACTTCCCATTACCTTCTGGTTAGACAGAGGGATCATGAATCACACTCATCTATACCTTTACGGTGACATTAGCCTAAAGTGACAAAGAAGTTGAGCCACAGCACCCACACCACCATACATTGTAACTTGTACTGAGTTTCTTGACTTGTGTTTTATACACACACACACACACACACACACACACACACAATGTATGCATGCATGTGTATATACACATACATATGTACATGTGCATACCTGTAGGTATATATGTGCAAGTATACCTACATATATGTACATATACATACATACCCATATAAATGTATGTGTATAAGCACGTACACACATAGGCTTTAGGGTTTTTCAATACACATGATTCCCTTTTATTTTTTTCTAGCTGGTGCTTCCACTGAGGCAGGCCTAAAACAACTACTTTCATTTTGATTGGCTTGGCCTTTGGGGGTTCTTGCTCTTTAATACCTTACTCTTCAGGTCCACCTACTTTTTATTTTTATTATAGAGTCATTTAAGACATGATTGAATTAAATAAATGAATGCATTTCAGTTTTGGGAAGGTGTATGGTGATAAATACTTTTTCAAGAAACCCATTTAATTACCTTTTAAACATTGGAACCTATCTGTGAAGCTCTTCTATCAGATCTGCCATCACCCTGGGCACACAAGTTGTGCTTAAAAAATGTGTGTTAATTGATAAATGTGAATAGGCCAGGATCTGCTTAGAATGATTTTTCAACTGTCTTCCTAGGGAAGTCCATTTATTTTCAAACTCACCAACAGGAGTTGTTTTCAGTGTAAGCAACTTGAGGCAGGGACTGTCTTTTGCCTCTTTTTGTATCCCCAGTGTTTAGCATACTGCCCGATACCTGGCAAAAAGTCAGTGCCTAATAAATGTTTATTGATTGATTGATTAAGTTCTCAGAAGACTCTACAGCATTGTGGATAGGAAGTCAGTATTGGGATCAGAAAGTTCAAGGTTTAAATCCTCCTTCTAACACAAAATACTTGTTAAACTTCCATCAGTAGACCACGTATTCCCCAGGGTTTATCAATCCTGATGAGCTCCTAAGTTAAGAATACGATACTCTCCTTGCCTTAGAGCTGCTGCATAGTTCTTTGACATTGGAAGAGATGTTTACCTTATTTGATTTTCACAACCATCATGAGAGTTAGTTGCTGTTATTCTCGTTTTACAAGTGAGGCTATCAGGGCAGAGAACAAGTGACTTGCCCAGTGTCACACAGGTAGTATCTTAGGCAGGATTTGAACTCAGATCTTCTTGGCTTCAAACCTAATACTCTATCCACTGGGAGCTGCCTACCTTGTGCGTGTGTGCGTGAGCATGCATGTATGTGCATGTAATAGTATAAGAATAACAGGAAGAAGAGAGAACTTTTAAATTGAAGGATCGGATCTACATGCCTCTCTCGTCACTTCCTTGGGATTGCCTTCTGAGTATGTGCTTAGAGAAAAGATCAGAGATTTAGAAGTGAAAGTCATGAAGAAAATCTTCAAGTTTGCCCTCTTCATTTTGCAAATAAGGAAAATGAGGTCCAGACAGATAACTCACCCGAGCTCAGCACAGGTAGAAAGTAGAAAGAGACAGGATTCAAACCCATATCCTTGGACGGGATTCAATGCCAGATTCAGCAATCTCTCGACTGTGCCATAAGAGTTCTCAGTTCCATTGTACTAGACCATTGGGCACATAATTATCTGGTTTCTTGATTTTTTTTCTCTTATCATTGGGACAAGTTATCTCTCAAAGCTGAGAAATGTAACGTATGATATGTAAATATTACATTTCCCCCAATACTCTCCATCATTTCCCACTGAAACTGAATGAGGTATCTATTTGTAGCACAGAGCTACCATCAGCAAGAACTTTCCTCATCAGGGGTTTCAAGAATGCATATCTTTAGTGAAGTGCTTGGAGATCCAGAGATCAAAGTTACTTTTAAGCATATCTTAAAATGATTATCATTAATGAGTGTGAGACAGCAAGCCCTAAACTCCCAAATTTTCAAAGCAACAAGAACAGCACAGCTTTAATGGGACTTTGAAGTCAGCTAAATCTCCAGGTATTTTCATTATAGGAACTCAAAGCTAATTAAGGAAAGCGATCTGGGCCAATGTTTAATTATGTTGGCCTGTCTCCCTGTGTCATATGCATTTGTCTGAATGTGGAGAGATGTCAACTGAATTGTACCAAAAGACTGAACTGGGACCAGTCAGCAGATTTCATTTTGAGTAAAACAGCTTAGTGTTGGCCTGATTTTTTTAAGGTATTTTCACTCAGTAAAGGAACTCTTTATTAAACAATGGCTGTGGTTTTTAAAGTCTACCCCTCTCCCTAAAATTACCTCACAATCACTTTCATAGAAATATTTCATCTGTTTTTAAGCTATAGGAAGACACTCATCAATCCACTTTGGAAGACGTCACTTAAATTCTGATATAGTCCTGAGCAAGAACAAATGGTCCTGACACTTTACCTAAGGTTAGGTACCTCAGAAAAAGTGTTTACAAAGCAGAGAAAAATAGATTAGATTTGCCAAGGATGTTGTATGTGTATGGAAGTGGGTGCTTCCTGCTTTGGTTCCTTCACCAAATTCTTAATGAAGGAAAGTATAAACATTTATAAAACAACCTACAATGTGCCAGGCACTGTGATTGGTCCTAGGGATAAAAATACAAAAATGAGACAATTGCTGCCCTCCAAGAACATTTATTCTAGTCAGGGGATTCTGGCCAGGGAAGGAGTTTTGGTCTATGAAGTCCTGGGAATTGGGAGTAGATCCCTGAATTGTCATTCAATTGTCATAACTTTTCTAGTAGTGTTGATTTGATTACCATTTTCAAAGTCAGTAAGAAGTCAAAAAGGAGCTACAGTTGACAAGGAAAATAGCAAGAGACAAGGTGAGTGGCTAGATAAGAAGTCAAAATGTAGATATTACCTAGAGAAAGCTAGGAAGAGTGGATTGAGATAAGCTTTCACTCCCCTAACCTGCTCTTATCTCCCAGTTGGAACAACTCAGACCCAGAACAGTGCCAAAGGTGAGAAGGTTAATTCCTCTGGGATTAAAATTTCCTGGTCGTAAAATGGAGATCCCATGGGGCTTCAGGTCAGCTGAGTCATGTCTTCTGTATTAACTGGTATTATATTGGGTCTGCCACACACCTCCCTCAGTATCACACCTCAGTCCTCACTTTTGATCCTGAGTTACTGACAGTAAGTAAAATCATGGTCTTCCAACTTCTCTCTGGTGAGTTTTGGCCTGTTATTTATTACATTAGGCTCATGGGGCAAGCCCATATGACCAATGACTTGTGCAGTGTTAATCAGAGAGCTAAAGACCTTCCCCAGCCACTAATGGGCCTGCCCATCAAGGGAAACTTAATTAGGGGAGGCCAACACCTGTTGTTAATTTCTAACTAGGCACTGGCTCTTAAAGGTTGTGATGCCCTCTGGCTCTGAAAAGTGTATAAATGCTCTGAAGTGAGGTTTTACTTTGGAGCTTACTCATTGGAAGGGTTTGTTTGGTCACACAAGACTCTGAGCAGCTGCTAAGGAGCCCCCATGGCTTTGAAAACCCAGATATTGGTGCTTCTCTCTCTGGTAACTCTGTATGTGCTGCTTACGGTCACACAGTTAGAAGCCCTGTCTGTTGATCTTTATTTCTCTGTATTTTCTCTGAAGTTCAGGGCACTGACTTTTCCCCTGAACTAAGTGAATGATATATGTGCTTGACTAAAGAAGTGATTGTTGACCCTCAAAAGTTGCTTTTTTTCCTTTTAGAAAAGCAGATTCAAGAACCTGTATAGTAGGCCCTCTTGTGTATGTCAGGGTCCTTGCTGTTACACCTGGTATAACTGAAAAATATAAATACAATGGTGTATGCCCCCTCTGGCAGATAATTTTAAAATCAGCTCAGTATCACAGTAGCTATATGACATGGCTAATGTAATCTCATATTACAGATGAACACCTCAACTACAGGCCTTTTCCACTGGCTTGTGGTGGTATGTTCTTTGAAAAATTAAAAAAAAAAATAATTGATGCCTTATGCTTAGAAACAATAACTATTTCCCTTAACTTTACTACATGTACCATTCCCTTATTATAAAGTGTGTGTGTATGTGTGTGTGTGTGTGTATGTGTATAGTCCAAACCTGCAATTTTACTAGTATAATAATCTCCAAGAGAGGAACCTCTCTTTTGAAGTATTCAGCAACTGTTCTCTAGAATCCATGATAACATGTGTACATAATCTTGACCCTTAGAGCTGAACGATGATGGCACTTAAAGTGGATGCTTATTCTACTATCCACCATGTAACAGGGTTTCTACAAAGAAAAATATCCAATCCCACAGAGTCAGCAAGGACATCCTTGTAGACATCTAATATAGATCACATTCCATGATGAAAGCTTCCCAAATCTGTATTAAGAGAAGGGGGTATATTTATCATTACTTCTCTGGGACTGAGAGAGCAGAAAGCTAGCATAGTGTAGTATGTAATGTTGGATGTGGAGTCAGGACGAGGTGGGTTCAAATTCTGCCTCAGATACTTACTAGAGATGGGACCCTAGATAAATTACTTAATTTCTGTGGACTTCAGCTTCCTCATCTATAAAAGAAGGTTCAACTCAATGACCTCTAAGGTCCCATCCAGCTCTAAATCTAGGAGATCATTCTTCCAGCTGACTTGGTTCTGGGACATTTTCATTATTATAAATCATCATGTATATTGTAATCTTGGTTGTGATGATTTTATGTTACTTTAGTTAACGTCTTGTAACCTCAGTTTCCCTATCTGTAAAACGAGGTGGTTGAGCTAGATGACCTATAAAGTTCCTTAATGACTTTAAATATAAAATTCTATGATCTAACTCTTTGCATATTTCTCTGGATTTCTCATACTTGTTTCTTTTGGTTAGAGAAAGAAATGGAGACAGAGAACAGAAAGATGCATAGTCCTACAAAAGCCAAGTGTGGAGAGAGACCGTAAAAGAAAGGAGGGTCAGTGGCTTCCAGTGCTACTCAAAGGTGAAGGAGAATGAGCACAGAGAAGATAATTGCGTTTTACAGTGAAGAGACTGGCAACTTTGTGGGAGTCATTTTAATAGAACAGTGAGAATAGAAGTCAGATTACCAAGGGGTTGTGGAGAGGGTTGATGAATAGGAAAACAGATCATTAATTGTAAAAAGCAATAGCAATTTATTTTCTTAGAAAGTAAGTTCCTTGAGGTCAGGGACTATTTTTATTTTTTAAAAAATCTTCATAGCTTAGCATAGTGCTTGTTAACTGACTGAAGAGAATAGAAAGACTTACATGAACTGATGCTGAGTGAAGTTAGCAGAAGCAGGAGAAGATTGTACACAGTAGCAGCAGCATTGTGCCATCAATGGTGAACAACTTAGTTCTTTTCAGCAATACAATGATCCGAGACAAATGCAAAAGAGTCATGACAGAAAATACTATCCAACTCCAGAGAAAGAACTGATAGGGTCGGAATGCAGATTGAAGTGTACTATTTTCACTTTTGGGGTTGAATTTTTTCCCTTTATTCTCTTCCCTTTTTCACAACATGACTAATGTGAAAATATGTTTTATGTGCTTGCATATGTATTAACCTGTATCCAATTGCTTGCTGTCTTGGGGAAGAGATAGGGAAAGAATTTGGAACTTGAAACGTTTCAAAAAATGAATGTTAAAATTATCTTTACATGTAATTGGAAAAAATAAAATACTATTTAAATTTTTAAAAGAGAGCATGCTTTATAGTTACAGAATGGTTGCTATGGATCTCATCTGACTGTACTCTTTCGACAGGTTAAAGAGTACAAGGGGAGAAAGATACCAAACAATAACTCAAGGGGATGGCAAGGTCAAAGGCAAGATTTTTTATGGATAAGGAGACCTGAAGGTCTACTTCCTGAAGCAGTCCACCCTGCTTTTTAATACCCTGATAAGTTTAGTTAATAGTCTGCCTCTGAAACTTCTAACAGGTGTTCTTAGTCCTTTCCACTGAAGATGGGCTAAATGAGTCTAATCATTCTTCTGTGACAGTATTTGAAATACTTGATGACAGCTATAATGGCCACACTCACTCCGAGTTCTTTCTTCTCCAGTTTCTGAGACAAATTCTCAGTTGGCCCAGGGTCCGATTCCTTCCTCATGCTGGTTGCCCTCTTTTGGATGGTCTCCAGAATATCAACATCTTTTCTCAGATGGGACATCCCAATCTGATTAGTATTGCATGTGGAGTCTGACTTCAATGCATAGCAGCAGAAATATCACCTTCCTGGTTTGACCCTTATGTCTCTCTTGATGCATCTTTGGGTACATTTTTTTTTGTCTACCATGCCACATTGTTGACCTATATTGACTTTTCAATCCATTAAAACTCTCAGATCAGCTCCACAGGACTTTTGTCTAGCCTCACTTCCCCATCTTGTACTTGTGAATTGGATTTTATGGACCCACATGTAAGTCACTACAGTATTATCTTGGTTCTCACAAGAGCACTGTATAATGCAAAGTACTCTCTCTTACCAGCAAGAAATCTGTGATTCTGTCAGTAACTCCATCTTTTTTTATTTTAAAATTTTAGAGTTTTCTTCCTACAAGCTATAGCAAAGTTCTATTGGTCAGCTATCCTGGGCAACCAGGTGCAAGAAATTAAAGACTTCCTAGTTACTAATTCTCTCCTCCCCAGAGGTCCCTTCCTCTCCTTTCAGGATAACACTGGTTTTCCCTTTAGCAAGATGTATCAGCAAGAACCCCAACATACACATCATGGCCTGCTATTACAGATAGCACAACATTACATTAGATTATGAGCTTATAACACAGTACTATACAAAATGCACAATAATGTTCAATGGCCCCAGAATGGTCCTCCAAGGAAACTGAGATGGGAGATGGGAAAGCATGTAAGATGATATTAAATCAATATCATTTTTACCAGAATCTCTGGGAACAAATTTTAGTAAAAGTAATAGAATCATAACATGGAGTAAGTTTTAAAATGAGAAGAGAAAGGGAGAGAGATGAGAGAGAAAGAGAAAGAAAGAGAGAGAAATATAGATCATAAGTTTTCATAGAATCAAAGAAGACATGTTGGGCCTATATGTTTCCATAAGGAAACATCTATTTTGGTTTGAGACACCAGCAGTACTTCTTGGCTTTGCTTTTTCAATGTTGGAAGGGGTTTTCCATTCAAAAGCCCTCAGGCAAATGAAGCTAGTCATGGCTCCCTTGGAGAAAACAAGAATTTAGTTGAATAAATGATTCTATTTTGGTACCAGCTAACAGAACTTCTTCATACTAATGAGTCCCCATATTTCAAACCAGTTACATTAATTGTCATGAATCAAAGTATCTATTTGGAATGCTATCCACCCTTTCGATGTATTAGTTAGGATAGATTGTGCTTCCAGATCATTTTATGCCAATTAGCAATGAAATTGAGAAGTCTCTTTCCTTTGCTGTCAGCTCAAGTCCCCATGACTAAGTTGCCACATTTTTGTGGGGCCCGATAACTAATACCCCATTTACATTTAACCACTTAACATTGGATTAGCTTTTGCAAAAGATATTCACTTCAAAGATACAACAAGAACAAGCATACCAACCTCTCAGGGGGCATAATTCTCTCTACATCACCTTGGTTTCTGTGGAGGGTTTAGGTTTACAATTTAATTCAGTTCCTACATAGTATGCATCACACGGAGTTCAAGTCCAAAGTCATCTGTATCTGCTTCTGCTGGGCTGGAGTCCCAGGACCCTTGATCTTTAGGTTATCATGGATGATCTGGCCACATCTTAGATCCCAGTGGTTCATAGTCCTAAAGGAATGGAAGACTCTCCTCCCTACACCTAGAATAGAAAACAATGAATGAAAAGTCCAGTAACTTACATCAATTTCTCCAGTGAGGGAAAAGGGAAACTTTAGGGCTTTCTCCCCTTCGCCACATAGTATGAATGAGTCACTTTCACCCTTAAATTCAAATGGAGTAAAATCTATATCTGATGCTTAGTCAGGCTGTTTTAAAGACACTGACTATTCAGGCTGCATAACCAAAGGAAAAATGGTATTCCCAAAGCATGTGATAGGTCTATGCAGAATGCCTGCATATATTCTAGTCCTCCAGTCTCCCAAAGGCAGTCATCTACCATTTTACAAGAGGGTTAGGTGCTCTAGACATGTCAAACCTCAATTATATTTAAAATGACCCTATGAGATGGATATTAACATACATGATAAGACTGAGGTTCAGAGTGTTTAAATGACTTTCCCAGGTTTAGCTGTGTAGTCAGTGCCTACAGTGGAACTTGAACTCAGGCCTTCTTAAATCTGGGTCTAGCACTCCACTGATTTTACTGTGCTGCCTCTCAGCACCTTACTTCTCTATAGTCTTTCAAAAATCACTAAAAAAGAATTTAGCAAACACATCTATGAGTTTTTACTGCATCCACGTATATATTTCATCTGTCCCTGGTGACTTGAAATGATTGAAGATAGTAAGACAGAGTCTGACTGTCTCCCTACTTGGGTAACTGATCCCTGCTACTTCCCAGTCCAGAAATCTCTCTTTCTTGGAAGAGAAAACAAAAAAGTTATTACTTGAATAGTTTAGACGTCTCATTATTACTACCCATTATCACCATCCAATCTACTTAGAACCTTGGTCCTGTGGTCCTAAGTTTTTTCAATTCCTAATTACCCCAAAGATAACTTAAAAACAAATCAGCAAACAAACAAAAATAAACACACTCTTTTTTGTTGTTTTTGACATCATAGGATCTTGGAATTCCTGACCAACCTCAGATGATTCTGGGCTATGTGATCCTATCATGGTTCCTGACAGTGATTTATACACACACAGTCCAGACCATGCTACTCTTTTCTATTCACCCTCAGTTGCTTGACCTCACTCAAATCTTCTGTATACATCTTATTAAAATATAAATTAATTTAGAATACTACTCTGCCACAAGAAATAATTAACAGATTGATTTTTAGAAAAAACATGGAAAGACTTGCATGAAATAATATAGAGTGAAATGAACAGGACCAAGAGAACATTGCATATTCTAACAGCAATGTTGTCTGAATGACTTGAAGGATTAAGCTATTCTGAGTAATATAATCATTCAAAGCAACGATGAAGGACTTATGAAGAAAAATACTATCTACCTCTAGAGGAAGAAAAATCCAGGAGGAGAGTAAGAAAAGCAGTTTAGATCTCCGAGAACTCTCCTTTTAAGGAGTGAGCTCCAGGCCACCTACATCTTTACTCTCTCTAAGTCACTTTTCTTACTGTCCTCAGAATAGATCCGAGTGTGGGCAAAGCCATAGAGTCCTGCCTCAGTGAAAACCAAGAGACTCCTGTAACCTCTTTCTGACCAGTTTGATCCCCTTATTGCCTGGGAGCTGGAAGCTGGAAGCAGACACTGTTGCTGCTGCTGCTTATTCAGTCACTTCCAAAGTCTGCTCCTGACTGGGCCATGCTGGAGGTGCCTGTGCTGGATTGCACTTTCCTGCTGTCCTGGTGTGACAGAACCTTCTTGCCGACCTTCTAAGGTGTCCCTGGTGTCTGTAGGCTGAGAGGTCTGGAAATCACTATAACTTCTAGCAACTCAGTTGGCCAAGGTCTGCTCCAGGCTCACTGGGGCTGTTTTGCACTGGTGCAGCCTATGCTGGACTGCACTCCTTTTTCAGGCTGGTGCAACAGACTTTTCCTGCCAACTATGTAAGTTGTCTTGGGCTTGAAATATGTTTTACTTTGTCTTTTTATGGCCCTGCTGCTCTAGAATTTCTTTAGAGTCACTTTTAAAGGTATTTGGAGGGTTTTGGAGGATAGTTCAGATGAGTCTCTGCCTTTACTATGCCATCTTGGCTCCACCCCCCCACTTCATTGTGCTTTCAGAAACCTTATACCGTTACCAAATTTTTTGGGTTGTGACCTACAGTTTAAGAAGTGTTTGATAGAATACCCTAATTCAGAGATGTCAACACATTAAAATTTGGTCCCAACCAGAATAAAATATAATTGGGACATATTTAACAAAATATATAAAAATATAATAGAACAGAAGTAATGGTAGTATGTGATTCTCTAATTCAATATGTGGCCTACAGGGATTCTTATAGGGATTTAGTAGTCTCTGTTTCTATTTGACTTTGAAATCACTTCTCTGGTTCAACTATGACTAAACAGGATCCCCTCTACAACATAAGTGATAAGTGGTCATCCAGCATTCACTTAAGGACCTCTGGTGAAGGAAAACTAAACAACCCATGACATTGCCCATTATATTTTTAGTCAGTCCTAATTATAAGGAAGTTATTTTTTCCTTTTTCCCTTAAGTCAAACTGAAATCTTCTGCTGCTGACTTTCAAAACTTTCACCCATTGTCCTAGATCTTCTTTCTGGGGCCAAGCAAAACAGGAACTTTCCCTTTTCTGTGTAACAGCTCTTCAAACATTTGATAATTGCTAATATGGCCTTCTAAATTTTCATACTAAGCATTTTTAGTTCTTTCAACTAATTCTTGTACAGTATGATTTCCAATCCTGTTACCTCATCTCCATATGCTTCAATATTTTCCATGACTTTCCTAAAATGTGGTATGTAGAGATGATATGAGCAGGAATGAATACAATGTGAGTGTCATTTACAATATTCTAAGCACTATAACATTTCTGATGTAGTATAAATGTATTAACCATTTTATTTGTTTTAAGATCACTAGTCCATTTTCCTTAGTACCCAGTTGAAGTATATCTGTGTATGGACATTTGAGTTTATGAGTATTAGTACTGCCACATTTTCCAGTTTATTGGAAATTGACTCCTGTGAATTACTAATCTTCACTGATTTTTTTCTTCCAATGTTATTGTTGTTGCCCTCTTTGTTATTAGATTTGACAGATATACATGGATAATTATGTACCAGTTCTTCTATTCAAAGCTCTCTTCATCAGATATGTGATTCTCTGCATAAATATTCCATATTGTTATTGACCCTTGTGAGTTGCACTCCATCCATATAAGTTAGGTAATAGTCAAAAAAGCTAAATCTCTCCCTCAGATATCTTCTTAACCTACTGTTTGCATCCTAAATCTGCCATCCTCATCTAAAACCTCAGATTTCAATCTGTAGCACTAATGAAAACATCACTTGTTTCTCTTAAGTTTTTAACTTCTTGACTAGAGCTTCATAATCCCAGATAAAAGCTTTAGAAGTTCCTTCTCGTGGTAAGATTTGTTCACATATGACCCCCAAAAGTGTTCATCTACCTTGACAAGTCTCAGAAGACTATCTGTCTCTCTGTCATAGCCTAGATAAACTCTCTTAAAAGATAGCAGACCTCCCCATTTTTATGAAAGATTGGCATAACTACCCAGCCAATTCTTAAAAGGGAGTCACCCATCCAATAAATCCAGTAATTACTTTTGATTTCCTACTATGTGCCAAGAAGTACTCTGACCACTGGAGAAACAATGAATAAAAAGACAGTTCCTGCCCTCAAGAATCTTATAATTTAGGAGGGGAAAACAACATGCAAAAAAAGAGGCAAGAAAGTAGGCAGGGGGAGAGAAAACAGGGGGTACCCAGCAAGAAAACATCTTGTTCCATGAAGTTGTAGCCAGGCAGAGCAGCAGATGCACAGTATAATGAACTGAGTTCAGTTTCTTTCCTCTATAAAGGAAGGCATTGGGAGGAGTTTAGTAGCCTTCCCTCCATCCTTCCAATTAGAGAGGAGAGGAGGTTGAGGAAGGCAGTGTCAATCAAGACTTGAGCTGTCAGCATAGTGATAAAATTAGAAGTGGTGATCTTATCCTGGGAGGGGCATCTCGTTGCTTGGAGGCAACCAGGCAGTGCACTAGATGCAAAGGGGAGGAGTAGATGCTTTTCCACCATAAACTATAGAGGGATGAGACTGAATTTAGGGAAGTGAATTAGAAATGACTACAGTGTGAGAGATTTGTTACAGAATTTAATGTAAGTACAGATATTTTTAATATGTCTTAGCTCATGACATTTACTCAACTCTGTTTCAATAATGAAATACATGACGATCACTTTTTTTGTGAGCTACAACAGAAAAAATATACCAGAAAAGATACAGTCTCAATGAAATGACTTCATTAAAAAAAGCTTTATATAAAAGTTGTGTAATAATAGCTGCAGATGAGGTAATTGTTTTGAGTGGAAGGTTTTTTTTAAATGAAAAAGAATTCTAGGCTAAAGCTACAGACATGGCACCACACATGAAATTCATTTCTTCCATAACTCATAAGAAAACCATGGCAGAAAAGAAATTAGAGGCAGAAATGGATAAAATGTTACAAGATGTCATCGATGTAATTAATTAGAGTTGAGTCTACACAGTGCTTTATAATGAGATGGGGAGTGACCCCGAAAATCTTTTTGTACTACCTAGATATCTAAGCTGTGGCTATGTTGGGGCAAAGAACTTGAAGAAGTTGTCAAGCTTATGGACGTTAGGCATTTATCTTTTACAGATAGACAAGTGTTACCAATTTTCTGACCATTTTGGTGATGACAAGTTGTTGGTGTTCATCCTTCATTCTCAAAGAGGACCTATGACATCATGAGGGTGATGTCCTGACTTGTGCCTGGATTGGATTTAAGTGCTGCAAAGCTGTGCAAAACTGTTAGCCTCACTCTCTCCTCCAGAATCATCCTGCTCCAGTGGCAAGACAAAACTGAAGACAACTCACAAGTGGCAAGTGGCTGTCAGGAGTATATGAACTAAAAAAAAAAAAAAAGGAATTGAAAAAGAAAAATTCTTCATGTTCCCGTAAAGATAAAGCTTTAAGAAAGAAGGAGTTACTGTTTTTTTGAAAGAAACATAGTATGGAGAGAAGAGTCTTAAAATTTCAAATTTGATATCATGTTCTGAGTGGAAGTAACATTAAAGGAGATTCATTACTATCTATTTTTCTATCACAGCCTAAGGGCCATGAAGTCTTTCCATCAGATTTGCAGCTGAAACTTCTTGTGTTTTGTTTTCCCCCAATAGACTAGGAACTTCTGAAAACAGAAATTGTCTTGATTTGCTACTTGTACCCCTAGCCCTTTGCACAGTAGTTATGTACTTGTGCTACTGAAAACAATGCAAATGTGATCTATAAGAACTTTCCTATTTCACACTTTTAAAAAAAATTCAAAGTAGAACTTTCTAACCTGTTAAAAAAGTCTTCTAGATAGAGAGCATTGGTGGGGTTTGAATCCAGTCATAGAAGTGGAACATGTTCTGATTAGTTTGCAAGAACAGTTTGGTGTATAAATATAATAGAATAGTACTATTCTATAGTTTGTAAGGCAAGAGAAGAATTTACTTCCTGGATGAGATGGAAAAAAATGAGCATGTAATACCCACAGCCATGTTGCACTTCTTCCATTTGAATTTATGTATTTTTGTGAGGTCTGTTTTTCCGATGATGGAGTATAAGATCTGAGAGTTTAGGGACTGTTTCAATCTTTATCTTGTCTCCGGTGCCTAGCTAGCATGGTATGTGGCACATAACAGGAACTTAATAAATGCCTGTTGATTGGTTGACTGATTAATTAAGCTATAAAAAAGTAGCCATAAAAACCAAGTATCAAAGTTAACTGATAATAAAACTAAAATATCAAATAACTTCACTATAGTATTAAAACAATTTTTTATTACTTTAAAAATGTCATTGTTAATTTTTTGTTTATTTTACATGACAATAATTTCTCCCAGTATACCTTCCCCAAACCCCATCCCAAAGAGCCTATAATGTCTTATAAGAAATTGTATTTTTAAGACAAAAACAAAGAAATTGATCAGTACATCAAAAAAGTATGAAAATATAAGTAATGTGCAAAGCTGTGGCTTCCCACTTCTGCAAAGGAGGGGGATGGGAGTTCCAATATCTCTTCTCTCCAACCATATTTTCTTAAATAATTTGGCAACATACCCTTTTGACTTCTGTATGTGTGATTGTTCTTACTGTTTCTAAGGTTGTAGTCATTGGATATTTTTTTCCTGACTCTTTATTTCACTGTTCATCATGATTCATAGAGATCTCCTATGCTTTTTCCATTTCTATCATTTCTTAAAGCATAGTACTATTCTATTACATTTATATACCATAATTTATTTAGCTCCTCTCCCTAATTACTGGGCATCTACTTTGGTTTCCAGTTCTTTGCTATTGCAAAAATATTTTGGTGTATTTGGGGACATTCCTCTTACCAGTGGTCTTCTTGGGGTATAAGTCTAGTAATGGAATCTCTGGGTCAAAAGGTTATGGGCATTTTAGGTATTTTATTTGTATAATTTCAAATTGTGAGCTGAAACAGTTGTACTGATTCATAACTCTACCAACAACATAGTAGTGTATCTATCTTCATGCAATTTCTCTAACATCAACCATTTCTATCTCTGGTCATCTTTGACAATTTGCCAGGTGTGAGGGTTGTTTTGATTTGCATTTTTCTTGATAAGAGTCATTTGAAACATTCTTTCATGTGGTTATTAATAGTTTGCAATTCTTTGGAGAATATCGTTTGAGAATATCCTTTGACCCTTTTTCCTTTGGGGAATGCCTTTAAACCAAGATTTTCAAAATTAATGAAACATTGAATCATATTGCTCTCACGCACTATTAATAAATTGCTTTTAAATTATTGATTTTATTTTATTTCATACTTTAAATTTATATTTATATATGTACTTTATAATGTAAATGGCGCATTACTAGAGTAATGCATTCATACAATTTAATTTGATCAGATTCCTGTAGGGCACAACCCCAGGTGCAAATACAAAAAGCTTCCTTGTACATGAGTTCCCTGGCTTCTCAGGGTTTTCACACTGAGCTGGCTGACTCTGCCACCACACCTACAATCCTGTCTCTAATATTATCACATCCATACTTTTCCCTGGGTCAGTTCATGGCATACATGTTGAACTGCATGATCTTCATCTTCTGGATGTAGCAGATAAGAATGACCAAAAATAACAACAAAAAAAATGACTTCTATCTTGCTCATTTTAAACACGTAGGCAACCAATCAAAGGAGTCTACTACCACTCACATAGTAGAAAATGAATAGGCCTTCATGTTAGGCAGTCTGGACATTCTCCAAAGGCCCCTTAAGGGTGCTTCTATGTTAGGTGAATTGGGCATTCTCAGATATGCCTGGATTTCACACGTACACACACACACACATACAAACACACATACTCAGTCACTATAAAAGCATACACATATACAAAGATATGTATATGCATATGTACGTACATATACACACAAATTGTGTGTGTGTGTCTGTGTGTGGTGTATATATGTATATGGCACAGTCTATATACTATAGACAGAAAAACCTGAGTTAAAAAAAACCTAACCCCATATACATCCAAGCTGTGTGACCCAGGATGAATCTCTATAGCAGCAAACACCCTGCACATCCAGGATGACCTGCTAGCACAGGTTCGTAGATCTACTTTTCTAAAAGGAAAGCAACTTTTGAAGGGTCAGCAATCCTCTTTAATCATATATACCAAAAGAGAAAATACAAGCAGAGAAAAAAGACCAACAGACAGGGTATCTGTCTGACCATAAGCAATATATACATGATAGATCAACAGACATATCCAACTGTCTGACCATTACATACATAGTTACCAGAGAGAAATATACCAACATCTGGACTTTCAAAGCTAAGAGGGGGTCAGGGGGAGTTTCCTTAGTGGCTTCACAGAGTCTCATCTGGCACATGAACTTTCTTCCAAAGAGTAAGCTCCCAAGCAAAACCTCTCCTCAGAACATATGTACACTTTTCAGAGCCAGAGGGCATCACCACCCTTGTGACCTACTGCCTCATTAGAAATTAACAAAAGGTGTGGATCTTCCTACAAAACAAGTGTCCCCTCATCAAGTTTCTCTTAATGGGCTCCACCTGAGACTTTTTAATATGTGGGGAAAATCTCACTAACATTACAGTCACTCTCCCCTTGCCTCAGTTTCTTTATCTACAAAATGGAGTTAATAATAGAACCTACCTCTCAGGATTGTGAGAATAAAAGGAGATGGTAGTTTTAAACTATTTTGCAAAACTTAAAGCACTATATAAATGCTAGCTATTTTAGTTAGGGCAGCTAGGTGTACATTGGATAGAGTGCCAGCCAACCAAGAAGACTCATTTTCATGAGTTCAAATCAGACCTCAGAAATTTATTAGCTGTATGACCCTGCATATCACTTAGTCCTATTTGCCTCAGTTCCACATCCATAAAATGAGCTGGAGAAAGAAATGGCAAAATACTCCAGTATCTTTGCAAAGAAAACCCCAAAGGGGTACAAAGAGTCAGACATGTCTGAACAATAACAATTATTGTTAGTTGTTTTACATATATAATTGTGTCACATATAATTCTATGTTATTAGTTATATTATGTATATATATGCATACATACATATACATATATATATATAAACACACATACATACAAACTTATGAGCTCTTGAGGAAAAACTGGTGATATTTATACACACACATGTATGTATATATATATGAAACTGATAATATAAATTGTATCCATTGCTCCTCAAGCATTTCACTGTGGTTGAACACAAGCATTTGGGGTTTAAATGTCTGATTGGCACAAAGCTACCGACAGGAGCAGTTAGTAAATCTGGGACAAGGTTGCCATCAGGGAGATCTTTTTCCTTCTTCAGATGTATTGAAAAATAAATGATGACCAAAATAATATTTACAATTATTCTGTATGCCACAGTTTAAAAAGGACAGATAATCCATAACAGCCCATAGAATCAGACTACCAGGTTGTTGAAAATCCTCAAATTCATGTCATGGAGAATTGTTTGAAGAAAGTAGTCATATTTAGCCTGGAGATAAATGAGTTGGAGGGAGGGGTATGCACTTATAGAGTTCTTCAAGTATATAAAATAGTATTTGAGGGAAGGGAGGTGAGGGGGGGAAGAGGAGGGAAGAGGAAGGATTTACATTCATTCTCCTTATCCCCCAGCTGCAAAACTAGGATAAATTGATGGAAATTTCAAAGACTATAAATTTAGACTTGATATAAAGAAAATCCTTCCTAATATTTAGATTTATTCACAAATGGGATGAACTGGAGAAGGAAACAATGTGTTCCTCCTCTCAAAAGGACTTTGAACTAAGATTGGATGACCACTCTTTGGTTGTGCTATAGTGGGGATACTTTGATCAGGTATAGGTGGTACTAGAGGGCTCTTGACATCCTTCCAACTCTATAATTCTGTAAGTGGGATGGAAATAATAGGAGGATAGGGTTTTCTGGCTCTTGTTTATTTGGGGGTGACTTGGGTCTTGCTTGAAGTCAAGAAAATGAAATAAATGGCTTTTCCAGATTCCTCCCATGTCTATGATTTCATGACTGGGTTCACAGAATTTCTGATCATTCCCTCCTGGCTAGAAACAATGTAAAGACTGCCTTTCTTTTTCTGTTGGCATTTGAACATGCAGCTGGGATAACATACATACATATGTACAGACATCAATGCAATGGCAGTTGTATAAATTACAACTGACCGAGAGGTAAGGAAAGGTCCCACATTCCTTTCGAATCTCAAGGAAAGGTGCTGTACCATTTTGGTTTCAAAACTGGGAGGTGTAAGGACTCCTATTTCACTGGGGCCACTTTGCCCACATTTAGCAATAATCAGAGAAGGGAGAACACTCTGCCAAGTAGAAAACCCACTCAGACCTTGTGGGATTTGAGTTTAGCTCTTGTAAAACAACATTTTGATGAGTTGTGTGTAAATGAATCAGAAACATATGGATTCAATTTCCTTTGAAGTGCATGTGGGTTGAATTTTTTTTTTAATGTGTGTGGTGTTTGGGTGTGTGTCAAAGCTGAAATGTTAAAAAATATATAGTTCTAAGATGCTTTGCAGAGCATAAAGAACCTCTAGGTTTTCCCCACCAGAATAATTGTTACATATTGAGAAGTCAATTCCAAGATCCTTAAATCAAAAGTATACAGCAGGTCCAATCCAGGAGAACTGACACCATCATATGCTGATGGTGTTGGGACAGTTTTTTATTGTTGTTGTTTCAGTCGTGGCAGGCTCTCTATGATCCCATTTGGGGTTTTCTTTCATTAATGTGGCTGACCATTTCCTTCTCCAGCTCATTTTATAGATTAGGAAACTGAGGCAAACAAGGTTAAGTGACTTGCCCTGGGTAACAGAGCTAGTCTGAGGCCGTATTTGAGTGCCAGAAGATGAATCTTCCGGGTCCAGGGATGATACTCTACATACTGTATCACCTAGCTGCCCATGGGATATTCTGGATTACCCTTACACCAAAGCCTTTTAAATATAATCCAGACACTACTTTGATAGGAAGGAGACTAAACCATGCAGATGATAACAATTAAACCATTGGTTGTGCTCCATGGACTTTCAAATGAGATATCTGCACTCTACTTTGAAACTAATTTAATTGGAAATGGAGGATATTCTGCAGGTCTTGGCCCAGTTATAAACTCTGTCTTCTCTCTTTTATACCTTAAGGGCCCAGCCAAAAGCCACTGGCAATTTTTTTTTAAATGAAGGTGATGCTTGAGGTAATTGAGGCTTTGCCAGTGGAAATTGGATAAATAAACTCTTTCAGGACTTTTGGACACATTTTGTAAATTGCCTTCTTGTAGTCATTGTATATTTCCCTAGCTGCTGGAGTCAATGTACTTCCCTAAAGTGAACATTTTTTCCCCTTACTTGCCAGTAGGATCAGACCTCTTTATATTCACATAGTATACATCGTTCAAAAAATGTTATACTCTGATACAAACCAGGGCTCCCTGACAGGTTGATTGAGATTTACTAGTTAATTTTGAAGTTTTACCTGGTTAATTTCCAAACTGGCTGCCAACAGAAGAGGTATCCTCATCTACTAAAGCTCCCTAGGATTCCCAGTGGGAAGGAGAATATGGTTGGTGATCTCTGACATTCATCTTCCACTGTGGCTTACAAAATTCCCACAAGGGAGGGGAATTCAGCCTACCCTGAGCAATTTTTCAAAACAATCCAGACTGATCTCTTGCTCCTTATTCCACTCTAGGCACAGTTCATTTTCTAACTTGTTCAAGAGAGATGTATATATTGATGGGTCAGTTTGAAGGATCATCCATCCAACTGCATTTCAGAGAATAGACAATTGGCATTCTTCATCCAGCTATATATTTCTCTTTTGTGGATAAATAGGTTGAACTTTTTCAAATGACTTTGTATTTCATTAAGCAGATCCTGTAAGATTCCAGTGCTTGATGCCATCAACACTATGTCATCTATAAACAAGAGCATCTGTAGAACTTTGACCTCTTTGAAAATGATCTGAGCATTTTAGAGAATTACAAACTTAACATTAGTCAAAAGGACCCTCTACCATATTAATTGTATCAGACAGCCTTCAAATCCTTGGCAAACAGATTGACAATTGTATGTCTTCCTGTTTGATGCCTTACTTGGTAATTAAAATTGATAATTACTTGGTAATTAAAATCAGAAGGTCAGGAAGGAGGGGAAAAAAGAGAACAAGCATTGGTTAAGTGCTTTCTATGTGGCAGTCACTGTACTAAGAGATGTATAGATATTAGCTCACTCGATCCTCATCATGACCCTGTGAGGTAAATACTATCATTATCCACATTTTACAGGTGAAGAAACTGAGGCAGACAACAGCTAAGTGACTTGTTTAGAGTTACTCAACCAGTAAGTGCCAAAGGTCACATCTAAACTCAGGTCTTCCTTATTCTAAGCCTTGAGTTCTATCTACTACCTTACATTGATGTCTCCATTGCTTCATCCTTCAAGGAAGCTTCTCTGATTTAAATATATCCATGAGAGATACTTCATCAAAGAGGGTCCCTTAAGAAATCATACGATTTCTTACTCTTGAATCATCATCTTCATCATCATCATTGCTAGCACTTATAAAGCCCCCTAAGATTTACAAAGCACTTTACCTATTACCATTTTAATCCTTGCAAGAACCCTGGGAGTGAGATGCCGTTACGATCTCCATTTTAAGGATGAGAAAATTGACGTTTAGAGAGGTTAAGTGACTTAGTCTGGGTCACTCAACTAGTCAGGACAGAGGCAAGATTTTAACTCAGATCTTCTTGAGCCCAGGTGCATCATTCTATCTATTATGTCAACTAGCTGCTTTATATATATGTTTTTTTAATATACAGCCAACGATAAGAACAATGGGAATGTTGCCTCCTTCAATCAACTGTGTGACAACGAAGATGTAGTCTTCTAGAGAATATAGTTTCTTCTATTTCCTCATGAGCACAGAGGAGATGGTGATGGTTCCATTGCTGTTGATGGACATAAGGTTTGTTATAGATATCTCTTTTTTCCACATTTTCATCTGTTTTGTGTGTTTCAAATGCAACCTTTTACCTTGAGACAACTTGCCTTGAAAGGTGTGTTTCCCTAAGCTTTCCGTAAATGTGTTTTTCCTTCCACTGCTTTCCACTGTTTGATGAAGTGGTGTTATTCATCATTTTCTCAATCCCTGCCCCCCTCCCAATTAGTGCTATTATGCATTATAACTTTCTACTTTGCAAAGAGATCAGGCACCTTTTTTATATTATCCAATTTTTGCCATGTTCAGAACCTAATGATCCTCTTCTTGAAGAAAGAATTCATGCTATATAAGCATGAAACTCATCTATGGTCTAAGGCCTTTGAATTTTTTTCTTTCTAAATCCTGAATAATCTTTTCCCACATTTGCATCCCCTATTCATCTTTTTGTTAAAATCACCAGGTATTAAAGCATATGTTGATTTAATTTGGAGACACTTATTTTTTCCTTTGCCAAGTATTTCTACCTTCACATCCTCAGGTACTAAAAGAACTGGCAAATACGATTATTGAACCATGCTCAGTGACTGTCAAAAGATCATAGAAAACAGGAAAGGGACACAGGATTGGTAAAGATCAATAAAAGGAAGAGATTGGAATGTGGAAACTATAGGTTAAAGACTTTGACTTAAATTCTTGGCAAAATTCTAGAACATCTTGTTAAAAGAGATAATTAGCAAACATATGGAAAAGTAAGTAATTACAAATCACCAAAGTGTATTCACTGAAAACAAGTCATGCCAATCTAACATTTTTTTTAAGACAGAGTACTTAGATGTGTCAAATAAAGGAATATGGTAGATACAGTTTACCTAGATTTTAGCAAAGTCTCTCTGGCTGACATATGGGACAAGCTGTATATATATGTAGGCTATACAATAGATTAAGAACTGGCTGAGTGGACAGATCCAAAGTATAGTCATCAATAGTTTGATATCAGATTAGTAGGGAATCTCCAAGGACATGCCCCAGCACCTTGTGCTATTTAACCTATTTATTGATAATTTTTACAAGGCTGTAGAAGGTTTACTCATCAAATTCATATATAACACAAAGCTACCACCCTGAATGTCAGTCAAGATTCAAAAGTACCTTGACAAAACTAAAACATCAGGGAAGAATCTAGTAAGATAGAATACACTTGGGGTCATCAAATCACTGTCACAAATACAAGAAAGAGAAAAGATGGTCTGACAGTTATTTTAAAACAATCTGAGGGGTAGAGTAATTTCATGGAGGGTTTTTTGGCATCATTGGTTCTAACTCAGTTCTAGTGTGGACAAGAGTTTGCCATTTTGTTTCTACAAGTGCATGGGAGCCCCTCAGCTAAGCTTCACCTCTAAGCTGCTTGATGTAGTAAAAAAGAATAACAGAAGAGTTTTTTGGATTCCAGTGTGCTCCCAAATTAAACTACAACTTCAGTCAGAAGAGAGAAGAGTGATATCTAGTAAGGGAGTAGGTGCCAACCACTATCTTGCCATGAAGGAAGATGACAGATTACTGGCTCTGAAACATGTGATTGAAGAGTATTTCTTCTTTGAATGTCTGGAGTTCAACAACTACAACATGTATTGCTAGAGGAAATATTCTAATTGGTACGTGGCACTCAAATGAATGGGGCAGTATAAATTTGGATCCAAAACTGGACCAGGAGAAAAAGACATCCTTTCCCTTCCCATATCTGCTAAAAGCTGATTGGCACAGGGGCCTCTGTTTCATCTGCCATTTATAAAGGAGGCAGTAGACAGGAATAAAAAAGATAAAAACATGGGCATGTTTGCCCATTTGGGATGGCTGGCCAAGCTGTAACCTTTTATTACCATGAATGGATTAAATCATTGTGCCAATATAGAGCAATAACAACAAGACCACCCCTGGAGATTTCCTAAACAACTCATGGGTCCATTGTAACACTGTGGTGAGACTTACTGGGAAGGAAGCACCCCTCTTTTCTTCATTCTGGCAATCTTTGTAAAATGTGTGAATTTTTAAACACATTTAACCTTTAAGAAATATTATAGAAATCACAAGTCCAGTGATCATTCCTAAAGTCTGCTATCCATTCATCTATAAACTCTTTTTAAATTATTAAAGGATGTAATGTAAATTTTAATCCATTCCAGCTACATTTTCATAGTGCTCTGGCAAATCCCTGTGACAGTTTATAGAACAGTTCTCTTTGGACACAGAGGAGTTCCTCCTGCATGGCGAGGTCAATCTTCTCAAACCCTTCTCTGTGCCCATAGACTCTGCGGGTGATGAGAGTTATGTTGTCTGCTGTCATGAGGTCCATTAAATTAATCTACTCACACTTCAGACACTCATGTGGACAGAAGCTAATGTGGAAGGAAAGTGGCTTCAAATAGCAGATGATGTATACAGAGGTCTTCCCAAATGGTTTGGGCCCCCATGTTGCTGCATGATACTCAGTAGGGATTTGAAGTCTAACTTGATGCCAATCTCTTCCAAAATTTCCCAAATCGCTACATCTCTGGGGGAGAAGAAAAGAGTGTACAACAGCTCGCATTGGTGGGGATACATCCCCGTGGAATGTTTCTGACTGAGGGACCACAGTCTGTACCTGCCATCCCACAGTCATATTCCCAGTGCCAACAAACAAAGTCTCCACATGCCCTTGACTAACAAGGAAGGCTTCAGCGACACCCTAAAAAGGAGGAGACCTACAAATGACTTTTTAAAAAATTATTTGTGTTTTCCCAGTAGCATATGCAGGCAATTTTTGGCATTCACTTTTAGAGTTGGGTTTCAGGTTCTTGCCCTCCTTCTACCTCTCTCACTGAGAGGGCAAGAAGTTTGATATGGGTTGTACATGTGGCATCATGAAGAGTACATTTCCATGTTGGTCATGTTGTGGAATAAAGCACAGACCAAGATAAGGGTCCATAAAAAATGGAAAAAGTAAAACAAACATTAAATAAAACAATTTGAGGATTTTAAAGAACTATAAGCTCAATACCAGACAGCAATATGATATGAGAGTGAAGAAAGCTAGTGCAATCTTATGCTATATTGATAGAGTCATTGAGTATGGGATGAGGGGAATTATACTCTTGTTATGTTCTGCCCCAGTCAGACTACATCTGGGAACTAGCATTCTGGAGACCACACTTTAAGAAGGGCTTCATTAAACTAGAGAGTGTCTAGAGGAGGACAATCAAGAGAGTGAAAAGTTTTGAGACCATACCAAATTGTGATCTGTTGAACAAGCTGACAATGGTTGACCCCAGTGGGGAGAAGGACAAGTAAGCAGTCTTCAAGTATTGAAAACACTGTAATGTGTTAGACTTATTCTGCTTCACCTCAAAGGGTAACAAGGAGCAGTAGGTGAAAGGTACAAAATAACAAATTAAGATTTTATGTAAGATGAAACCTCCTAAGGGCCTGGCATACTATGGTCCATGGAGTAACAAAGAGTTGGAAATGAACGAATGACTGAAAAATAACAAAACAGATATAGCAATAACAAAAAAACAACAAAAACCCCTCATAACAATAAAAACTACCCAAAAATAGAGTGGGATGCCTTAGAAGGGAGGGGCTCCTTAGTGGAGGTCTTCAAGCTAAAATTGGATAGATATTCTTGTCCAGGTAGGAGATGGATTAAATGTCTTATAAGGTCTCTTATAATTCAAACTCCACAAACTCCTTTATTTTTCTCTCCAAGGAGAATCTGAGCTATCCTTTCATGTGGCTGTGATTTCCCTTTGTCTTTTGGTTTCATATATAGCAAAAATGTCAATATTGATTTGATTTATTTCCTCCAGTAGTATGTTACCTCATTGGTCATTGAGCAAGGATCTCACTTGGGAGATAACAATCTGTCAGTCTTGACAGGCTATATGGAATTCAATCCACTATTGTTCCAGACATGCTAAGCAATAATGAATAAGCTACACAGAACGCACCGACAATCTGACAACTCATGCATTGTTATATAATCCCTTATATAGTGCATTCTGGGAAGTTAGACTTCTGAGGATTTGAAAATAACTAACACATCCATTTGAAAATGCTTTTGCCACATCTCTTTGCACTTCTGTGAGATAATTTTATTTTGATGATATTTTATTTACAAATTTAAATATTATATTTTGATAATCTATTTTGAAAATATTTGACTTCATCCCTCCCCAATATTTTGTTCTTGATGAAATCAACTTTTTTCCATATTTTCAAAAGAACCGATTCTCAAAAACTTTACATTTAAAATCTTTGGACTCCTGACTTCCCAGATTAGTTTCCTTTACATTATACCACATTACTGTTTTCTAGGTGTAGGATCATTTTAATTTTTGTCTTGCTATGGTAAGCAGTAACTCTGGAGATGACATACAAAGAATAAATATTTTATATACTTGCCATATTGAGAATTTGAAAATGAACAGAATGTCATGCCAAATTCATGTATATTTATATGTAAATATATATGGATTTAATGTACTTTTACAAAAAATTATACAAAACAAGTATAACCCTAGGCCAGTTATAATAATTGGGAAGTTGAAGAAAAGTTTAAAGATGAACACAAAAAGAAGAATGTACCCCTAGAAAATAATGACAGAGACAATTTTCAAATCAAATTGAATATTTGCAGAACTAATATTAAAATAGATTTTTAATCCCACACATATTGGTACTCAACTCAACAATGCAGAGAACAACCCACCCATGTCTCATCATCTTGAACAAATCTTGTACATGTGCTGCTATAAATCCTCCATGGAAGATCATCAGACGAGCAGTGAAAGCCTTACTCTAAGTCACTTACATTCCACCGGCACTGGGACAGCACTAAGGCTGCACTTTGCAGAATGGTCTTTCTACTATAGTTACTGATCTTACATTTCCTAGATAATAACATTTGAATCCTTTCTGTGCAAGTGGAGAGACAAGGCAGCTAAGTACTGGTTTGGAATACAAATTCATTCACAAAATATTACAAAAATATGATGGAAGACTAGGAAAACTGGGAAGAAATGCGGAAAGGTAATATACTGAAAGCTCGCTTAACACCTAAGTCAAATCATCCCAAAAACTTTGTAAATGAAACCATAGTGTAGGGATATGGGGGAGAGGAGAGGGGAATAATAGATAAAAAAGAGAAAGAACAAATTTGCTAACATTTCCCAAACTCTTGATAATGGTGGGGCTGCCACATCTGGACTCAGATGCCTCAGCCCCTGATATAAGGAGGTAAAAATGTCATTTCAGAAAATGAAGCCAGGAAGAGCAGTTGAAACAAGCGAAATGTTCCTAAGTGAAATCTTTTCTGGAGGTGGAACTTTAAAAAAAAGTCTCTGTAAGCCTGGCTAATAAATTATTTCATAAAAAACCTTTTGCACCAAGCTAAACACATGTCCATTTTACTGTGGGCTCGGTACAGTTAAAGGCCCCTTACTCCGTGGTTCACTTTAGGTAAACTTCTGAATTTCTATCTGAAAACCCCTCCCAACTATCATTTTGAATTTTCATCTTTGACATACGTTAGGCAAATAGAAAAAAAAAATTAAAAAGTAATGAGGAGGGTTCCCAACAGCTTTGAGAGAATTCCACATATGTGCTAATTAGTGATTCCATCTGAAAATATTCCCAGAAAACTGGATGGATAGAACAGGCTGGGATAAATAATGCAAACGCCCTATGGCACTGTCACAAATACCCCAGTCAGTGCTGTGTGTGATTTCAGTGAGACTCTCCAAGTTCTGCACCTGAGAATAAAACATTAATGAAGCTAAGCTATAATAAACAAACCTCTGGGTCCTATCCCCATCCCCTCTGCACCCCCACCACATACTTCCTCCCCCTCCTTCCTCCACTCTTTTGGTTCAGGCTGGGCAGTCTTTTTTAGGGGTTAGATTCAAGGTGACATCCCTCCTCCCCTTCCCCACTGCCTACCCTCTACCATGCTCTTTTCTGCATGTTTTATAAAGTGAAATGGATCTTATACCTAGGTTGCTGGTGCTGGTGAAATTTGAAATTTTTATTCCAAAGCTTGTCTAGTTCTATAATCACAGGTTGTTGATTAGCTGCAAAATAAGCCCAGAGTTTCAAATATTAACTAAAGTACTCTCAGATTACAGGGACTGCAACTTCTGGAAAGTCCTTTTATGAAATGACAAGCCTGCTGGCTTGGTCTTCTGATACAACGCCCAATGTGGGTATTTTTTCTTCTTTTTTAGTACAATTGAGTTTCATCAGACAGACTATAAATACTGTGGGCTGAACTGCATTCTGTAAAGTCAGCGGAAAAACTAACACGGGCTCTCTTCGTAAATGAGGGGTAAATAGCACTATTAGGGTAATTTCTGATTTTAATGCTTTCAGCTAACACCTGAAGACTATGATTTGAAAGTTGCAGTGTAGATATTAGGAGAAACACCAAGATGCTTTGCTGAGAAATGCCATGGAAATGACAGAATAAATTGTCCAATTTTCCTTACTAAAAACACAAGCATGAATTGTCCTATGAGCATGCTTGTGACATGTGTGAATATATTGTTAGAGATATTTCTGCTTCTGCCTGCCCTGTAGGGCTATAAAAGTGGGCAAAAGAGAGTCATCCCCCTAGGAAATAAGGATCTAGAATCAAGAGGACTGCATTACAAAGCCAATAGAGAACTGAACTTGGCATCAGGAAGACAGGTTCAAATCCAGCATCTCCTGCTTCCTAGATGTGTGACCACAGGCAAATCATCGGCCTTCTCTGATCCTCATTTTGTCGTTTAGAAAATGTGGCTTACAATACCTCCAGTCCATAGTTTATAAGATGTTTATGAGACTCAAATGAGATAATGTAGGCAAAAAAAAATACGTTAGTAATTATTATTCATTTCAAATGCTTGCTTCAAAGCAAGAACTTCCTAAGAATTAAAGTCATTTGAAAATAGAACTATGTGGGTTCCATACTATTATATAGTTTCCAATAGGATTTCAACCTGGAAGATTCCAGAGAAATCTTCTGCACCTTCATTTTATAAATGAAGGAGAGAAATGTACAAGTATTTATGAAGCACCTACTAAACGAGGAACTATACTAAACATTTTACAAATACGATCTGATTCCATCCTCACAACAAGCCTGTGAGATAGGTGCTATTATTTCTGCTTTGGCAGATAGAGATCAAGTGACTTGCCCAGGGTCACACAGCTAGTAAGTAGATGAGGGCAGATTTGAACTCGGGTCTTTATGATCCCACCCAGCTGCTGCAAATGATGAAACAACTCAAGAGATGTGATGAAGTCTCCCACCATCATCACAAATTCTCAGAGTTAGATGGAGTGTGGGAAACCATTCCCTTTTACCTGTACCTGAACAAGTATCCTTTGTTTAACCTACCCAGCCTTTTCAGATCTTGCTCAAAGATCTACCCCAAGAGTACCTGCCCAATCTCCACTAAATGACTGTTTTTGGACCCTCCAGGCTTAGAGTGAATGTCATTAATAATAGTTTCTCTTCAAAACAAAAACCCTGAGGCTCCTGCCCCTCCCAGGATTATTTATCTATTTATTTTTTTTCTTTTCTAGTAAAGGGACCATCCCCCTGACTACTTTTTAAAGAGGCCTATTCACTGAATGGGTATTACCACACTTTAAGTGAGTACTCAAAAAGGCCTTAGCCTAAAAGGCCAAAGTTTCCCATTACATCCTGGGCCATCTCCAGTCATCCTGATGAATATCTGGTCACTGAATCCAGAAGGCTCAGAAGGAGAAAGTGAGGCTGGTGACCTTGCACAGCCCCTCCCTCACTCAAAACAAAGTCAAATGCAAGTCATGTCATCACTTCTTTGATGTCATGGTCCTTTGAAAACAAAGGACCAATAAACAATAACCAAAAACCACAAGAGGGAACCTCTCCTCAGGCAGCTTATTCCATTTAAAAAAATTAATTCATTAAAATCTACTTTCAAATGGAAGCACCATTGCTGCACCATAATGTAATTTCTATCATTTTTGTTTTACGTGGTATCCAGAAAGTGATGTATAATCTTTGATTGTCTTAAGGGAAGAATTGCATCTAGGAATAAAGAAGCAGCAGTTCTGCTGTCCTCTTAACAGGAGAGGGACTTAACCAACTGGGACTACTGTTATCAGTTCTAGGCATCACCTTTTAGAAAGGTCATGGATCATCAGGAAAGCAACCAGAGGACAGCAACCAGTTTATGCCATAGGAGGAATGGTTGAACGAACTGGAGACATTTACTTAGAGAAGTGAAGACTAAATTAGGTCATTATCATGTTTCCAAGTATTTCAAGGATTGTAACAGGACAAAGAGAAGAATTAGATTCATTCTGCTTGACCACAGAGGTTAGAACTTGAAAAAGAGTAAATTATGGCTTGATGTGAGGAAAAACTTGCTAACGATTTAAGACAGACTAAAGAGGAAAGGTGTGGGAGCAAAGGAGAGAGGGCCACTTGCTGTATATGCTTTAGATGTTTTCCTTTCCAGGTATGGACCGGACTGGTCATCTCTGAGATCCTTTCCAACGCCAATATTCTAAGATTCTAATTTTCAATAAAACAAAGGAATGACACTTAAAAAAAGGCTTTACAAAGGACTTTTGTATTAAATTGAATCCTCAAAAACAACCCAGTGACACTCTTAAGGCATATGAGGGAACTGAGTTATTGGAAGGTGACATAATGTGCCAAGGTCAATCAGTGAGAGAAGAGCACAAGTAAACTTAATGACTACTCTGTCCAACTCCCTCATTTTACAGGTGAGGAAATGTAGGACCAAAGCAGGGAAGTGACAAAGCTAGCACGTGTTAGAGTCACCGTTTGGACTCAAATATTCTTGTCTCTCAGGCTAGATGCTTGCACACCATACCACACTGCCTTTTAAGTGCTCCTTACTCTCCATCAAAAAGAGCCTAAAACCCCAAAACATAATTAGTGAAAATATTTTTAAAAACTCAGACAAATCATTTAATCTCTCCAGGCCTCAGTTGTTTTTGTTTTATGTGTAAAATGAAAGTGTTGGACTAGATGACCACTAGGGTCCTTTTCTAAGTTTTATATCCAATATCACTAATGATATTTTCTAATATATAAAAACTCAAATTCCAGTAATGTCCATTAAAAAATTTCTAAATGGAAAACTTAATAAGATTTATTCCTAAATGGACCAGGATTTAATACATCCACTATAAACAAATTCTCAACAATAATCATTCTAGCCATTTGCAAAGGCAGGATCTTTTAGTATGAAAATAGCCCTGCTGTATAGAACTAGGTATGATAATGACCTTCATCAAAAGGGGCTTCAAGA
This sequence comes from Potorous gilbertii, assembly GCA_028658325.1. NCBI lineage: Eukaryota > Metazoa > Chordata > Mammalia > Diprotodontia > Potoroidae > Potorous > Potorous gilbertii. The sequence continues at coordinate 124,442,725 of CM053773.1, forward strand.
CAAAGAGCATGTTCATACAATTCTATGGAATTTTCTCTAAAATGATAGCCTATCTTATTGTTGTTTAGTCATGTCTGACTCTTCATGACTCCATTAAGATTTTCTTGGTCGAGACACTAGAATGGTTTGTCATTTCCAGCTCATTTTACAGATGAGGAAATTGAAGCAAACTGGTTTAAATGACTTGCCCAGGGTCACACAGCTGGTAAGTGTCTGAGGTCAAGTCAGATTTCTCTGACTCCAGGTTGGCACTCAATCCACTGAGACACCCAGTTGCCCCTCTTAGGCATGTACCTATCACTATAGTAAGTGGAGAATATAAAGGAAAGGCAAAAATAGCCCCTGTCCTAGAGGAATTCACATTTTAATAGAGAAAACAATATATAAAATGAGAGGAATATACAAGACACCTATAGAATAGATCCAAATACAGCAGAACCTCAGTTTAAGAGTAACTTGGTTTACCTATATACTTCGCTGGAAGAAGAAAAAGTTTTTGCAAAATTTGTCTTGCAGGATGAACAAAAATTCGCAGTACAAATATGTTTGGACTTGAACAACTTGCAAAGGGATGACCCTCAACTAGGGCAATGGGTTTTTTTGAACCCATATAAGTTTGCATACTGTCTGTGGGAAGGAGGGGGAAAAAATTTAAAACTTACGGAAGTGATTGTTGAAAATTGAAAAGAAATAAAATAATTTTTTTTAAAAGTCAAGAACAAGTGTCATTAAATTCCTAGTCAGAAGTGAATTTAAAGGAAAAAAAAGCAGTAAATGAAAATATGAAAGTGATTCTAAAACATGAAAAATTAGTGAAGACAGTAGTGTTGTTCAGGTTCGGGGTGTTCGGGACCCAGAAATACCAACATGCTGGGTCGTATTGGAATGAATTCAATCCAAGCCTTTTTTTAGCCAAAGTGAAACAGTTTATTAAAGATCCACCATATTGGGTTGACTCTTAAGAAGCCTCACCATTTGTGATTCTTGTATTAACAAAAGGGTCAGATGGAATCTGAGCTATATTGAGTCTCAGCTAGATTGAATCTGAGCTCCTTCATGAAGACAAGAAGTATCTTATATACAGAAAAACTGTGGGAGGGATCTGGGAGTGGTCTAGTAGTCTGGGAGTTCCAGGGCTGGTCTTGATGGGAGTGACGTAGACTGGGTTGTCTAGAGGTCTTAATGGAAATAACCAGTGCCCTGGGGTGAAATAAAGATCATATCTAGGGAGGCTCTTGAAGGGAGTGGCCAGTAGCCTGGAGAATGGGATTTTGATTGGATCAAGAGTGGGAAGTATAACAGAGATTTGAGCAAGGTGATAATGAAAAGCTTTTGGGCCTCAAGATAAAGCCAGGTCAAGTGCAGAAAGCCAAGGATTTTTCAAGGTGAGGTTTTCCATGGCCCTTTACACAAATGGGACTAAAACTCTTTTGGGATAAGAGACCTTAACTGGGACTCCTACCCTGTCACTGTTAGTCTTACTTTCAGTGAAAGAACACTCCCGAGGTAGAAATCCCTCGTGTTCTCATAGAAGGAGATATTCCTTCCAAGAAATAACCACTCCTCTTCCTCATCCTCCTTCTTTTCATCTCCTTCACACCAGCTATGACTCTTCCCAAAGATAAAGTGCAGGTTAATTTATTTTCTGTTTTTATTGTGTACTAATCATTGCTATTGTATTTCAGACACATTAGGGACAAAAAACTTACTTAAAATTATAAATAATTATTTTATATAAATATTTTTGGGCATGTGGTACCAAACATTCAACTTTATGTTATATCCTACGGGAAAATTCATTTTGCAATGGGAACAAATCACATGACAAACAGAAGCTCGGAACAATTTAAATTCTCAAACCGAGGTTCCACAGTCGATCCTTTTTGGGCCCTATTGGCAGACTCAGCTAAAATCTCAGCACTGACATCCTTCCAATATCTCAGGGTCATAATCTCATTGTTTTCCTGAGCTCCCCATTCCCCTTGATCGCACATAATCCAATAAATTGCCCAATCTTGCCATTTCTTCCTTCATAATATCTCTCACATTGGGTACAGATACCACCTTAGTTCAATCCCTTAGCCCCTCTCACCTAAGTTATTGCAAAAGCCTCCTAGCTGCTCTCCTGCCTCATGTTTCCCCACTTTAGTCCATCCTGCACATGTGCCAAAGTGATTTTCCCTGAGCAGATTCCAATACTCATCAAACTCTATCGGCTTCCTGTTGCCTGTTGTTCAGCTTTGAAACCCTGCACTGCCTACTCCCAACCTCTCCAGCATCATTGGCCATTACTTTCCCTCCTACATACTAGGATCCTGCAAACTGCCCTCTCTGATCTACACTCATGACACACCATTTCCCATTTTCCATTCCCTTTCACTGGCCACCCCATACGGCTGGCATGCATTCTCTCTTTACCTCTAACTCAGAGAGTCCCTCTATTCACCTTAAGCATCTTCTGGATGACATCTTTTCTGATTCCTCCTGCAGTTACTGGGACACAATGGAGAGAGTGCTGGGCCTGGAGTCAGGAAGATCTGAGCTCAGATATGGCCTCAGACACGTTCTAGCTGTGTTGGCCCTGGGCAAGTCACTTAACTTCTGTTAGCTTAGAAGGCAGCTAGGTGTTCAGTAGAGAGAGCACTGAGCCTAGAGTCAGGAAGACCTGAGTTCAGTTCTGGCCCCAGACACCAGCTGTGTGACTCTGGACAACTCATTTATCCTCAGTTCCCTTAACTCTACAATAGATATAAATAATAATATGTACCTCACAAGGTTGTGAGGGTCCAATGACATGATATTTGTAAAGTATTTAGTGCAATGCCTGGCACATTGCTGTTGTCACATAAATGCTTATTCCCTTCTCCCCATTGCATGTGTCCTCCCTCCCAAACTACCTTATATTTATCTTTATTTTAAAATAGATATGCTTATCTTACACTTTTAAATATATTTGTTTTATAATTAATATTAATTATATTTAATTATCAGAAACATATGTATTAACTTTATTTTTATACTGTGTAATTTTATATATGATTGATGTCTCTTCATTAGAATACTATCCTTTTTGCAACCTAAGTTTCTTTCATTTTTTGTCCTTTTCTCTCCAACACTTAAAACTGTAACTGGCACAAAATTGGCACTGATAAATCCTCATTGATTGGCCGAATTTCCGGACATTATACCTTATGTTATATTTGTGAAAGGAAGAGTGATAATAGGTTACTATAGAATTGTTTTGCAGGGATTTATTCTTGGTTCTGTATTTTACTTCACGCTATCCCTGTGAAAGTAGAATGCACACGTCATTCTGAGACACAATAGATAGGGATAAATAAATGAACAGCCAAAGAAAACTTCATCATATTCAATAATCCATACTTTTGAAGATCTAGAAATACCTAGCTGATATACAATTTTAGGAATATTTTTTAAAAGTTATCTTTCAACAATTAACAGACTAGTTCACAGAAATTGGCCATGTTTTATTTTGTTTTTTAAACTTGTTGCAAAAATGGTCACTTATTGCAAGGAGCAGAACTGATCTGCTCTTGAGTACCTCACATCAATGATTTAAAATACTACGGGTTCTGACCTTAGAAGATTCATTTCCAAGTAGGTGGACCTTAACTTGTGTGGTATCCTCTCCTCTTTAAATGGCATACACAGACCACAGTGATGGTTTTCATCTCCTGTAAATCAAGCAAAACCCATATGTCTTACAAATAATTCATGTATCACATAGAGCTCTTCTATAGCTAATTAGTGATGATGTTTAATGAAGTAAAGTCAGATTCTGTAACCCACAGGTTGGTGTCTTTAAAAAGAAAAGGAAAGCAATTCTCCAGTGTGAATGGGAAGTTCTAGTTTTCCAGAAATGGAGCATTGCTTGATCCAGGTAAAGCACCATAAGATCCAAAGGGTTCAGGACTTGGTGAGAGCAGAGCCATGGGTTCAAATTGTGCCTTCAATGCCTGCTAGCTGTGTGACCAAAAGCAAGTCACTTGACCTATCCAATCCTTAGTTTCCTTAACTGTCAATGAAAATAATAGTGCTTTGTGTATCATATTCCTAAGGGAAGCTAAGTGGATAGAGAACTGTGTCTGGAATAAGGAAGACTCCTCTTTATGAGTTCAAATCCAGACTCAGATACTCACTAGCTAGGTGACCCTGGACTAGTCACTTAAATCTGTTTGCCTTAATTTCCTCATATGTCAAATGAACTGGAGAAGGAAATGGCAAATCACTCTGGTATCTTGGCCAAGAAAATCCCAAATGGGGTCACAGAGTCAGACATGACTGAAAAATGACTTTAAAAAATCATATTCCTGGTATGAGGATAAAGTGAGCTAACATACCTAAAGTGCCACAGCTATTTTTAGTAATTTCTGTGTTACTTTTGTGGCTATTTAACAATTCTGATCCTCGGTTTCCCCATCTCTCAAATGATATGCTTAAACTAGGTGATCAATAACATTCCTTCTCACTCAAAACCTTATGACCACAGGAATCCTCTTAGTCACAACATAGAGAAATCTGAGAACCTTTGTTTGAATTCTGCCTGTTATCTATCACCAATCTGACTCACAATTTCATGATCACCCTTAATTATTCAGCATCCTTCACCCCTGTTTTCAACCAGTTTCCAAGCCTTGTTGGCTTTCTCTCCACAGCAATGGTTGTATTAGTCTCATTCTCTCCACTCACATAGTCACCATTCTAGTTCAAGCCCTCATCCTCTCAGTTTAAGGACATTAATTTTTTCATAATCCTCTCAGAAAGGACAATTCATTTAGCCAACAGTCCAAATTGATCTCCAGCCATTGAGTCACATCCTTCTCCAATCCATCCTCCACAAAGCTACCAAAGCAAGGCAGCTCTGATCCATGCTTGCAATGCACTCCATTCTTTCCCATGTTTTAGAATACCTTATTTCCTTCAAAATTCAGCTTGGTGCCATTTAGTGGTATAGATAAATACTCGCTAATTAAAGAAAAAAGAAAACTTCATGGTCTTTCATCGTGTCCTGATTTTTGTTGACTTTGATTATTTAAGGGAATTGACTTTTATAGTTTGAAAGGTGTTTAGTGAAAGCAGATTCTTGGTATGTTAGAAAGAGTTCTGGATTTTGAGTCTAAGGTCCCGGGTTCAAATCCCACCTCTGACTCATGCTACTTGTGTGACCTTGGGCAAGTCCCTTAATCTCTCTGAACTTCAACTTCCTCATCTGCAAAAAAGAGAAGTTAGCCTTAGGGGCATTTTTCCATTTTCATCCCAGACAGTTTCCTTTATATTATAGCCTTTGAAGTTATTTTAGTAATGATGTAACTACTTAGATATTTCTCCATGAAATCTAGTTTAAATTGTTATAATGGACAGCCTCAATACCTACAGAGAACAGGGGGTAAGGCAGAGGAGAATTCTTCTGATGGAGTTCTGCTAACTCATTAATAGGCTTGAGAACTCAAAGTGATTTGAAGAGGAGATTTCTATGTAGTCTCTCCCCAACCCCACCCCCTATATGAATACCAGGGGAAAAAGATATCCTATCCTGGATACTTACAGGATGACATCCATCAGACAGGTAATTACTCATCTGTCTTAATGCCTCCTTTTAAGTTTGTCCATAAGAAATCTCTGATCCCTTAAGTCAAAGGCCTCTGCAAAATCAATAAAACCTAGCCCTGTTGGGCCACCAGCCAGTTCATTTTCCACCTCTTAACAAGGCAGTGGTTATTAAATGCCCTGCTTTAAAACCCAAGTGGGGTCATCAGACTTTCATGATGTGATTAATCCATGAATGGTGCATGTGTTAACTTTGCAGTGTCTTTGATATGAGTGATAAAGCAGATAATGCATTGTTCATGACTTTTCAATAGAAGGGAAACGTTACTGGAGCTGAAATATTAAAAGAGGGACCATAATTCTTAGAAATAGATCTCTTGCTACTGAGAAAGATATTTCATTATATACTCCTAGTCAATGCTTTGATGTGTGGCACTTGTACAAATTTTACATAGACTATAGATGCTAATAGATAGATAGATAGATAGATAGATAGATAAAGGGTGTATACTGTGTGCCAAGTGATGAACTAAGTAGTAGGAATAAAAGTATGATACCATAAAACAATAAAATAAACAATAAGACAAGGTCTGCCCTCAAGGACAGTCTTTAATGACAAAAAGATAGTACATAAAATGGAGCTGAAATAAAGGAAAAGAAATGTTTACTACAGGATGGTAAGAAAATGGGTGGAAGTAGAAACCAAGTTCCCTGAAAAGTAAGGTTAAAGTTTATTTATCACAACCAGGAGACACTGAAGAAGAATTCAAGTTTGTGGTTGGGTAGGAGATGAAGATGATGGAAGAAGTGTAGGCATCACAGCGAGGAGATCGCCAGGAAGTGGATATACATGAGGTTTATTTGACTGGTTCTTACTTGGATAATAAGTTTTTTTTTTAAAGCTGTTGATGCCTTTACTTCTTTGAATTCCCTCATTTCAACATGGTCATCACTTAATGCAATAACACACTCCACAGTTTGCTATTTTTGTTTCAGTTGAATACTAGTCTCTAGTTTAAATAAGGTTGTCAGTTCCAAGGAAAATTCTGGAAACAGATTAAGTGGCAGAAAATATTTGGGAAACTAGTATTACCGTTCTTGAAATATCATCATAATATTAAGAGCCATAAGCATGGCCAAGAAGCCTAGGACTTCATTTTTCATGATGTTTAGGTCCCAGAGCTCATTCATAACTAGAGGAAATTGCTTGGACATTTCTAAGAAAATCACGTCTGGCAGAGAGTAAAGCTTCATTGGGGTGGGGGTCAAAAAAAGCTACAAACAGAAATGGGTGAGGCAAGTTGTGGGCAGCAGACAGAATGGAGAAAAGAGAGAAGTAGAGTCACAGTGTCTCAAAAACCCAGAACTTCTGATAGAGTTGAGATGATCATAGATAATAACAGAGAAAATAGAGATGCTTTAGCAGAATCCTATTCTGCCCTGAAAGTTTCCCAGGAGGTTTCCGGAGCTTTTCATGAGACAGAGCACATTGAACCCTATGTTTTTAGGCAACAAGTCTTAAAGAGATTATTTTTCTCCCCTTATATACTAGCCAAGTAAAGAGTGAATACGCAGAAATCCCTTTGGAGTCTGTAAGGGCTTGCACCTTTTTGTTCGAGAATGATTCTACTACTGAATTCTCTCTAGTCATTTATATTACTTTTTATTTACATTGCAAATACTTTTGCCATTAGATTTGTGGGTTTTGCATGGGCCATGAATCACTATGGCACTGATGAAGACTTGGGCTATGATTTACAAAACTAACTACCCAAAACATTCATCCTAAAACTTGGGGAAATAGCAAGGATTTCCAGAAGCAGAGTTTTAAGGGGGATTTCAGGGGCCCCGTTACATTAACTTCAATTCTTAAAGGATCTTGGTTTCATTGGTTATGGGAATTCGTTATCAATATATTACACAATCTCTCTATGGGTTGATGGTCAATAAGCATTTGTTGAACACCTAGTATGTGTCAGAGACTATGCTAAACTCTGGGGACACAAAAATGCCCCCCCCAAAATAATCTTTGCTTTCAAATTCATCAATCCCATAGCCAACATGGTAATGAACATTTCCAGCTTAGCTGGGTTAATTTTCAGTCAATAAACATACAACTGTCTGTCACCAAATACACTTGAACTTATTTCAATTTAATATGAACTGACAAACCAATATGCCAATGACCTTCCTTGTGCTCTCTTCTTACATAGCAAGGATACCCATGGATCACTCACTCAGGTTATCCTGAGCTGTGCACAGACAGCTAAGTGATGCTGATCAAATCTTTCTTCAGACACTTACTATATGTGTGATCTTGGACAAGTAATTTAACATGGTCAGGCTCAATTGAGAAAATATTTGTAAAAGTGCTTAGCACAGTGCCTGGAACATTATAAATACTTAATAAAATCTCCTTCCCATCTTAGCACTTATTTACCTGTTTTCTCTCAGTCTTGCCACATGACTAATTCATTTTCTTTTTCATGCCCATAATTACCATAAAAGGTAAGTGCTGGTCTATATGTCAGATGGTCAAAAAGAAACTAGTTAGAAAGCCTACTGAGAAACTCAATATTCCTTGTTCCTAATTTCTTAGCTCTGTCATACTTAGATTGGATAAGAATTTGTGTGGAGAAGAGGAAGGAGAACTGATAACGAGTTTGCCTCCTTCAACTCCTTATGTTCTTTTTGATTTATAATCTGAGATAAAATAGGAGATGTAGAGAAGTAGAAGTGGTGAATGTGGATGGGATAAGTGAAAATTCCATGTGGAAAATACTTTTGCATAATAGTAGAAAATGATTGTATTTCAGGCAAGTTAAGTTATATAATTATCAATCCAGATAATTCAATCTCCTCAGATTCACTTTGAGCTCGTTCAATTGCCTAAAAATTCATAGGAACGTAGAATCGGAAGAAACTCTATAGCTCTTTGAAGCTAACCCCTTCACTTTGCAGATGAGGAAACTGAGGCCCAAGGGAGTTAAGTGACTTGTTTGGTTACACAACTAATAAACAGTTGGGGCAGGATTTAAAATAAGGTCTTTCTGACTCTAAGTCCAGTGACATATTCACTATAAGTTCTAGAAATTTTTAGCTCTCAAATTTAATTTTGTTCTAAGGTGTCATGATGTGATCAAAAGAACTGGGCTGCTGGTTCTGTTACTAACCAGTTACATGATTTGGGGAGAGTCAGTTCTCTCTAAATCTTGGTTTTCTCATATTTAAAATTGAGAAATTCATGTTTGTGTTGAAGTTGTACTTACTACAGGATTTCCATGTCCCTAAAATGCCATGATCCCATTAAATTTTTTATCTGACCTGAAAAAGGTGACGTGTGCTATAGTTAAAAAGAGTATTAAATCTTGATTTAGAAGATTTAGGTTCAAATCCTGAAGTTTCTACTTATTATGTCTATGACTTTAGGCAAGTTACTTCCATTGGTTAGACTGCTCAGGGTTTATTTGTTTATTTTTAACTCACTGGACTTGTATTGGCTAGATGATCTCTAAGTTACTTTTATGAAGGAAAGACCACGACCTCAGCTCCTCAAATAAGGATGTATTTTGTATCAACTCTTTTACACAATTGTAGAATGTAGAAGATTCTTGAAAGTCCCACCAATTGTGATAGGAGCGGTACCTGTAGGGGTCCTCTGCCATGTAGAGTAGGCTAGTTCTTTTTTTAAAAGGCAATCTCGGAGAGCTGCCTAACCCAGGAGGTTAAAGTTCAGGCTAGGTTGCTGAACTGGCTTCCTGGTCAGCAAAGGTCACAAAAGAGGCCAGGTTATGTGGAGTCAAGGCCTTTTAGACTTGATGAATTTCCCACAGCCACACACACACTGTCAACAAGGAGATGAGAGAGGGGGATGGGAATGTGTCCAATAATGAATAATTTGTTAGTGTTGTTCAGTTTTTTCAGTTGTGTATGATTCTTTTGACCCCATTTGGGGTTCTCTTGACAAAGACATGGTGTGGTTTTACACATCTTTCTCCAGTTCATTTTTTCAAATGAGGAAACTGAGTGACTTGTCCAAGGTCATACAACTACTAAGTGTTTGAGGCCAAATTTGAACTCAGATCTTCCTTATTCCAGGCCTGACACTCTATCCACTATGCCACCTACCTGCCCATCTGAGCTAATAGTATATCCTTATCACTTATCCCTTCTGTGCTATGGCTCAATGAACTCCTTGTATTAACAATTGAATATGTGTTTCACTAAGTCTGGGTCAAGCCTGATCTCTTATACCAGTCAACTGCAAGCACTAGCAAGTTTGGGAAATATTGAGCAAGGGTATACTGGTAAATATTTAATAACTGAGCTCTGGGAGGCAGTGGAGGGGGATTGGGGGGGGCAGAATTTATGTACACATACTTTTACATTGATTCTGCATTACTAAGCTTTCTTAAGTTGAGACAATCAACAGAACAATAAACCAAGCCCTGATTTGTAGCAATTGGGGATTTTCTAAGATGTAAACACTGACAATAAAAATTTAACAATGGCTCTTCCAGCCCTTACAGGTGGCTCCAGCACAGCTCTAGCTTTGAGTATACCCTAGTGGCCAACTATATGCCTATCTTAGGTCCAAATTAGTTGACTTCACAGAGATTCATCATCAGATTGAGTGTAGGATGACGACTTTTTCAACTTCTGCAATTATCAATGATTACGTAGAAAATATGCTTTCTATATTGATGCACAGTGCAGATTCCTGAATAAAGACATTCATCTCATGACATAAGGCTATCAAATAAAGGTCTAAGCACAGTTTGGGGGTTTATTTTCCCTACTCACAATATCTTGGAACTTCCCTATCTGACAGAAACCAAAGTCTTATCTCCAACTCCCCTTTAAATCACTTGGTTCACCAGTCTCAAAGATAGAACTAGTCTACTTAGGTCAAGGACAATAGTTCTTGTCTGTGTTAATATTGAATCCCTCAAATACGATGCTATCTCTTTGAGGTTTAGGCATTGGCATTGAACTTGTCTTTGAACTGTGTTCCCAGAACCTAGTATAGTGCCTTGCAAATGGTACCTAATAATCTTTGTTTAATTGAAGTGACAAAGTCTCATACAGAACTCACTGAAACAATATCTTACTGAGCAATCCTTGCCAAAGACCTAAAGAACTTCAGTCACTTACAGTGATGGCCTAAGTATTGTCTCAGGTGAGGTCCCTTATCACATCAATGTTAAGATATTGTGGAATTTTGTGCAATTTGGATCCTCTCTACCTATACTACTTAGCCCCCAGTAAGTGATGAAGTAGTTACCATATCCCATTAACATGTCTCATCACAGTCTATAGGACAGTGATGTGTAGTGGTGCTCTGCTCACTCTTTTCCACCCATATGGGGGCAGCTAGGTGGTGCAGTGGATAGAGCACTAGTGCAAGAGTCAGGAGGACCTGAGTTCAAATCTCACCTCAGATACTTGACACTGTGTGACCTTGGACAAGTCATTTAACCCCAATTGCCTTATCCTGGGTCATCTCCAGTCATCCTGATGGATATCTGGTCACTGGATTCAGATGGCTCTGGAGGAGAAGTGAGGTTGGTGACCTGCACAGCCCTCCCTTACTCAAAACAAAGTCAAGTGCAAGTCATGTCATTATTTCTCTGATGGCATGTTCTTCTTTGGCAACAAAGAACAAACACACACTCTCCACCCACATAATCCATCTATTTCTATCACTCTCAAGCAGGATGCCTCCAGCAGAAATCAGGCCTCCTGGGAGACACATGGACTATCCCTGAACCATCTCTTTATACAGTACCAGACTATAAGTCCTACTCTGAGTTTCTCCTTCACTCTATAGTTCTGCTGATCTTGGTCACAGAGAAGTATGCCCAGCAGCTAGAAATGCATAGCCCCTTACAACTTCCAAGTGAGTCTCCCTTATTAATATCAGCTCGGTTCAGGGGGAATTCCACCCTCCCATATCCTTTCTCCTCAGTATCTGAGAAGGAAACTATGCATTTCGGCAATTCTCATGACTCTAGCTCAAGGGCTCTCATCCTCTTGTTTTATCATGAACCCTTTTGGCAGACAGGTGAAGTCTATGGACCTCTACTCAGAGTGATATCTTCAAATGCATAAAGCAAAACATGTAAGATTACAAAGGAAATCAATTATATTGAAATCCAGATGTAATTTTTCTTTCCTATCCAAGTTCACTGATTTCCTGAAATCTCCCCATGGACCCATGATCTAAAGACTTAACAAGATTCTCATTCCTACCTCCCTTCCCCCTTCTTCCCACCACCAATTGTCACTTTGACCACAGGAAACTGGATATGGTTACTCAAATGACGTGGACTTAGGCCTCCACTCCAAGTTAGGGAGGATGGGAGTCAGGTGAGAAAGCCAAGCCCCATCATAGAATGGTCTCCTCCACCAGGGAAAATGCAGCTTTATTCTCCTCTTTCTATCTTAATTTGAGAAACTGAGATCTTCCTGGTCAGATTATAGAAGAATAGAGCACATATGAGATCCTATCTTTTCTTACTTCATTTTGTGCTCTTTATCTCTTCTCCAAAGCTGATCATGTAATGATATAAAATAACATCCTTTTCAGGTAGCTATTTCCCATTGTAATCCATTTTTCCCTCAGCTGCCAAGAAGACTTTTTTTAAAGCAAAAGTCTGACCTTGCCATCTCCTTGCTGAATGAACACCAGTGGCTCCCTATTACCCTCAAAATCAAATACAAAATGTTCTACTATGCACGTGACATGTCTTTTTTTTATTTTCTGTTTAAAATTTAAGTTTATAATGTTTCTTTTTATTTTCTAATTATGTATTAAAATTTTAGTATTTGTCTAAAAAAAATTAAAAAGATAAAAGATCAAATGTATGACATTTAAAGCTGTTCATATTCTGACCCCTTTATAACTTCCCTCACCTCCATACACCTTAGGATTCAGCTACATTGACCTTCTTGCTGTTCTGCACCCACGACATTCCATCTTCTGGCTCCTGCCTTTGCGCCGGCTATCACCTCTGCCTGGAATGTTCCATCTCCTCTCAATGCCTCTTATTTTCCCTGGTTTCCATCAAGACTCAGCTCTCAAATTTCACCTTCTCTAGCAGGACTTTGGCAGTCTTCTACCACACCCAGCTCCTCATTTGCTAATGCCTTCCCTTCTTAGATTGCTTTCCATCTATGGTTTGTATATCTTTAATTTTGTCATTCCCATTAATACTTGATCACCATGGCAGCAGGGATTACCTTTGCTTTTCTCTGTATCTCCAGTACTTCAGCACAGTACCTGGCACAGAGTTAGTACTTAATAAATGCTTGTTGACTAGAAGTCTGAAGCAGGCTTACCAATATTAATCTGCAAAATGACATAACCCATACAATCTACATTGAACTGTGCTCTGACACACTCCTCATCACCCAGATTTTCCTGACATGTTGCAAAGTCCTATCCTCTCTCCACTTGTACAATGAAAGGACAGAGATACAATAATAAAGCATAGATGCTAATCCTGTCTCTATGAATTGTTTATGATATTTGTCATTCTGGGTTCATTTTGAAAGCTTCATGGTGTCATCAAAGTGGTTACTTCTCTCCATTCACCTCCCCCTAGACCCTATCCTAGGTGTTCAGGCACAAATACTAAAGCCAGGCAGTGAGAGAGATAAATTAGCCCTTGGTCTCTCCCTCTCTGGGGCCTTTTATAAGACAGAAAAGTCTAGTACAAACAGGACTAGGGTCGTTACTGGCGTCATCCTACTTTCCCACTCCGGCTGATGGACAGATAATTTTGCTAATATACTCTACGGAACTTGAAGATCCATTCTCATGTATATTGTAAAGGCAGAAGTGATGAAAAATTCATTTTAGTATTGATAATGACATCCCTGGAACAATGAAGGAGCAGGGACTGAAAGAGAATTACATTTTTTTTAAGGGGCAGGAGAATCACTGTTGCCATGACACTAGTTTCCGACATCAGAAGGTACTTCGGTAACTTCTTTGTTAAGTAGCCTACATGGCAATAAATGCCAATAAAGGAGATATGGCAGAATATGATGACTATCCTCCCAAAATAGCCTGCCTTAAATGTGCTACATGTTTATAAAGAAGTGGACTTGCAATATTAATGCATTTCTACATTTATAATTCTTCATACATTAGAGCATCAACTTGGGAGGTAGCTTTGTTGGAGAAGGCTGAAGAAGGTAATTTCAAGGTAATCTATAGAACTCTCTATCACAAAAAATATCTTCAGTCAATAGTCAATAAGTATTTATTAAGTACCTACTATGGGCTGCAGTATGTAAGACACAGTAACAACGAAAACAATCGTTACCGGAAAAGTCCTCATTTCTAATTCTCATTACATTCTAATAAGGGAAACAAGTATATATAATAATGTATAAAGCACAACTGTAAAGGGAATAAATACAGTGCTGTTATACAAATATAGTTAAATACAAGCTAATTTAGGACAAAGGAAGACATCGACATTATCTAGGGCAATTAGTAAAAGCTGTGCTAGTGTCCAGATGGACCCCTGAACTCTGGAAGGCCCTAGTCTTGAACTCTACTCTGTCTAAGACATAGCCAAGTATGCAAGGAAAGTGACTTATAGAGCACAACACTGGAAGAGTAGTCAAGGCATACCAAATCCATATTTAATGTCACCCTCTAAAGATTTTTCTTGCATTTTTAAGGAGGAGGTCATTTTGGGATGCCACAGAATTAAAAAAAAAAAAAAGATGCGTTGGTCATTGATCAGATATGAAAGACTGTGATGGCACAATACCAACTGGCACAGACCATAAACCTAGGGGCTTGTTTTTCTTTATTCAATCAATGATTTTATTAAAAAATAGACATACAAATACTATTATATGATAATTCACCTCTGATCTTTCTTTTTGAATTAAGTATCAATAATGAAATATGATAGGGTTACTACACACCCAGCAAAGGTCATGTACCACACATAGCAGGGATCAGGTTCAGCAGGAGTAGTGCCATGGCATCATCCAAAGATATTTGTGGCTCTCTAGTGACAAATCAATGGTTTTCCATTCCATGCGCATATTCCCTAGACACCTGTTTTCCTTCCATATGTGACCCCCTCCCCCATAAATATTAAGTATCTACATCTTCTTTACACAGTTTTCTACATATATTGTATGGGCTTATCTATTCTACCCACCAATATATGTCTATATTTGTTGATGCTCCAAGTTTAAAGGGAAATTTTTTTCTTATCAATTTTCTTACTGTGTTGTTTTATTAAATGCCTTTGCTGAGTACTAATTATGTCCTTTGGCTGACTAGTAAATATAATACACCTATGGGAACTCATGAGGTATAATTTTGAATGATTGGAGACCCATAGAGATTATGAATCTGAGGTAGAATATAGAGGGGAATCCATGACTTGAATACAGGTACAGGTGAGTGTGTGTATACACACAGACACAGGTGGATGTCCATAACTGTGTATGTACATACAAACGCTCCTATGTATATATGATTCATACATGCTTTAAAGGATCTGGAAACAAGGCCTACTATGTGCCAGCTCACTAAGCTCTTTGCCACTCCTGACGAGGTTAGGGGTGGGGGGGCCAAAGTCTTGCCCCAGGAAAGGAAATACTGTAAGTCAGACTCAGAGGCCAGATAAAAGCTCATGTCACCGAATCTCCATTCAGTCTGGAGCCAGGACACCATCTCAGCCTTCCGGCCATCACATGCCACTCTTCAGAATGAATGTGTTCTTGAACCGGCCTTCTGCTACTTGAGACCTGAAAATTTCAAGTTATGAGCATTCCAAACAGTCTTGATTCAGAAATTATGTTTACATTTTGCTCTCCCCTTGTCTTGCCTTTCACTCTTTCCCCTTGCTCTGCTTGCTAGAAGGCAGGGGAGGAGGGAGGGGGAGGAAGGGAGACCCAGAACATCATCATTTCTACAGTCTCTGCCTGCCCTATCTTGCCAATTCCAATTTGCTCAGAGTCCCACAAAGCAGCTATAGGAAGGAAAGGGCCTGGGGCCATGGCATTATCACCCTCGTGCTCCCCAGGGACAGACTGAGAGCTTATGGGGAGCTCTCCTCAGGAAAGATGGAAAGCAGTGTCTCAGGGGCCCAATTATTCACTGGAGCTGCTGAAATGAGAAGATTTGTGTTTGTGGCCTAGCTGGCCTAGAAATAGTAACCCATCCGTTTACATTTGGATCTATTGGAAACAAAATTTGTCCTTGGAAGGAAAGAAAGCATGACTAGAGGAGAAATCAAACTCCTGTGGGTTTCATGGAAGCATAGGACAGACTGCGTTCATGCACACATGAGGCAATTGAGTGAAGGGGAACATACCTTGAATTGGAGTTATAGGACCCTGCCACATGGCACCTGTGTGACCTTGGGTGTGTCATTACCCTCTCTGCACCTCTGATTGCAGGTTATGAATCTGTTAAATGAGGGATTTGGACTCTATGGCCTTGAAGGTCCCTTTTAGCTCTGCATTTATGATATCAGTCTCTGTACTTCAAAGGTACACAGACAGCTGCATTCATGTGCACATGAGGAGTCAGATCTAGATTCGGAGATCCAGGGTTCAAATACCTGCTCTGCCACTGTGATCATCTATACCTTTTGAGAAGCAGACCCCAAATCTGGAATACTTTCTCCTCTCCCAGTAGAACTCCCAACTTTCTTCAAAGCAAAGTTCATCTGTCCCGTTGCATACCAATTATTTCCTGATCTCCCACATTTGTTAGCATCCTTTCCTTTTTGAAGTTAATTTTCCATTTCTCTGTATATCTTTTATAGGACTACAGAACTGAAAGGTGCCTTAAATGTTATACAGTACAGTTCTCCCACTTTGCAGATAAGGAAACTGAGGTCTAGAGAGTTGAAGTGAATTAAGGCCACACAAGCAGTAAGGATCAAAGCTGAGATTCAAGCTTCGGCTCCAAGTTCACGCCTCTGTAACATGCTGGAGAATGTTAGTTTTCTGAAAGCAGAGACTGGTTTTTTTTTTTGTCTTTGTACCCTCATTGCTTAGCACAATGCCTCTCACATAATAGGTATTTAATAATAGATTCTTACTCGTTGAATTAAAATGGAAATAATAAAACTTTCCTTCAGCACTTCATAGATCTGTTGTGGGAAATCAAAAGATAGTAGATGTGAATGTACTTATAAACTGTAACATTCTTAATAGCAATAATTGATTGGGTCTGGATGATACATCCATATATAGGTGGCACCTCAAGAAGCTAAAAAGTATTAATAAGATTCCTAAGATCTTATCTTAAAAAAAGATTCTGAACCAATGCATGGGTAGAAATTAAACGTACTATCCACCAGAAACTCATGAATTCAAACATGTGTTTAGTGAATATTGCCTATTCATATGGTAACTAAATTAAACAATCAATAAATAAGCATCTATTAAGCACCTACTATATATACTGTGCTAGATCCTAGAGGCAACTAGATGACAGTAGATAGAGTGCTGGACCTAGAATCAGGAAGACCTGCATTCCAATCTGATCTTAAACACTTACTAGCTATGTGACCTTGGACAAATTACTTAACCTTTTTTTGAGTCAGTTTCCTCATCTGTAAAATAGGTATAATAAATGCACCTATCTCCCAAGGTTGTTGTGTGGATCAAACGAGATAACAACTGTAAAGCACTTAGCAAAGTGTCTGGCACATGGTAAGTGCTACGTAAATATTATTGATGATGATGATGATGATGATGATGGTGATACAAAGACAAAAATGCTCTTAAGGAGGTTATATACTCATAGTGGGATATAACACATTTGGTAGCTAATGAAAGGGTGTTTTGGTCTAGGCTGTCACAAGGTTGTTGGGGGGACCATATGATAGTACACTGCCATTTTCTGTCAAGTAGCACTGATGGTACTAATCAGAGTAAGAGTAAGATATGGGAAAAAGGGGTGAAATATCCATATGGTGTAGAGGAGATAGCAGCGACCTTGCTGGAAGACCCTGATGTATTGATGAATGATAGAATAGGATGTGATGTATCCTCTGTGGCCAGATTGTTACCATCTACACAAGTTGCAAAGATGATAAAATATTATAATGTCTTCAGATGATCACAGCCTGGGAAAAGGATTGGGCATATCCTAAACTAAATAGCCTGAGATATTCAGGTTTATACATTTTTAAAAAAATATTCTATTAGATCATGCAACAAATGAATCAATTCATTATGTAATAAGACCTTTTCTTTGGACTCTGGAAGGACTATAACAATTCAGCTCCATAACAGTTCAATGAAACCACTGAGCCAGTTATCATAGCTCTGTGTGATGTCTTGCCCTAAATCTTGAATACTCTCAGGCTGGAGACATCTTGGACACCATCAGCCCAAACATTCTACCACTGGATAGTACTACATGCATAGTATCCTTTAAATACTATGTGGGCAGTAGAGTTATCATCTAGCTATAAGTTCTCTTTATAGTCAGTTTCTCAGCACCATATGGATAACATTTTTATTTTACTGAAAGTCTTTAAGTGTCTGTATAACGAAAGTGACTTGTCACTGGGTAAATACACATATTAAAAACAAGCTGCAATTAGTT
Organism: Potorous gilbertii; assembly: GCA_028658325.1. NCBI lineage: Eukaryota > Metazoa > Chordata > Mammalia > Diprotodontia > Potoroidae > Potorous > Potorous gilbertii. The sequence goes on from CM053773.1 coordinate 124,460,900, forward strand.
AAGAGAAAGAGAATGATGTCACCCTGTGATTTCAATTTTGGGGGTCTTCAGATTCATTATCATAAAAGAACTAAAGCATTCTGGGATTCTTAAAGTCTACATGGATTCATACCAACTTATTGCTCTTTGAGTTTTCTTTGGAATAGCTAACATGATTTGGGGATGCAGGATCTCCATAAGGAAATGAAGAAAGGGATTTCTAGCTGTAAGTCAGGCTGACACAAGACAGAGATGCTGCCCTTGTAGGCAGGAAGTTGAGGATGAAATACAGATTTAAGTCAAAGTGTGTTATGTAGTTACCCAAGGCTAGTTTGTGTTCCATAGATTATGGCTTCTTCAGGTGAGGAATCAGTTTCTGTAAAGGAAATTCCTGTTTTGCCAAGGATGAAATTTGAGGACAGACAGATTCTCCCTCTGGTCTCAAAGAGGAGTAGCCACCAAGGATCTTTTCCTCTAGGCCAATGACTAACTGAAGAGTGATTTTGACTTTTTAAAAACAAAACGAACGAAAAAAGCTATAACCAGAAAGTCCACAGCTTTAAGTTAAATGAAAGCTGAAAAAGCTGACTTTTCCTCTTGTGGGAAAGAAATAGCACCTCAGCTGACAACTTTAGCCAATAAATCTATGCCACCAGCAGTGACAGTGAGACTATCAGAGCACCAATGAGAAGTAACCATGTTAGAACAACAGGGAGAGTACATGACACACTCATAGGTTGGAAAAGAGCCCAAGAGACATCACTGCACATGAGACCACCGAAGAGTAGATGTAAGAGGAACAGCAAAATGACGATTTTAGAAGGTATGGGTGAATCGTTAGTGTTGAAGGTTGATTCTCCACACGTTTGCTCTGGTCAGATGTGCTCTCCATGTCTACGACCCTCCATGTTTTTATACTATTATAAGTCTTTCCTATGTTTGTTCCTCTCCAAACATATTCCTTATATGTGTCCACTCTTTTCACTAATAGCATATAAATTTGTAGGAAGCATATCCCAGGGTTATCAATGGAAATGTTTTATTTCTGTTTTTCCCACTCTGCTCTTTCATTAACTGCCTTCATTTAGAGTTAATTGTGCCTTCTGGATGAAGAGTAAACTTTTGTAAAGAGTAAACTTCCCATCGGTAGGGACTCATGGGTTATGGTGCTGAGCAGATACCAACCCATGGAGTGTCTTCAAACTCTGAGTAACCTTTTCTGGTAGAACTACTGTGTGAAAGATGTACAAATACATGAAGGTTCTGGGATTTCATCAGTGTGAGAAACCCTATGTGGCCACTTCCTCCACCAATACAGATCTCAACCATCCTATGGATTAGCAGACCTGGAAAGTTGTTTTATTTTGGGTTTTTTTTAATACATAGAGGTTCTGATTTGCCCAGGGACACACCACAGAGCTAATAAGTTTCAGAGTTAGGATATAATTCCAGGTCTTGTTGACTCTAAGAATTCTGAGTTCACTATGTTTCTCCTCTTCCTTACCTGATTCTCTTTCTCCTTGCCTCATTCTCTGCCTCCTCTCCCCTCCCCTACCTTTCTTCACTTTCCTAACTCTTTACTTCCCTCATTTTCTCCTACTGTTCCTATCTCCTTTTCCTCCTTTTTCTCCTCTCTCATTTTCATTCCTTCTTCACAAATCCTTTGGGATATTTAGATGTGAGTCCTCCCTGTACTTTTGAAAACAAAAACCTGAAGAGTTAGTTAAATGAAACCAGTAGCTTTCCATCTTGTAAGAACAAGAAATTATGATTAGAAGGGAAAGTGTCAAAGTTAAAGATTGTAAAAATACACCTAGATAAGAAGGGAGATGTTAAGAAAACATGAAGATATCCAAACATCATGAGGCTCAGATGAACTAAATTCCAAGGCATTGGAAAAAATGGAGGATATAATTACTGAGAATAGTGGGAGTTACTATACAACTGGGGAAAGGAGAATGTCACATAGCTAGGTAGTGTCAAAATTAGAAATCAGACAAAAAACTCCTGACCCCCATGTCCAGTGTGATTTCTAGTATCCTATAATCTCTTAAATAGCTACTGCTCAAATGGCAGAACTCAGAGTAGCCATTAATGAGTTCATTTCAACATGAGAGGAAGTCTCCAGTAGCATTCCCCAAGGCTCTGTCCTTGGCCTGTGCTATTTAAATTTTTTATCATTGACTTCGATGAAGTTATTATGGCATGTATATTAAATTTGACATTGACATAAAGCTAGGAAGGATAAGTGGCATATTATCAAATGAAATCATCTATGTAAAAGACTTCACAAACCTTAAAGTGCCATACAAATGTCAAATGTTATTGAATGACAAAATCTGGATCCAAAAAGATGTCAGTGGGCCAGAACATAAGATTAAATCTAAGAATATGAAGCTTAACTAAGATGACTGTGAAGTCTTACACTTGTCTTTGAAAAAATTCCCAAGTACAAGCATTATTGCAACAATTTGTAGGGAAAAGATCCAGTGTTCCCAATATGAGTCAGTTGTATAATGGGGTGACCAAAAAAGCTATTATGATCCTATGTCAAATTAAGAGAGGTATAGTATCATGAATTAAAGAAGTAATAAACTCTCTGCCCTCTCCTGCCTTTACGTAGTCAGGAAAAAGATAGGACATTCATATAGAAGTATGAAACCAGAATGTTTTCTTTAAATATATTTAATAATTATCCTGGCTAGTGTATGATGCAAATTCTAAACTATAAACATATTACCCATATTTTGGTTTATGTGGGATGCGTATAATTCAGTGTTCATTCAATATATATTTGTTAGGCTGCTTCACGCACCTAAACTAAAGCTCCAATTCTTCATCATAGCATGGAGATGTCTCTAACTTGAAGATTATTTGTATAGGATGAGTTTTTGGTAGATGCTCCCAAGAGGGAAAGCTTTCAACTACTGGCCACATCCAGGAAGGTGATGCCATGACTTGCAAGTGAATTGAGTTTAAGCGGACAGCTGTGTGAAGTCACCAGGCTTACTCTCTCCTCTGGAGTCATACACACACGCACGCACACACACATCACACACAAACACACACATAAAATACTTCTACAATACCAGCTACTACCCAAGTCACTGAGAGATTGCAGTTTGAAGAGTGGAGAAAGTTCCACACTAAATATATCATCTCAAGGACAAAAGCTCCATATAGGCTCTTGTTCTAGATTTTACTGGTGCTGTAGAGTATACTGAGACATGGTCTCTGTCCTGGAGCTTTATATGACACAATAAGGTGTCATATAAAAGCCGCAAATCCTTCAGAAGTCCCAAAGAGGTAATGATCATATAAGGCTAAGGTGATCAAGGAAATCTTCATGGAGTAGATGGCATTTGAACAGGCCTTTGAAAGATGGATAAGAATTGTGTCCATTCTGGTTACAATTTAGAATCCAGGTAAGTGATCAGGGGAAAGTAACTCTGGAAGGTATATTGGGTCCAGGATGTGAAGGACCTAAAATGTTAGCTTACAAAATCTGGATTTAATTTACATTTACATTTACATTTATAATGCGAATCCATCAAAAGTTCTGGAGGAGAGGAATGGCAGGATTAAACAGATTTTTTAAAAAGTCCTATAATTGTTCAGGAAAAATATCTTGGTGCCCAAGCAACTGCTGATCTGCATTGCTTAAGGGTTTCCTTACTGGAATTTACCTACAGTGATAAAGTCATAGGCATCCATCAAACATGTATCTGTATGTGTGTAAGTGTACACATATGTATGTAGATACGTGTACATCATAGATAAATTTATATTTTATATGTGCATGCATATATACATTCAATATACACACATGGAAATAAAAATGCTTTTCTCTAACCATACCATACTTTCTTTCTACTAGGACTGTTTTAATTTTTGACTTGGATTGCCACACACACACACACACACACACACACACACACACACACTCAAACAGCTAATTATTGAAAATACATATCCCTCTGATAATGAAAAGCTTTCTCTTTCAAGCAAGTGATGCATTTAGATAACTCCAGAAGGAACTTATGAGTCTTCTGGGCCCTTGATCAAAATTTCCTTCTTAATTTGTAAAGAACAAAGATGATCCAAACTAAGAGTGATAGGGAGTCTAATGAGAGCTAGCCAGCCCTTCCTCATTCTTGTAGAGAATAGGGATTTGATGAATATTTTCCAATCAGAGGCCATGTAAAGCCTTTGATCTTCCCCCACCCTTCAAAGAGTTGCTGCTTTGATTTGACTAAAGCAATTGAGGGAGTTAGATGGGATTGTCTTGCCCAAGAAGGGATTCTTTGAGCATAGATTTACAGCTAGAAGTGCCTTGGGGAATCACTTAGTCTGATCCACCAGCATAGGAAAAATCTGAAACCCAGAAAAAGTAAATGATATACCAAAATTCTCAGACACAGAAAGCAGTAGCACTAGGAGTGCAACCCAGGTCCTCTGTCTCCTGATCCAGTAGAACTTATTCGTGGGAATCCAGACTAAATGCAGGGAACAAAGAACCAGGAAGAAATAATGTATGTAAAGCTCTTCAGAATCCTCAGTGCATGAATGGAAGGATTCATCATTTCAGCAGTGTGTGAAAATAATGGCGTGAGAAGGGCTCCACAAATTGCCTGAGACACATGAAGGTTAAGTGACTTGATAGTGTTGTGATGATGGCAATGATGATGATGAATATGATGATGGTGACTTATATAACATTTTAAGATTTATGAAATGCTTTCCCTATGATCTCATTTGATCCAAAAACTCTGTAATACGATGAACATTGAAGCTGATCTGCTTAGGATCATAATATTAGTGTGTCAGAAGCAAGACTTGGACAAAGCTCTTCCTAACTTCAAAGTCAACATGTCCTCCATGGTGCCACACTGTCACAAAAAGGGATACCTTGAAGCACAATTTAAATATCATGGTACAATGGAAATAGCACTGAGTTTATCATCAGGTGATCATGGGGGATTTACTTGCCCTCTCTAGACCTCAGTTTTCTCATCTGTAAAATGACATTGTTAGGTTAGATCGCTACTAATCTACAGATGAGTCAATTAATAAAGACTTTTATGCGCCATCCACTGTGGCAGGTGCTGCTTTAAATGAGACATTCCTTGCCCTACCTTGATCTATCTATTCTTTTGTTTATCTATTTATTTGTTTGTTTGTTTCTTTGACTGTCCATCTTTATTTATTTTTACAACTATTTATCTCTCCCTACAACTGCCTCCCTATTAAAAATTTGTTAAAAAGAAAAATAAAACCCTTGTAAGAAATATGTGTGTTTGGTAAAGTAAGTTGTCACATTAGTCATATCCAGAAATATGTCTCATTCTGCATTTTAAGGAGATCATCTTGCTGGCAGGATGTGGATAGCATCCTTCAGTCCTTTGGAATTATGAGTTGTCACAGCACTGACCAAAGTTCTGGTAACTTTCAGTTGTTTTTCTGTATAATTTTTGTCATTACATACATTGTTCTCCTGATTCTTGCTCACTTCACTTTGTTTAGTTCATAAAGATTTCTCAGTTTCCTCTGAAACTATCCATTTTGTTATTTCTTATAGAATAACAATATTCCACTATATTCATATACCAAAATTTGTTTAGTTATTCTACAATAGGTAGACATCAAATTAGTTTCCAGTTAGGAATTCCAATTAGGGCTATTAAGAAAAGAGCTGCTATGGATATTTTTGTACATATGGGTCCTTTTCCTCTTTCTTTAGTCTCTTTGGGGAACAGGCTCCAAACAGGGTCAAAAGGTTTGAAAATTTCTAAACTTTCCGAGTGTAGTTCCAATTAACTTTGCAGAATGATCGGAACAATTTACAGTTTCACCAATAGTGTACCAGTGTGGCTGTTTTCCCAAAGCCCTTCCAGCATCTGCCATCTTCCTCTTCTGTCATTTTTACTGATCTGATGGACGTGAGATAGAACCTTAGAGGTCTTTTCTTTTCTTCTTTTATGCTCCTTGGGGACTTCCCTTTTGAACAAACACTTCTTCCATCTCAGCTCCAGCCTTTCTCTTTCAACACAAGTCTTCATAGGCTTTATCCTCTTCCAATATCTCAAATCCACCCAAACATCCCTTCCCCAAATTCAGTTTCTTATCTTTTTCACAAGAAACCCTCAAAACATCCTTCACAATTCTTTCTCTTTTTCTCCTTTCAGTTCAGGTCTTTATCCTTTTTCTTCTCCCTCATAACTTTCCCCTACTAAAATTGTAAACAGGATTCCTTAGGGATCACCATGCTATCAATGGGTGTCTAAATACTAAGACTGGTCCTCAAAAAGTGGGAACCCAACCTGCCACTTCATCTATACTCAAACACTTTTCAAGCATGAGAGAATCAGTGAGAACATGTTCACTGGCATCACCTTGGAGAACCCAGAGTGACCTCCATGATGCAATAAGGTGCTGAAGAAAGATTTGACTCTATGGAATGTATGGCCTACTTGTCATTTCTGGTGCTGCATGGGGGAGGGTAAGACAGATTGCTTTTTACAATTTATAGACGCAAAATAACATGCAAGGGCATAAATCCAAGTTATTCAAGTGGAAATTGGTAACTAGATATCAAGTTTAGTTAAGAAAAGTGAGGCAAAGATGACTTCAAATTTTCAAGCCTAGGTAGGCAGGAAAATAAGTGTTATGGATAGAGATGGTAAATATGCAAGGAAAATTAGAAGAAATGAGTTCAAGTTGGGAAAAGCAAAGTTTAAAACAATGGCTTATTATTTACATTGCAGATGTATCTGTTAGGTTTTTGGAGATACAGTTATGGAACTCCAATAATAGGATGAGGCTGTAGACGTAGTTTTAGGAAATTTTGATATTAGAATTAGTCAATTAACAAACATTTATGTGCTCCCCATGTGCTAGGCACTGCGCTAAGCACTGGGGATACAAATATGGAGGGAGGGTGACAGTCTTTGTCCTCAAGGAGCTTACAATCTAATTCAGGAAGACAAAAATGAGGGGAAAAAAAGCTAAAAAGTGGAGAGAGTGGGGAGAGGGACATCAAGGAAGCTACTCAACATGGGGACATGGTGGAAATGTCAGAGAAATCCCAAAGGAGTATAGCCAGGTGAGAAATAAGGAGATGAAGTGACCTAGGCTTCCTCCCTAATACGGAATTCATGACTTGGAATCCCAAGACTTATGGGATCTTGCAGGATTATGAAACTTTCCAAAAAATAAGTTTTCTGAGACATGGTGGAAAAGTCAGAAAGTCTCAAATTAGTGTAGTGTAATGAGAAATGAAGAGAATTAGATGAAGAAAAATTAGAGGAGAATTGGATGATGATCTGGGGAGAATAAAAAGAAAGAAGAATAAAGAGAAAAGAACTAAGTTTTAAGAAAATATATAGTCAAGGGTCAAGAGCAGGGGCGGGAAATCTATAGCCTTGAGGCCACATGTGACCCTCTAGGTTTTCAAGTATGACCCTTTGACTGAATCCAAACACATGTTTTGTGAAGTTTGGGTTCAGTCAAAGGGACATACTTGAGGACCTAGAGGGCCACACATGGTCTTGAGGCCATAGATTCTCACCCCTGGTCAAGAGAAAGAAGAACCACTAAACGAATGAAGGGAAAAATGTGCTGGAAATATAGAAAGAAAACCTGGATAGAATAATTTCTCACATCTGTCCCTTTCCACTCAGACAGCCACTGTCTTAATTTAGGCCATTTTTGTCATACCTGGGCTATGATCAGAGCCTTCTAATTGTTCCCTCAATTTATAATCTTTCCAATCCACCTACCAAACAGCTGCCAAAATAACTATCCTAAGTCTTGCTATGCTATTGCCCTTCTCAAAAGTCTTAAATGACTCACTATTACTTGTAGGAAAAAAAAATTCCTGAGTTTGACATTAAAATTTTGTCACAATCTGTTTCCAATCCACCATTTCATACCTATTTTACATTATTCTGATTCACAAACTTCACATTATAGCCACAATGTCCTACATGCTTTCTCTTTTTAAATAGTATTTTTCCCAATTACATGTCAAGACAACTTTTAGCATTCATTTTTGTAAGACTGAGTTCCAAATTTTTCTCCCTCTGCTCCCCTCTTCTGAAAATGGTAGGCAATGTGCTACAGGTTATACATGTGCTGCCATGTAAAACATATTTCCTTTTAGTCATACTTGTGAAAAAAGAAACAGATCAAAAGAAAAAAACATGAAAAAGTATAAAGTGAAAAAAATATGCTTTGCTCTGCATTCAAAGTCCATCAGTTTTTTATCTGAAAGTAGATGGTATTTTCCATGATGACTCCTTTGTCCTTGGATAATTATGGGGCTGAGAAGAGCTAAGTCATTCATAGTGATTATCACACAATGTTGTTGATACTGAGTTCAATGTTTTCCCAGTTCTGCTCAGTTCACTTTGCATCCGTTCATACAAGTCTTTCCAGGTTTTTCTGAAATCTGTGTGTTCATCATTTCTTATTGCACAATAGTATTCCTTTACATTCATATATCACAGCTCATTCAACCATTCCCCAATTGATAGATATTCCCTTAATTTCCAATATTTTGCCACAATGAAAAGGGCTGCTATAAATTTTTTGCACATGTAGGTGCTTTTTTTTCCTTTTTATGATATCCTTGGGATACAGTTGGATCAAAGACCCTTTAGGTATAGTTCCAAATTGCTCTCCAGAATGGTTGGATCAGTTCATAATTCTATCAACAGTGCATTAGGGTCCCAATTTTCCCATATTCTCTTCAACATTTATTGTTTTCCTTTTTTATTATATTAGCCAATCTGATAGGTGTGAATAGTACCTCATAGTTGTTTTAATTTTCATTTCTCTATTCAAAAGTGATTCAGAATATATCTTCATATGATTATAGATAGTTTTGAGTTCTTTATCTGAAAACTGCCCATTCATATCCTTTGACAAGCCTTCTCTTCTAACTCAGTAGTCCATCTCCCATCTCCATATCTTTGCTCAAACTATGCCCCCCACCTTTCCCACAAGTCTAGAATGCACTGCTTCCTCATCTCTACTTCCTGAAATCTTTAGCTTTCTTCAAAACTCAGCTTAAATATTACCTTCTATAGGAAAGCTTTCTTCATTCCCTCAGTTGATAGTGACCTCTTGCTATCTTGCTAAATCATCATAAATTCATTTATGCCTCTATATGTTATACAATAGAGCACATGGTCCTTAACTTCGGGAATGTTTTTCTCCTTTATTTCCTTTGTATTCCCTATACCTTGTACACAATGAGAGTTTAATAAATGGTTATTGGATTGAATTGTTGTTCAAACATCAAGAGAGAAGAGTATTCAAAAGATTTGGTGAGCCTTGTCAAATGTAGTTGACAAGTCCAGGAAGTGGCCACCGTAAATAAGAAAGGAATTTTTATATATTTTTCTACCACAGATTATAGTCAGTAACAGTCAGGTTGCAGATCTCTTTCTGTGTTAAGAAAAAAACAATATGTCCACTTCTCCCTCTCCTGGGGTGTCTCCTTATCTCTAAGATACTCATCTGAGGTAGGCTAGATATTCTCCAAGGTTCCTTCCACTTCCAACATTCTGAAACAATCATTGAATCTGACCCCAATTAAGTAGAGGCAACGGTAAGTGGAGTTTGTTTTTCATCCCCACTTGACATACACTGTCAAGCATGTTTGGAAAGATGGTTGGAACATGAGAGCACCTTGAGAAAATATTTGTGTTCTGGTCAGTGTGAACATATAGTGTCAGAATTGCTTTCATGTGAGAACAGTGAAATAAAGTTTGCAAAGATAAACAGTGAGATGAGGAAAACTTCTCTTTGGATTTATTTGTATTAGGCTTCCTTTGGACTTTGTACACTGAAAAATACCACTTGGGTCCCCAAAGGGTGCCGCTGAATGAAGGAGGGCAGTTTACTCAGCTGATGCATATACACAAAGGGATTGTCAAGTAAACTTGCAAAAAAAGGTTCTGTTTCCTGATGGACCAGTGATCTCCCCTTCAAGTCAGTATGGTATGGAGTCAAGGGCCAAGAGTGAGAGCCACAACATTCCACTGGAATCCTGCAAATGTCAAGGGATTGACTAAGGAAGAACACTAACATGTCTCCTGCTGAGAGCTTCATAAACGTCTTTGACAACACCTTCCAGATCCTATGAGCAAAGAAGAACCCCTAGTATTAGGAAGGTTTCTGAAGTGAAATTTTGATCTCAGAAAACTTTTTCATTTCCATTTTTCTTAAAACCCAGCCTTAACCCCAAATCACTCTGGCTGTCACTGATTAGCCAATAATTGGTCCCAGGTTAAGCCCCACATGATCATTCTTTGGCCCCTGATTGGCTTAGAATGAATGTATAAATAGCAATTGTTTATGTTTTGGCCAGAAACAATGAAGGTCTTCCACTCCCATGTCTAGATTTTTTAAAAGGTCATTCTTTGCCTTATTTCTTTTTTTTTTATTTTAATAGTTGTATTTATTTATTTTTAGATTTTGACATTCATTTCTACAAAATTTTGAGTTCCAATTTTTCTCCCCATCTCTCCCCTCCCCCCACCCCATAATACCTTGCATTCTGATTATCTTTTCCCTCCATGTGCCCTCCCTTCCATCTTCTCTTTTCTTGTAGGGCAAGATAAATTACTATACCCCATTACCTGTATTTCTTATTTCCCAGTTATATGCAATAACAATTCTCAACATTCATTTCTAATACTTTGAATTCTAACTTCTCTCCTTCCCTCCCTCCCTCCCCACCCATCCCCACTGAGAAGGCAAGCAATTCAATGCAGGCTATATATAAGTAGTTTTGCAAAAGACTTCCATAATAGTTATGTTGTGTAAAACTAACTATATTGCCCTCCATCCTACCCTGTCCCCTCTTTTTTTTCCTATTCTCCCATTTGACCTTGTCCTTTCCCAAAAGTATTTACTTCTACTTACTCCCTTCTCCCATTTGCCTTCCCTTCTATCATCCTCCTCACCCCACTTGTTCCCTTCTCCCCTACTTTCCTGTAGTGTAAGATAGATTTTAATACCAAAGTTAGTGAACATGTTATTCCCTCCGTAAGCCACATGTGAAGAGGGTAAGCTTCACTTTTCCCCTCTCACCCCCTCCTTTTTCTCCTCCATTGAACAAGATTTTTCTTATCTTTCTTATGATTGAAGTCTGCCCCATTCCATTTCTCCCTTTCTCCTCCAAGTATTTTCCTCTCTCACCCCTTAATTTTATTTTATTTTTTTATGGATGTCATCTCTTCTGATTCAACTCAACCTGTACTCTGTGTGTGTGTGTTTGTGTGCGTGTGTGTGTGCGTGCGTGCGTGTGTGTGTGTGTGTGTGTGTGTGTGACTTCTGGAATATCCTGTTCCAAGTCCTTCAATTCCTTAATGTAGAAGCTGCCAGATCCTCTGTTACCTTGATTGTATTTCCACAATACTCAAATTGTTTCTTTCTAGCTGCTTGCAATATTTTCTCCTTAACTTGGGAATTCTGAAATTTGGGCACAATATTCCTAGGAATTCAGGTCTCTTTCAGGAGATGATTGGTGGATACTTTCAATATTTATTTTGCCCTCTGGTTCTAGAATATCAGGGTAGTTTTCCTTAATAATTTCATGAAAGGCTCTTTTTTTGATCGTGGCTTTCAGGTAGACCCATTATTTTTGAATTGTCTCTCCTGGATCTATTTTACAGATCAGTTGTTTTTCCACTGAGAGATTTCACATTATCTCCTATTTTTTCAGTCTTTTGGTTTTGTTTTGTAACTTCTTGGTTTATCATATAATAATTAGCTTCCCTGAACTCCACTCTCATTTTTAAAGAACTATTTTGTTAAGTGAGTTCTTTCCTTTTCCATTTGGCTAATTCTCCTTTTTAAAGCCTCCTTCTGCTCATTGGTTTTTTGCATTTGACCTTTCCTGTCAGCCTTCCAGGTTACCTTTTGCTGAAAATCTCTTTTACTCTGTTGTTCTGTGATTTCTGCTGCTCTAGAATTTGTTGAGAGTCATTTTTCACAGGTATTTTGTGGGCTGTTGGGGAAGCGCTAGAGTATATGTGTCTTTCTTGGTTCCACTCCTGCCTCATTTCTTATTAAGCTTTAATCACTAAACAGACATTGCTTCAGCTTTAAAAGGCCAAGGTCCCCCACTGTATCCTAGGCCATCTGCAATCATTCTTATCTGTATCTAGCCACTGGACCCAGATGGCTCCAGAGGCTGGTGACTTTGCACAGCCCTGCCTCACTTAAACCCTATTCATTTCCACCTCATGGCATCATCTCCCTGATGTCATGGTCCAATTTGAGACTAAAGGACAAACAGCAGCAAGAGTTTCACCCTAAATTGGATAAGTCCACTAGAAAACACTCTTGGGATCATAATGGAGTTGGACCATGGAAACATTTTTGAAGATGAATGACATCAAGAATACTTAATACTAGCTAAGAAATAGAGGGACAAATCAGAGGAATAGGTTAAGTACACAAGATACAGTAGTCAATGATTATAGTAATCTACTGTTTGCTAAACCCCAAAATCCCAGTTTCTGGAATAAGAATCACCATTTGACAAACACTGCTGAGAAAACTGGAAAATAACATGGCAAAAACTGGGTATAGGATAAAATCTGACACCATATACCAAATGAAAGTACAAATGGATACACAGTTTAGATAGAAAGGCTGGTACTATAAACAAATTAGAGGAGCAAGAAATAGTTTATCTATAAAATTAATGGAGAATGGAGAAATTTATAACCAAACAAGAGATAGAGAACATTATGAAATACAAAATGGATAATTTTGACTACATTAAGTTGAAAAGTTTTTGTACAAACAAAGCCAATGCAACCATGATTAGGAGGGAGGCAAAAAACTGGGAAAGAATTTTTACAATTAGTATTCCTGATAAAGGCCTCATTTCTAAAATATATAGAAAACTGAGTCAAATTTACAAGAATACAAGTCATTCCCTAATTGATAAATGGTCAAAGGATAGGAAGAGATTATTTATAGTCATATGAAAAAATGCTCTAAATCACTGTTGATTAGAGAGAAGCTAATCAAAACCACTCTGAGGTATCACATCACAACTGTCACATTGGCTAACATGACATAACAGGAAAATAATAAATGTTGGAGAAGATATGGGAAAGTTGGAACACTAATTCATTGTTGGTGGAGTTGTAAGCTAATACAACCATTCTGGAGAGAAATTTGGAACTATGCCCAAAAGGCTACAAAAATGTGCATACCCTTTAACCCAGTAATATTATTTCCAGGGCTGTATCCCAAAGAGATCATAAAAATGGAGAAAGGATATACATATACAAAAATATTTATAGCAGCTCTTTTCGTGGTGGCCAAGAACTGGACATCTAGGGGATATTCATCAGTTGGGGAATGGCTGAGCAAGTTGTGGTTTATGAATGTAATGGAAAACTATTGTGTTATAAGAAATAATGAATGGTGGACTTCAGAAAAACCTGGAAAGACTTATATGAACTGATGCTGAGTGAAGTGAGCAGAACTAGAACATTGTACACAGTAACAGTCACTGTGTGTGATGACTGACTTTGATAGACTTAGCCCTTCTTAGCAATGCAAAGACCTAAAACAATTGCAAAAGACTCATGTTGAAAAATGCTATCCACATCCAAAGAAATAACTACAGAGTCTGAATACAGAGCAAAGCAGACTGTTTTCTTTTGTTGTTACTTTTATTTTTCTTTCCCATGGTTCCTCTCATTCTTTCTAGTTCTTCTGTATAACATGAGTAATGTGAAAATATGTTTAATAGGAATGTATATGTAGAGCCTATATCAGATTGCGTGCTGTCTTGGGGAGGAGGGAGAGAAGGGAAAGGGAGCAAATTTAAAACTTATAGAAGTGAATGCTAAAAACTAAAAATTAATAAATTACCTTAAAAATAATTGGGAACTTTTTAACAAAATAAATGAAAATGCAATAGAAAAAGAAAATTAATGATTGAGCTGGAAAGAACATGAGAGATTTCTTGGTAAGATCCCGTTGAAAACAGATGGTGTAGTACCTTTGTGGTAGAGTTTTGTTTTAATACTCCAAGACCGTTTTAATGTTTTGTCTCACTTTATCCTAACAGGAATATTGTGAGGTGGGTATATATGGAAACTGAGACCCAAAGAGATTAAATGTTAAACATAAGATCACACTGTTACTTAGTATAGGAGTTGGAATTAGAACCTCAGTCTCCTTTCTGTAGTGTCAAATATTTAGATTTGGAATGGACCTTGATAGGTCATCTAATCCAATTCCTTTATTTCACAAATAAGACAACTGAGGCCCAAAGTGGTAAAACAACTTGTTGGGGATTACCTAGCTAGCTGTAAGTGGCAGAGGTAGGATTTTCATGCAAATCCTGTCTCCAAATCCAATGTTTTTTCTACTTCGCCATAGCCCAATTCATTTTACTAGAATCCATTATAATTTTCAGGCCTATGAATATGAATCATAATGGGTTCTAATGAAAAGATATTCTTGCAGATGAAACACTGTAGTAAAACAGCATAAATAATTAAAATCTATCGGCATGTATGTTGTGTGCATTTTGTGTACTTACATGTGCACATTTTGTTTTTCTCAACAGAATGTAAGCCCTTTGAGGGCAGGGACTATTTTGATTTTGCCCTTGTGTCCCCAGCACCAAGCAGATTGCAGGCTCCATAGTAGGCACTTCGTATATGCTTCCTGATTGATTGCAGCAGGACCCTATTCCATTCAGTAATGAATGAGGTAATTCAATAAAGAGACAACTTACCATGGATGACCTTTCAATGGGAAAGAGCTGGGTCCAAATCAAACTGCCTTCATCACCTTGATAACTAACTCTCCTCTGACAATGCAGAATGCTGAGCCCAAAGTGCCTGAGAACAACAGAGATATCCCTGACCACCAGCTCTTCTTCTGTTTTGGCACTTCATAGTCATTATTAGAGGGAATTAAGTGTTGTGGAGAAGGGGCCCTCCCCCTCACCACATATAGGAACTGCTAACCAGCTATTACTGATGAGGGGGTAATCTTTATTTTTTTTTAACATAATGTTTTTTTCCCAATTTCATGTAAAGACAATTTTAACATTCTTTTTTAAAATTTTGAGTTACAAATGTTTTCCCTCCCCTAAAATTATAAGTAATCTGACATACGTTATATACATGCAATCATGTAAAACGTATTTTTTATTAGTCATGTTATAAAAGAAGAAACAGACCAAAGGATGAAAAACATACACACAAAAATAAAGAAAGTGAAAATAATATGCTTTGATCAGATGGGCAGGTAAATTTAAAGTCCCCTGAAATAGCTGTATCCACAAGACTAGTTTCTCTGCTTCTAGTCTAGATCCTGAAGTCATCTTCTAGGGGAGAAATTATTTCAGAGGTATTACCCAACAACTGCTTCTGCAGGTGTTTCCTCCTCTCCTTCCTATCCCCCAAACAGAAAAAATATAAACTACTGAAGACCTGAAGGGCTAGGGGAGTAGGGGAGTAGGGGCGTTCTTAACACCAAAGCCTTTGGCAATGTCAAGTAGTTCAACATCAAAAACATATATAGTTTCATCAGTGGAGATAACATTTTTTAAAATGCATTACAAATTGTTTTTCCATTATAGTTTGAGGATTATGGGATGGTTCCATCTGATTTACAGCTGAAACCCATTATATGTGTTGCCTCTTCTAGGAGAGTGGGAGCTCCTTAACAGCAGGACTGGCCTTGCTTTTTTCTATTTTATTCCCAATACTTATTAACAAAAGCTTATTCTTTCATTCATTTATTCATTCATGTAAGCCTTGCCTCTGACACAAACTAGATTTGTAACCATGTACAAGCCACTCAACTTCTTTTAACTCAGTTTCCTCATCTTTAAAATCAGAATCCAGACTGTAACCTTGAGGATGATAGTTCTTAGACTGTTTTGCATCATGGACTCTTGGCAGTCTGATGAAACCTATGAGTGAACTCCTTCTCAGAGTAATGTTTTTAAATGCATGAACTATAGGATTACAGAGGAAATTAATCCTATTTAAAAGCAGTTGTCAAAATATATATTTTTTAAAGATTGTGGACTCAAAACCTTTAAGAACCCTTGCTCTGAGGCTCCTTCCAGCACCAAATCTATGAACTATGAATCTAAATCACTTAAGGTCTCGGTGACCCCAGGCAAATCTCTAAGATTATAAATTACAAAGAAGAGGCCCTATGTGAATCAGTAGGAGGGATTTTCAGCACTAATGAAATCACACATCTGCACTTAGAAAACAAAGTACAGTATTTTTCACATGGAGGTTTAAAAAGCCATTGTCTACCACAGATAAAGGGGTACACACTTTGGTCATCAGCTCAAAATCTGATGTTCTGAACTCAGTACCGCCAAGAACCATGGCCAAGCCCAAGGAGAGGGTAATGAGTCCCTTTCCCAAAACATTTCACACATTTCACATCATCCAAAAAGGAAAGATTTGCTGTAGCAGAAAAAACTCCTCAGGCATTAAACTGCCTTTTTTTAAAAGTTTGAGTTAAGTACAAATGCTTTGAAAACATAAGGATTCAATTTCTTTTAAACTGCACATAGACTTTAAAATGGTGGTAGAATAGTATTCACATGAACATGTTTGGGGCTTTGCTGAACATGAGACATTCGAAAAATGGATTGAGATATTCAATGATCCTCAAATGTTCTGGTTCACTCATCCTTGTTCAGGAGCATATGGCATCCTGCCATTAACATGTAATAAAACATACATGTAGCCTGAGCTTCTCGGGTTGAAAATCAGAGCTTCCAACATTTGTCCTGCTGGCACCCACCTTAGAGTCTCCAGGCTACTAAACAGGAAAACAGCTGCCCTGCCTGATTCTCCCAAGTGTTTCATATTGTATTTTGAAATGATGCACAATTGATTTGATGCCTTTGAACTTCCTCTAAACATCCAAACCACTTAGTATCATTAAGAAGCTTTCAGAATTCAGCATAGGTACCTCTCGAGTCCTCTTTACTACTCGCTGTCAACTGCGGGCTGCCTCTGACTCACATAGCCTGGGTGTTAGCTCATGGTTTATTACTGTAAATTACTAACATTAGAAATGCTAAGTCAGGAAACTTAAGTTGGAGAAAACTTAGCAAACAGGAGCCTGTCATCCTGCCCTATGCCAGTGGAAATGCTCAGGGCTAAAGCAGAAAACGGAATCTAGGAACTTCAAGAGCATTTCGCTCTCGGATCACTTACCAGCTCCTTTAATAGGAAATGTAATGTTTTCAGTTTTGGGTTTTTTGGTTGGTTTTTTTTTTACCAGAGCTCAGCCATCCAATTTCTAGAAGACAGAGTGGACTCTAATAATATAACATAATAATAGCTAGCATTTATAGTATTTTAAGGTCCTCCAGGGCTTTATACATACAGACATACCTCAGAAATAGCATGTTTCACTGAATAATCATTGCCGCCAAATAATCATATAACTCTGTTTTCTCTTAGTCCAAAAATCAGTTCGTAACCTTTCATTGCATAATCATTTCAACAAATAATTCTGTTCTCCATGCCACTTAAAAGGTAAATAGAGCAGGAATGTATTCACCAGTGGCATATGGATACACATTTATCTCTCACTCAATGCAAGCCGAGAGCCTGGAATCCTCAGCCCACACATTGTCAGTATATCTCTGAAAGTCCACACGCTTTCTTTAGAGCACTGCAGTACTAAAATGGTATTGTCACTCAACCCAGTGAAGAGCTGTAGGTGTGAGGGGAGCAGGTGGACAGGTGCAGCTACCCTGCATAAGTCATGCGATATGGTAAGACTTGCAGCTTCCCAATTTTAATGCATATTCATGAGTATTCTGTTCATCGTAATCTTGCACCTAAGACAGTTTAGTAATAAATGATTTTTGATACTGGCAAAATTTTTCTGTTTTAAAAAATCTTCACATAATGGTTACACCTCATGTTTTGCAAAATTTGTCATAAAATCTGGGACAATCGTGTGGTAAAATAAAGTATTGCTGGTTGGACTAAAATGTGACACAGAGACCTGATGTGAGTACATGTTATTGGAAAAATGGTGCCAGGTAGACTTGCTCAAAGCAGAGTTGCAACAAACCTTCCATTTGTGAAAAACATAATATCTGTAAAATGTAATAAAGCAAAGCACAGTTATCAAGGCATGCCTATATTATCTCATAGAATCCTCACAGCAGCTCTACAAGGTAGATAACATCTTTATCCCCACTTTACACCTTAAGTAATTGAAGGTGAAAGATGTTAACAGACTTGCCCAAAATTACACACGTAGTAAGTGTCTGAGGTAGCATTCAAACTCAGGTATGTATGATTCCCAAGGCCAGGGCTCTATTCACTGTGCTAGTGAAATATTTCTCCAAGTGTTTCTGAGTTATAGCAACACATTAATGATGAAATGACATTTGAGCACCCCAAAAAAATGTGTTTAGATTTCCACATGTAGAACCCTCGTAAGGCATATCAAGGGAATCACCCAAAGGGCTTCATTTGTTTTTCCTTTGAACTACCATAGTGACTACTGACAGGAACTGCTGGCTCAGAGAGAAGAACCACCATGAATTGGCTCTTTGGGGAGAGAGAGAAAGAGAGACAGAGACAGAGAGGGGATGAGGAAGGGAGAAGGAGGAAGGGAAGGGAAGGAAGGGAAGGGAAGAAGGAAGGGAGGGAGGAAGGAAGGAAGGAAGGAAGGAAGGAAGGAAGGAAGGAGAGAGACATCATAATTAATATCTGGGCAGTCTGAAATTCATTAACTATTCAAGGCAATCTGCCTCATTACTCTTTAAAATCATACCACATATGTAGAATCTACTTGTAATCTCCATTCTTAACAAAATAATGTGAATAAAATTGCTCTCCTCTGACTTTTTATGATTTTTTTCCCTCTTTTGAGACAGCTCTTAATATTCACTTAAACCGAATTTTGCTTGTATAAAAGATTTGTTTGGGGTCAGGGAAAGAGAAGAGAACTCACTTAGAGTCATAGACTTAGAGTGAGATGAGAACTTAGAGATCACCTCATCCTTCCATCCACACAGATGCCTTCCACGATGTTCCTGTGATGTCATTGCTGCTCTTCAAAAGTGAAAGAACAGTGGCAACAACAACAAAATATCTGTGCATCATGGAGCTTAGCCATTTTGTTGGGGAGCCCTTCTATTGAATGGAAACCCTCTAGCCTGTGAGTCAGTCAACTGGATTGTTGTGCAGGTTTAATTGCAGAAGTTCATACTGCATCAAATATACCTCCCTATAGCTATTGCCCTCTAGAGCTATATAGAATATCTAACCCCCTTGTCCACAGGACAACCCCTCGGGACTTTGAGGCTAGCTCTCATGCACTGACTTCTCTAAAGCTCTGGTCAAATATGCTGCACACATTCTGGGGCATGTGGCTGGGTTGGGAAACTGAGCTGGGGGAAGGGTGCTGTAGAAAAGTTGAGTGGAAGCAACTATGTTCTCTATTGAGCAAGTTTCTAAGAGTTGTTGGAGCCTGGTCCTAACTACTGTCAGCAAGCAGATCTTCATTTTTCCCCTCACAGCAAACAACTGTCAGAATTATAGAATCTCAGAATGGAAAAGGATGTCAGAGATCATGGAATTCAAACCCTAGCCAAATCACAAATGCCATCTACGACATCCCCAATAAGTCACTACTCAAACAGCATCTGCTTTAAAAAAAACCTCCATTGATGGAGAATTCATTCTCTACTAAGGCAACTTATTCTACCTCTGGACAGATTTCATTATTAGAAAATTTTGCCTGATATAGAACCTAAAACAACCTCTTTGCAGCATTCACCACTCGTTCTTCCCTCTGGGTTCCAAAGGAACAATAACACGATTTGTATTGTCATTATAATATAATCCAATAGGGTGATTTTCATAGGGATGCTTGGATATAGTGGTACTTGTGGGAGGGAAAATAGGAGGAGATAATTTCTGTAGGATACAACACCAAACTGCATTGTCTCCAAAAGAAAATGACTTCAATGAACTCCATTAGTAACTTTAACACAAAAAGAGGGACATTTGCGTGCTCTAAGTAGACATGGAGTAATTCTAAAGCAGCATGGTGCAGGGGAAAGCAGACTGATTTGGAATCAAGTGACTACATTCACATCCTGACACTACTACTTATTAACCATGTAATCTTGAGCAAACCCTAAAAATTCTCTTGGCCTCTGTTTCCTCAACTGTAAAATAAGGGCTTTAGACTAGACAATATCTAAGATTCCTTCCAGCTCTGACCCAGGGAATACAAGTTTTATAGACAATCAAGTCAGATAACTCAGGGTCTCTGTTCAAATTTGTATAATTGTTCATCTTTTCCAAATTCTAAGGCAATCTATATAAATGGTAGTTAATGTTAAGATGGTGGTGTTCATTTGTTTTTCTGTCACGTCCTACTCTTTGTGACCTCATAGAGATTTCCTTGGCAAAGATATTGCAGTGGTTTGCATTTCCTTCTCCAGTTCATTTTACAGATGAGAAAAAAGTCAAACAGGGTAAGTGACTTGCCCAGGGTCACACAGCTAGTATCACCAGATTTGAACCCTGGAAGATGAGTCTTCCTGATTCCAGGGCCGGAACTCTATCCACTACTCCACCTAGCCTTATGGCAGTTGTTTGTAGTCCATATTTATAATTCTGCTAGCAGATGATAATGTCCCAAAGAGTGAGGTTCATGTTTCATTTGTTTTCTTATCCCCCACCTGGTCTTCCAAATAAGTATGGGAACATGTGAAGGATCTATGATCTTGGAGAGGGTATGAGAACTCCCTCCACCCAAAGACATGCAATTCATCAGGTGAGATTTGAAACCAAGTTTTACTGACCAACAGGCTATTTTCATACTATACTGCCACAAATGTTGGGGAATTAATGAATAAATGAATGAATGAATGAATTCTATCTTCACTTTGTGTAATATAGATCATAACTATCAGTGACCTTAATACTTAAATGTCAGAATATTTAGAAAGACTATCAACCAAACCAGGGTAGCTCGTAATTAGTAAGAAGTGACGAAATACAGTGACAAAGCAGTCATCTTGCCATCTAGTGTCTTCTTTTGAAGGTTGGAAATGAGAGAGATTATACTCAATTTTGCTGAGTAGAAAAGGAGTGGGGGGTGAGAAAAGTTGAGAAATAACAATAATGTTTGAGAGTAATAAAGTTATTTGAAAAGTCAAATGCTGACATTTATATATTATAGGTTTATGAATATTTTTCTCATCCCCTTCATGTCCCCCTCCACCTATGCATTTATTAAGTACCTTGCTCCTGACAAGCGAGCAGAATTGGAAAATAGTTTAAACTAGTATGAGGAAATATTTCTCAATAATCCCTAATATTCAACTGACATATAGGCATTTGGGAGGGAAAAAAAGTGAAGTAAACCAAGATACCGAGTTGCTGGATCTTAGTGGGTCATAGTGGAAAAATAACTTACATAGATGTAGCATTTTAAGGTGTACAAGATATTTTATATAATCCATTTCATTTGATTCAAACAACCCTGTAAGGTACATAGATACCACTGGCTTTAAGATACTCATTTAACATACTAAGAAACTGAGACTTAGAGACTTGAGTTAGTCAACAAGCATTTAAGTCTTAGTGTTGTGGAATAGCAAGAAAGACAAAACAAAAATAACAATAGCCCCTGATTTTAAGCAGCTCTAATTTAGTCTAGGAGGGGAGATGACATGTAAATGTCCACATCTGTACAAGATGTATACAGAATAAATGGAAGTCAATCTCAGAGGTGAAAGTAATAGCAGATAGAGGGAACTAGAAATGTCTCCTGTAAGAAGACAGGATTTAGGTTTAATACTGAAAAAATCTTGGGAAGCCAAGAGGAAGATACTCCAGGTCGGAGGCACAGCCAGTATAAAGGTACAGACAGCTGGGAGATGCAGTGCCATGGATAAGGAACGCAAAGAAGCAAAATTTCATTTTCCTATAGGCTGCACCCACAGAAATCAGAAGCTTGATAGAGTCAGAGGATAATGACGTGGGAAGAAGCCTTAAAAGACATCTAGTTCAATCCCTTCATTATATAGTTGAGGAAAGTGAGACCCAAAGAGGTGGGATTGAGAATGAAATTGCCTAGGATTTAAATCGAAGGAGAGTCTCAGACGGGTTGTCATAGTTAGGCTGGTTATGTGAAGAAAATCTGCTTGAAGAAGCCCTGCCTTCAGCAAAACTGAAGTCCTCTGAATATGGTTCCTTGGGATGCCCGTGACAATCTATGGAGGAATGTATTCTCTTGAAATAAATGTGTTCTGTCTGCCAGCACTCTGATGCACAGGGAAGTGCAAGCTTTGTAGAAATAATTAATCCTCCTTTTCTGCCACTGGGATAAACAAAGAAGGGGAAAAAAGAAATGGATGAGATAAAAAAATAAAATTGGAGGCAGATCAAAGGGGATGTGGCAAAGCAAAGGCCAGTAATGAAAAAATGAGCCTTGGCAGCCCCGTCAATGGAATATTAAAGAAATTAATCCAGAAGGTATATAGTGACCTAAAAAAAATAAAGCAAAGACCAAGTAGATGCAAAGAGAACAAGAGTGAATGG
The DNA here is from genome assembly GCA_028658325.1 of Potorous gilbertii. Lineage (NCBI taxonomy): Eukaryota > Metazoa > Chordata > Mammalia > Diprotodontia > Potoroidae > Potorous > Potorous gilbertii. Next base: position 124,483,495 of record CM053773.1, read on the forward strand.
CCAGGTTTGGAGTCATTCTGATGAGTCCTGACCATCTGAATCTTATCTGATAAGAGGGTTCTGACCATGGCTGGCTATGAAAAAGTTAAACCCAAAAATTGATTCTGCAAAGTAATTTAATTTTTTATTCTTTCTATTCACTCTATTTTTTGTTAAAGCAAAGAATATTATTTTAATTGAATACCCTGAGTGGAGCCAGCTATTGATAATAAGAACTGGAGCCAATTAGGATGTAGGAAGGTCCAGGAGACCCAGGGCTCATTTTCACAGACTTTGTTTCTCCAGTTAAAGATGAGACGTGCTTTGGAGTCCAAGACCTTTAGTATAATGTACATTGAGCTTTTTGTGAAATGGACTTTAATGCAATAGGGAATTAAACTAAAATCATTAAATTCATCCCACTTATCACTTTACAGAACATTTTTATCCAGACTGCCGGCATCGAACCATAACATCAAAGTCTGCTATTAGCTGAGTTTATTTTTTCTACTTCATTAAGGAAGTTTTCTTTTCATTCTTTAATTTTCTTTTAATTCTGTGGACTGGCAAACTATGCAAAGTTAGCAGCTAGCTATGGTGAGGAGTCAGAAGATCTGGCATGTAGTAGAAAGTATTAATGTCAGACCAACCACTGGCTCAGTCATTCACTAGTGTATGAGGGACTCTTGGGCAAATTAATTTACTTGCAGAAGGGGGCTAGTAATACCTGCTTTTCTTATCTCTTGGGTAAGTTGTTGTGAAAATCCAAAGAAATAACATTTGTAAAGTAAAATGCTATATAAGTATAGGATAGCATTATCTTAGTTTTTAAGAAAATTTTGCTGATATGATATCTGAAATTTCCAGTCTGTTTGACATTAGGCAAGTGACTTAACCTCAGTGCTCCAAGCAATTCTCTAAGACAGTCAACTGCTTTTGTTCATTTGTTTCAGCTGTAACTCATTCTTTGTGATCTCATTTGAGGTTTTCCTAGCAAAGACACTGCGAAGGCTTGCCATTTCCTTCTCCGGGTCATTTTACAGATGAGGAAATTGAGGCAAACAGAGTTAAGTGACTTTCCCAGGTTCACACAGCTGGTAAGTATCTGAGGCTGGATTTGAACTCAGGAAGATGAATCTTCCTGACTCCAGGCCCTGCACTCTTCCCATTGCCTTATGTAGTCTGTGCTTAAAGACCTTCATAGGGGAGGAGCTCACCATCTCTAGAGGCAGCCGATTCTGGCCCATGCCATCCCTTTCCACTCAATGTTGTAGTTTGATGCCATAGCATCACTCATCATGATAAATGGAACTAATTGAGTGGTTTTAGTTTAATTGCCTTCTCATTGGACATTTCTTAATTTAGGAAGTGTTTCCTAACATCAAGCCTCAATCTTCCTCTTTACAGCTTCCTATTGCTTCTTGTTCTACTCTCTGGGGCCAAGCAGAATAAATTGAAGCCTTCTTATAACTGATAACCTATCAAATATTTGAAGATATATTTCATATTCCCCTTAAGTTTTTTCTTAATCTGATTTTAATAACCCTCTTCCTTCAATTGATGCTCATATAGCATAGACTCCGAATTTTCTTTCTTTTACAAAATGTCATACCCAGAACCAAACAACACTGGGAGTGTGTTCTGTTTTTGGTCTGGATCCATGATTTCATCAGTTTAGAGAACACTTGAAAAAACAAACAAACCCTTCTACCAATACAGAAGGGGCAATTAGGTGGTACAATAGATAGAATGCAGGGCCTGAAGTCAGGAAGATTGATTCTCTTGAGTTCAAATCCACTCTCAGACACTTACTAGCTGTGTGACCCTGGGCAAGTCACTTAACCCTATTTGCCTCAGTTTCCTCACCTGTAAAATGAACTTGAGAAGGAAATGGCAAACCACTCCTAGTATATTTACCAAGAAAACCCCAAATGGAGTCATGAAGTGTCAGATGTGACTGAAACAACTGAACAACCACAAACCAATGGAGATCAGAAAATGTTTCATAACTCATGCCCTGTAGTCTTAGAGAGTTAGTAGAATGAGGGCTTAAGTCAGAGGCAGAATTTGAACCCAGGTCTTTCTAACTCGAAGGCAGAGTTTCTTTCCAACATTCCAGACTACCTCTTAGAAAGACTCTCCCCACCTTATTCCTGGAAATTAGGCCTCTTAATGCAACCTAAGATTGCATTAGTTTTCTTGGCTGCCACATCGTACCCCATTGTCTTGCAGTTGATTCACTTCTGGCTCTTAGCTGAGCCTCTGTTTCTGTGGTCTGCAGTCAGACTTCTTTTCCTGGAAATTTTGTTATCACCAAATAGGAGGAAAAATTCTGCCTTCATTCTGCACCCCCTGAACAAGAAGTAATTCAAGCCAAAGGATTCAGATCACTGTCCGTGTGCCACTGATCTTACAACCTTTACCAAGTCATTAAGTCAACAAATATTTACTAAGCCCTTGCTCTATGTCTGTCCCTGCACTGGGAATTAGGAATACGAAGAAGGCAAAAATAGTCTCTACCCTTTGGGATATCAGTATCTGACATCCACTGAATTTTGTATACTCTTGCATATTATAACTATTTTTATATACTTATAAGTTTGCATGTTTTTTGCACCTATAGAAAGTAAGCTTCTTGAGGAGAGAGGACTCTTTTATTTATATCTTGGTGTGTGTGTGTGTGTGTGTGTGTATATATGTATATATACATATAAGTATATACATACACACATATATACACACATCCATATAAATATATATATATATATATATATAAACGTGTGTGTGTGTGTGGGTGCCCTATGTGCTAGGAGCTAAGTGATGCTGGGGAATCAAATACAAGAAAAAGACAGTCCCTGCTCTTGAGGAGTTCAAATTTTAATAGGTGAAACCCATATAAAGAAGCTAATAAGGGAGGGGGGGAGAAGGAGGATGCTCCATAGAAGAACAGAGTGGAGAAGTCTGGAGTGCATCTTGGAGAATAACAGACATCCCAGAGTATCTTCCTTAAATGAAGCATCTGGGAGGAATCATCTAATTGATGGGAGGAGCCATAGGGATGGACTTCACACCATCCAGGAGGTGATGAGGCATTTCCTCAGGAACTTGAGCCACTTCAGGGCATAGTAGGGTACTGCCACTTCTGGTGTTATGAAAATTGTATGGGCCTTCTTTGTATGGACTGTTTGTACCAGCCCCAAAATTGAGAAATAATTCTCTGGACGTTCCTTCTCCTCATGCAGGTTGCAACTCTCTGAAACTTAGTAAAATTCAAGAATTCCTTGGACTGAAAAAAAAATTGTTACTTTCAAGTAATCTGGTGATGAGATTCTCCAAACCTGGCTAGGCTGGTTCTCAGACAACAGTCTGTTAATGGGTCCATACTCAAAGCATTCATACTTTGGGATCAACCAAACCCTCAAAAATTTACAGTTACCCCAATGCTATAGGGAGACATCAAATGAAAATATTTCACAGAATCTTATGGAATCGCATAATTTTAGGGGCCATTAAGCTCAATTTGTATAGGACTGCTCTCAACAACATCCTCAATAAATGGTTAATGGTGAGATGAGTAACCACTTACTTCCTCTCTAATCAGCTCAGGGTACTTTCAGAAACCTCTAGTCATTCATACATAAAGCCTAAATGTGCCTATCTATAACTTCCATCCATTGACTAGTTCTGTCATCAAGGACCAAACAAAATAAGCCTAATCTGTCTTCTACACTGACAAGACAGTCTATTAAGTATCTGAAAAATCAAGCAGGAATTTAACAAATATTTTTTGAATTTTTCACATTTTGTAAGTCATCCCCTTTTTTTGCTTTTAGTAATCATAAATGGCAAGATCCTAAAGCCTTCACCATTCCATTTCTCTGCTCTGGACACCCTTAAGCTGGCAAATGTTCATTCTAAAAAGTATTGTCAGGAATTAGAACTGAATTCCCAAACCCAAATACAGTTTACCCATGGCAGAATATAGCAGAAATAGCATGTCATTTGTTTTAGACAATATATTCCTGTTCACATTAATGAATTCATTTTCCAGTCGTCATATAATTTTGCTGATTCATATTGAGCTTATAGTCCATGAAAACTCCCATATCCTCTTTATATTTTACTTTTTATTCTTAATGAAGGGAAGGGGAAGAGAGAGGAGAGAGAGAGAGAAATGGGTACCATCCATATAGAATCTGTGTAACAGCACTGGATATTTGAAACAATTCCATGCATTTCTGTAATTTTATTTGGAAGTTACAAATGTTTGATGAGCCATCTGTTATTAGAGACCTTAGCCTTTGCTTCAAAAGTTTCACATCACCTGGACAATAAAGATAGTATTTAATTAAAATATTCGGAACAGAAGAAGAAAACTGCTTCATCCTGCAACCTCCCTGGAATGTGCCAGGATCAGCGTGTCCTAGAGATCGAGAGAGGAAATGGTAAAATCATAAGGCCCAGATCCCACAAAGCCATTGGTCAAAGCGCATCAGTTCAACTCTGCTGTTTCCAGGATACAAAGTGGAAAAAGCAATGTCTGAGGCAACTGAATAAGGTTTTAGATGTAACCTGTGTGTTTTCACGCGCATACCCCTTTACAAAGAGCACTAGGCTCCTGCCCAAAGTCAGGGCATTGACTGATTGTAAGTTTATCTGGGAGCTGCCAGGTTTCGTAACAAGACTCCCTACATAGTTATTCCAATACGCTACCATGAGTACTACTATTAACAGCAGAGACAATAATAAATAATAGCAAACATTTCTCTAGTGCTGATTATGCACCAGGCACTGTGCTAAGTGCTTTCCAAATAGTATCTTTTGATTCTCACACTAACCCTGGGAGGCAGGAGCCAGGATTACCTTCATCTTATAGTTGAAGAGACTGAGGCAGATAGAGATTGGGGCCAAACATTCTAATAAGTGTCTGAGACCAGATTTGAACTCAGGTCTTGCTGGCTGTATGCTGAGCATCTTTCCATTTAGCCAGCTCACTGTTATTGCCGTACTACTACCACTACCACTACCACTACTACCACTACCAGTGATGAGAGTAACAGCAACAGCAATTGCATAACACTTTCCAGTTTACAAAGTATTTTTCATTAGTGTCACATCTGGGTCTCATACTAATCCTGTGAGGAAAGTGCAACAGGAACTTATTATGCTCATTTCATAGATGAGGAAAGTGAGATCTCAGAGAGGATAAGTGACTCAATATTACACAGCTGATAAATATTAAAGGCAGACTGAAATCTAGGTCTTCGTGACTCCAAGTCCAGCATTCTCTCCACTATACCATGCCATGCCAATACCAGAAACTGTAGGATACAAAAAAAGTGAAAAACAGTCCATATTGTCAAGGAACTTAAATTCTGCTGAGGCTACTATTAATCTTGAGATCTCAGAAAGAAGCAACTGTGGCGAGCAAGGAATGATTCGATGTCAGTCAACCAATTTTTATTAAGTGGTTGTTACAGGCACCTCTCCAATAGTGGGTTCCTGGATAATAGGGAAAAGTGGAAAAAGACTGAGCCTCCTCAGCAAAACTTCCCAGGCCACCTGGTACTCATGTTAAGGATGATGTATTGCATTTATTAGAGGGCATGGAATTTTCTAGTTCACAAATTAAAGGGTTGCTGAGAGATGCTAACGTGTCATTCAGTCATTCAGTCAACAAGCATTGATGAAGTGCTTACTATGATCCAGGCCTGTGCATAGAATGCCAGGCCTAGAGTTATGAAGACCAGAGTCCAAATCTGTCTTCAGACACTAGCTTTGTGACCCTTGGCAAGTCACTTAACCCTGTTCTCCTCAATCTCCTCATCTGTTAAATGAGCTGAAGAAGAAAATGGCAAACCACACAAGTATCTTTGCCAAGAAAACCCCAAATGGGGTCATGAAGCATCAGTTAAGACTGAGTAACTATGTAATGTCAGACAGTGCAAATGCACTGAGGCTAGAGATTGTCATGTATGAGGAACAGCAAGTAGGCCAGTAAAGCTGGATCATAAAGGGCATGGAGAGGAGTAAAATATAAGACAGGAAAAATAGGAAGAGGACAATTTACAAAGATATTTACATTCCAGAACAAATTATAGTTCATCTTGAAGGTAATAAGGAGTTTGCTGAGTTGGAGAGATGACCTGGTTGGATGGATTCTTTAGGAAAATCACCTTGGCAGCTGAATGAAGGATGGAATGGAATGAGAAAACACTTGAGGTAACAAATCAGAAAGCTACTATAATAATCCAGGCAGAGTTGGTGTAGCACTAAGATTGTAGCTGTATGAGTAGAGTGCAGAGGATATATTCAACAGATATGTGAAGGACTTTTGACTAGATTTAAATTATTGGGGGAGAGGGAGTGTTCCAGGTACCCTTATAAAGCAAGGCAACCAAAGATTGTTTAAAGTGATGTGTGGGTTCTAGTCTACCTAATACGTTCCAGACACAAGGCCTCCATGGCTCCCAGAGTGAGTTCATAAAGCACTTTCTGGACTGGACTAGTCCCAATTTTCCATTAGAATTGAGTGCTTGTTCAGACATCTCGATGGCTAAAGTTGGAGAGAACTCATATTATGGTCCTCCAGAGAAGAAGGTTTCACTGGATCATGAGAAAAGTCTTCTGTAGAGTAGCCAAGTCAGAAAGAAGGTAGGAAAGAAGGAAGAAAGGAAGGAAAAAAAGATTTAAGTGCCTACTATGTACCTAATACTACGCTAAGTACTTTACAAATATTATCTTATTGGATCCTTACAGTTAAGACTGGGAGATGGGTGCTATTTTCTGTTGTTGTTGAGTCATTTCAGTCATGTCCAACTCTTTATGATTCCATATTGGGTTTTCTTGGCAGAGATATCGGAGTGGTTTGCCATTTCCTTCTCCAGCTCATTTGGCAGATGAGGAAACTGAAGCAAACAGTGTGAAGTGATTTGCCCAGGGTTAGACAGCTAGTAAGTGTCTGAGATTGTATTTGAACTCAAGAAAATAAGTCTTCCTGATTCCAGGTCTGACACTCTATCCTTTGAGACACCTAGCTGCCTTCCAGATTTCAGGTCCACCACTTCCTACCCCTAATACAAAACATAAATCCCTCCTGCAACAATTGGAACATGTGGAAATTCAGATTCTGCTTGAACACCCCCAGTAATGGGGAACTGACTACTTCCTGAGGTCATTCATTCTATTTCAGAATTGAACAACACTAAATTTTAGGGAGTCTTACTAAGTTAAAACCTGCTTCTCTTCAATTACCAGCCATTGCCCTAGTAATGCTTTAGTTCATTTGTGTACTGATAATTTGTGTACTGATGGTCAGAACCATTCTGACCATCCTTTGCAGAGTTTTTCAATTATCTATAAGCCTATGCTTGTTAAAAGGAGAAATGAATATGCTTCTTTTTGCATTATCTGCTATTAATCAAAAAGAGACACTTTATTAAATGTCTTGCAAAGTAACCAGAGGGCAGCCAAAGAAATTAACCTCTGTTGGAATAGACTTGAGACAAATGGAGTTGTCCAATAGCCTGGGAAAGTGAAAAGACAAGGCAATCTTAGAAGAGATTAACATTGTTAAATATATGTGTGTGTGTGTGTGTGTGTGTGTGTGTGTGTACACATATATGTGGTCATTTCACTTGAAATCAGACATGCCTGAAATTGACATATTGACCATTAAATAAATTTATGATACTCAGCACATTCCTTTCTTCATATACAGCTCTAAGTTTGGTCTCTTGACCTACTTAATGGCTAATGGCTAATAATCTAAAGGAGATTTTTTACAACAAAATTGTTTCCTTCTGAAATTGTAAATCCTCATTCTAATCAAGTTTTTCAAAACTAATCTCCCAGATTCCCTGCCAGACACCTAAAGTTTGATATTCAAAGTTAGAATGTCTAGGAAATGGTGCTGGAAGAGAGCTGAGCTCTTGGGCACTGCCTTTAATAATGTAGAGATTCAGCAAATCAAAAACCTTTTAAAAACTTCATTCTCTTAGTCAATTAGACATAAAACTAGAAATGTGTTTGAAAGGGAAGGATATTTTGAATCATTTCCAAAAAATGTTTTCTAATGGGTAGGACCTGAGGAATCTTAAATCTGAGTTGAAAATAAAATCAGAGCTGGTAATAGCTAGAGAAATCATGCCTTCATGTAGGTTACACTAATTTATCCAAGGAAGATGAAAATGCATCCAACTTTTGTTTTAATTACCAAAAGATGAGGTTTCCCATCTGTCATGAAATGGCTAACAGCTCTTGTCTGGAAAGGTCTTTTTTATTTCTAACCCCAAAGCCACTTGCTTTACAGGATCATAAATTTAGAGCTGAGAGGGACCCCATAGATTAGGTCCAACCACCCCATTTCAGATGAAGTCCATGCCCTGGGAGTCCAGCCATGCCAGAGATGGAAACCAGCTGGTTGCAGGACACTTCATTGTAATTTCACAAATACAAAAAAGAATATCCTTGATCTCTACCTCTTTAGTATATACAAAGTTTTGAGGGCACCCAATGAATTATTTGCCAGTGTATTGGCCGGGGGAAAAATCATAATACAGGTAAAAATGGGGGGTGGGGGTAGATGTTATAAGTGATGACGGCAGGGTGAGAAATAGCAGCTGTGGGAGTCTCAGAGTGTTGAAAAATGTTCTAAGTCTGCAAAAGAAATATCAGCTTAGAGTTCAGGCATTAATTCCAGCTGGTATAGCATTGCTGGTATAGCAAAATGGCCCACCCGATTACAGCATGGGCCACCCTCTGGATCCCTTGCTAGCTTAGTTTTTATGTGGCAGTACATCTCCAAATTTATAATAGAAATCAATGGGAAAATAAGATTTACTTTACTAAAAGTCTTACAGTCAGCTCTTCTAAGAAACTCATCTATATCTCCACTCATTTTTCCTGTAACTTTTCTGATGAGAATTCTTCCTCTTTGTCCCTCAGTTTCCTGTGTGTTATCTCTAGGGGATTTTTGCCTTTGAATTTGTATCCCTAGTATTTAACAAGGTGCTTTGCACATGTTTGTTTGCTTGTTTATTTTTAATAATTTCAATTTATTGAGAATCCATCAGCTCCAACTTGGCTTGGAAACATCAGGCAGCTCCTTTTTTTGTTTTCAGCGGTATGGTCCTTTTTGAGTGGTCCCATGAAAACTTTCTTTTCCTCCACCGTCGGAAATCAGTCATGGCCAAATTTGGAGGGGGCATCCATAAATTTCAAGGTAGTCTTCTCCAGGGCACAATATTTAGTCTGTACCAGCAGAGAATTTCATAGGGTAAAGAAATGCTTCATGATCCCAAAAAACATAGCCTTTCAGCAAGATGAAATCATTGGTTGCTTCACCACAGTGGACAAATCCACCCAGAGGAGACAGAGTGCAATCACTGGGTGCAATTTCCCATCCTTGATTTGGTAATCTGTCTAATCTGGTAGATGTTTTGTTGATCTCAGTATGATGGTAGTAGCCTTTCCAACTCATCTGGATTAGAGAAAATGCTACAAGGGCAGCGTACCAAGCTCTGACTCAAGCCACCTTTCATAAGACCTCAGTGGATTTTTCAGTGTTTCTTTCTGACCAGGGGCTGGTGACATCTTTGTAACCCTTGCCTTTGGTCACTTTAATGACATCAGTCTTGTCATCCTTCCCAGATACAGCTGACACAGGCACCTGCTGCTCTTACTTCTTGTGTTCCCAGTCCAGTTTCTCATCCCCATGCCACCATCCCCCTGGATCTCCATCAAGTGAGACTTCTGCCTCATATGGAATAGGCATAGTTGAGTGTGGGCAATAATTCAGATCACCTGGCAGTATTATTTTCATGCTGATAAAGTGCTTCTCTGTTACCATCATCTTTAAGCACTTGTGAGGACTTTCTTCTTGGCTTTGTGTCAGTTCTTGTACCCTTTTATCCTCACTAGGGATATGCTTAGCAAAGATGGTTTTGAAGGTACAGAAGCCTGGATGGAGGGGTGTACGTAGTCCATAATGACCACAGAAGTCATCTCCATGGTGGTAACCACCTCAACCACTTCCTTCATGTTCACCTATGAACCAGGCTTGTCCATTTTCTGAATGATATGGGCCATGTCTGCCTCAGGAAGGCTGTGAGTAAAATGGTCTCACGGGGGGAGAGGGGGGTCACCATTGAGAAAGCTCTTTACCTTTCCACAGTGTATGCTACTTCATTTTCAAGGCAGAGACCATGACTAGGAGCAGAAAACTTTTGGCGAGGCATGCTGCTACAAATGCTGCTGATATGAACTGGAAGATTCATCTAAGTTCTTACTGAATGTTCAAGAAATAACAGGAAGAGGTATAGAAAATGGTTAGAGAAGCTGAGTCCTATTTGAAATTTTGGTTTTCTTCCTCCCTCTCTGTATCTTCTCTGATTCCTACTCCTCTTCTTCCTTAACTATATGATTTCCCACGTCTAATCCTTGGTTCTCTATTATTATATTTTTTTCTCTGAAAACCCATCTTTTCTAACAGTTGCCACTATTGGCTGTATGATCTGGTCAGATCACTGAATGTTGGGTCTGTTTCCTCATCTACAAAATGAGAGGTTTAGAAAGGATGAAGTCTCAGATCTCTTCCAGTTCTAAAATCCCAGGTTCCTAACCTGTCTTAGTTTACTTTTAGCCTTCTCCTCCTCCACTCAAGTAATTCTTTCCATTGTCCCCTTTTGAACTTCATTCTGGTTGTTGCTGCCTTTGCTGTTGATGAAGGTCATATTGCATTCTTACATTTTTACATCCTAGTAAAGAGTTACAAGAAGTTTATATACTCCCCAAACTCTGGGTTATATTTAAAAGAATTCCAGGCTGGAATGTCAACCTATTCAATTGCATTTAATAGGTTGCATTTTATATGTCACAGTAAAAACCTTCACCAGGTGTGCTGGTATTTTGGAGTTTCCTGACTGCCCTTTCATATGTTGGGATTTACTTGAGGTTTTAATAGTATTTTTAGCTGACAGGTTTCTGCCCCCTCCCCCCAATTCTAATAAAGTTGCCATTAGCTATGTTCCTTTTCTTGGTAGTAGATGATTAGTTCTTACCTGGTAGGTCTTGGTTTCCACTTGTAAATTACTTGAATGAAATCTTTTGTTCCTCTTTGCAGGAGAAGAAAATAAGGCCACTATCCCTGGATTTACACAGTTTATTTTCCTCCCCTCTCTCCCTCTTTTTGTAAGGCTTTTAAGTTATTAAGTAATCAACACGTTGTGAATTATTCAACAGGCTTTGACAGGTTCCCTTCCTATCAACTGAAGTCACTACAGTATGGGTTAGAAGACACTAGAGCGGTGGGGAAGAAGAAAATTTGTTGCTGCACCCATGGCCAACCTTGAGAGTCAAACAACGTAACTATCAATGATGCCTCCCTTTCCATTTCTTTTCCTCACACCATAGATTATGCAAAAGAAGAACACTTAAGAAATCTGTCCAGCTCCAAAATTAGAGTGTTTTACATGACTCTCTTTCTGCATTCCTTGCTTCCCAACAAGAATGAACCTTCTACAATTGTTCTTTTGCTTCCCTGGGGAATGTGGAAGAGAAATAGCCAGAAGAATGGCAAATTATTTGAGACCATTACTATACATCATTGGAACATGGAAGGAAAACCAATTTCCCAAGCTCCAGTGATTGGAAAGAATAGCTCCTGGTGAACTAAAGTGTCCTTTATGTCTTGATCTTTGGATTGTGAAAGTATCCAGGGGATCATAGGTTCAGAGCTGGTAGGGACTTTAAAAATCATCTAGTTCAACCTCCTCATTTTATGGTTGAGGAAATTACTGCCCTCTTTGGCCTTGAATATAATGGATCCCCATTGTTTGTAGCAGGATTTTGAAGTAAGTTCAATTTGTCTTGGGCATCCTCTTAAATTCCATTTCTATGTCTTATGATTCCTTTATCAATTAATCAATAAGCTTTTTAAAATTTTAATTGCATTTATTTTTCAATATTATTTATTTTTATTTTGAGCTCCAAATTCTACCTTCCCCAAGGGTTACACAGCTAATAAGTGTCTGATTCAAAGTCTGAACTTAGATCCTCCTCACTCCAAGTCGCTTCTCCAAGCTAGACCTCTCTAGTTACTTCAAACTGTCCTCATCTAGGATGACTCCAGTCATTTGCTATCCCAATTGCCCTTTACTGGTCTCGCTCTGTAATATCTGTTGCTTGACTCCAATAGGACATCTACAGTTAAACATCATAGTCCAGATGTGGCTTGACCCAGCAAAGAAAAAAAGAATGATGAATTACTAGTCTGGTCCTGAGCATTCTTCTTTTCATAACTTCCTAAGAAAGCATTAGGCTTTTTTACTTCTATATAATATTCCTGGCTCATATTATTGAGCCAGAAGCACACACAGGCCCTCCGATACTTTTGACACACACTTCTGACCAACCATGCTGCCTTCATTCTGTGTTTGTGAAGGTGAGTTTTTGAATGCACATATCAAACTTTACATTTGTCACTACTAGATATAATTTGATTTAATTTGGCTTTAGATATGAGTGTGAAGGCATTTTGGATCCTAATTCTGTCATCTGATATGGCAGCTTTTTCTTCTAGGTTTTTATCATCTGCAAATCTAAAAAGCATGCCTCATATGCCTTCATCCTAGTCAATGATAAGCTAATCCACATGAAGATATGTTGGAATCTGTTGCCAGAAAGAGTCTGGCGAATATTGAATGCATGAGACCCTTTTGTTAGGGGAATTTAAGGAAACAACCCATGGTTTAACTGGTAGACACCCAAGGAACTTTAAAGGCCATCTATCTAGGAGGAGGAGCCAGGCACAACTAGAAAAGGGTACAAAGGCAGCACACTGACTTGTCCCACCCCCAACCGATACACAGCATGACTATTATGGAAGGCCTTTGCAAAACGACACATATGTAGCCTGTATTGAATTGCTTGCCTTCTCAGTGGGGATGGGTGGGAGGAAGGGAGGAAGGGAGGGAGAGAAGTTGGAATTCAAAGGATTAGAAACAATTGGTGAGAGCTGTTATTGCATATAACTGGAAAATAAAAAATACAGGTAATGGGGTATAGAAATTTATCTTGCTTTACATGAAAAGAGAGAAGATGGGGATAAGGGATGGGTGGGATGTGATAGAAGGGAGGGGACATTGAGGGAAGGGGTAACCAGAATGCAAGGTATTGTGGGGAGGGTGGAGGGGAGAGATGGGGAGAAAAATTCGAACTCAAAATTTTGTGGAAATGAATGTTGAAATCTAAAAATAAATAAATACCGAAAAAAAGAACATTCTCTTCACTGAAGTTATAGATAGGGAGACATCAATCAGCTAAAAAAAATGGCCAATATTTGCCTAGAAGCTACTAGGCATAGAAAACCCAAATATGGGACATTTTGGAAAAGAGTCAGGGCACAAATGTAAAAGTACCAGCTAAGGAGAGGAGGCCTGACTAGGGCTCAGACAGAGAAAGATTAGGCAAAAATAACCAAACAGGTGTTTGATGCATGATATGAATCTAATCTTCATTCCCTCAGGCAACCTGTTTTGAAAGTGCATTCCCAGAGGCAGTGCCACCCAAAATGCCTCTAGTATCTCTAACAGTAGGGATTTGGGCACAAAGGAAGGTCAACAGTATAGCTATTTTGAAAATTAGAACTCTGGGTACCCTACAAATCTCAGCACTGTAGGCATGACTCCCTGCTCCATCTTCCTGAAAGCAGTCCTCCCCAGCAAACAGCCCTAGACCTGAAATATTCTCACCTCCTGAATTCCAAAACCAGAAAATGTCCTTTGGTGATTAGTGACTCCTGGAGAGGATAGTATCCTCCCTAAGCACTAGGTCAGGCTTTTTTGCATTGTAATTTACAGACAGAAAAGTGAACAGAGGTAAGACACCATTGTACATGGTGCCAGCAATATTGTAACAATGATCAAATATGAAAGACAGCTAATCTATACAGTGATCGGTGACAATTCCAAAGGACTCCTAATGAAAAGTTCTATCCACCTTCAGAGAAAGAACTGATGAACTCTGAATGTAAATTGAAGCATTTCGTCTTACATTTTATTTTTCTTGCAACATGGCTAATATAAAAACATGTTTTGCATTATGTAGCAAGTCAAAATAATTATAATTTCCAGAAAGAGCCTATCTCTATGATCTCTTATAGCTTTCCATAAAGAGGCAGGTGTTTACACAGGGATGTTTAGGTCTTGGTTTATGGGCATTCCTGTACTCCATTGTTTCAAACATCTCCCTGGGTTTTAATTCCCAAACATAAAGGAAGTCTCTTTAACTTCCTTTTACATTAAAAAAAAAAAAAAAAGGCGTCACCAGCTAAAGATCTGTATTTCGTGGAAGCAAATTACAAAGCTAATAGAATATACTTGAGAAATTGCTAATGCAATCAGATTTTGAGCAGGCTTTGGAAAAACTCCCTATTTCACAGTACCAAGAATATTTTTTTCTGAACTTCTCATAGCTTCCAACCACCCCATTATAAAAAACAACTCAAAGGGAGAAAAGCGAATTCAGCAGCACCCTGTCTTGTCAGAGGAAAGAATCTGCTGCTGCTTTCAGGAATTTTAGATGTTAAATCCTACTCAATACTATGTAGTTGAGAGAAATTGAGAAAAAAAGTATGTGGACATTGAACTGATTAAGGCATTCCCCATAGATCTCTAACTGGGAAAATCATAAAAGAACCCCTGAATTCAGAAGATTAGATGATGATAGTATTTCACATTGATATAGGATATAAAGGTCTAGGGAGAGACAGTAGCATTGTGTAGTACTGCTTGAGTTCTGGACTTGGAACCCCCATGGTTCTGATGGTACACAAAGTTTTTACCATGCATTGGGCATAGCCTTGAGACCCCAGAGTAGACCAGAACACAGCCAAGAAGTGAGGAATTTGAAGAAGGGGGTGGCAGCAATGGAGAAAGATCTGTTCAACTTAGTGCTCGTTTTCAAGACCTCTTCAATAAACAATGCTTCAGCTTCTGACAAAAACAAATGAAGGCATAGCTCAGAGGTAAAGCATTTGACTGCAGATCAAGACCTGGGTTCCTTTCTTCTGACACTAACTTTGTGACTATGGTGAAGCCCCTTAACCCCTCTAGCATTCAGGCAATTCTCTAATGGTACGTATTATAGCCTGGTTATGCCTTATGAAGGTGAATAGGATTTAAAATCAGAGGACCTGAGTTCTGTCACTTGTTAGCTGTATAATCTTGGGGAAGGTCTAAGCTTTCTGTGTCTGAGTATCTTCACGTTTAAAAATAAGAGGGTTAGACTACATGGTCTTTAAAGTTTCTACCATCCCCAAATCTATGATTTATGATCTTTTTCCAGCCACACTTATCCTCGAAGATGTCATTTTGGAGACTTTTTGCACACAGGACATCTTTTCAAAGAATCACAAAAATTCAGAGTGAGAAAGCACCTCAATAACTAGTTAGTTTAACTGAACCCTAAAAAGCAGTTCCTTCTGTAGCATACCCAACAAGTGGTCAAACTATCTTTATAGGATGTTTACACCAGCTCTTTTTGTGGTGGCAAAGAACTGGAAATTGCAGGGATTGCCATCAGTTGGGGAATGGCTGTATCAGTTGCGAAGTATGATTGTGAGGGAATGGAATACTATTGTGCTATAAGAAATGATGAGTTCAATAATCTTAGAAAGGCATAGAAAAACTTGCACAAAATGGTCAAGAGAAAGGTGAGCAGAGTCAAGAGAACATTGCGTACAAAAAGCACATTGTTGTTTTGAGAACAAATTTGAGTGACTAAATCATTTTGACTGTTATAAATGCAAAAATTAAAAATAAAGAATACATAAAGAAAGATGGCTATTTGCACCCACAGAGACAACTGATGAATAGTAGTATGTATGGAATAGTTCTGCATGTATTTACTTATTTGTATCTAATGGCAGTTATCTCTAGGGCAAGGAGAGGGACAGGGAAGAAAGAAGAGAAAAAAAGAAATTACAGGATAACTTTGTTATACATTTGGAAGGAATAGCAAGTTGTACACAGTAGATTTGCAGTTTCATGTGGAATTACGGAAATGCTCATTTTATTCCATAAATTAAAAATGAAATAAATTTTATAATAAAAAATAAATATAATAGGTACTCAAAAAATACTTATTTTCTTCCCCTTCACCAGTGAAGGGAAATCTACTAGCTCCTCAGACAGAATACCCTACTTTTTGATTGCTCTTATGGTATGGAGGGTTTTTTCTTTTTTTTATATAAATTTATTTATTTAAGTTTTTACATTCATTTTCACTAAATTTTGGGTTCCAAATTTTCTCCCCATTTGTCCCCTCCCCCCACCCCAGTACACTGAGCATTCTAATTTCCCCTTTCACCAATCTGCCCTCTCTTCTAGCATCCCTCCCTTCCCTTGTCCCCATCTTCTCTTTT
>CM053773.1:124500396-124524388 GCA_028658325.1 Potorous gilbertii
GTTTGTTTTGTGATTTCTTGGTTTCTCAGAAAGTCATTAGTCTCCATCTGTTCCATTCTAATTTTGAGAGAACTATTTTCTTCAGTGAGCTTTTACACCTCTTTTTCCACTTGGCTAATTCTGATTTTGAAAGCATTCTTCTACTCATTGACTTTTTGAACCTCTTTTGCCAATTGAATTAGCCTATTTTTCAAGGTCTTATTTTCTTCAGCATTTTTTTGGGTCTCCTTTATCAAGGTATTGACCAGTTTTTCATGCATGCTTTTCTTTCATCTCTCTCATTTCTCTTCCCAGTTTTTCCTCCACCTGTCTAACTAGATTTTCAAAATCCTTTTTGAGCTCCTCCATGGCCTGAGCCCTTTGGACATCTATTTCAGATGTTTAGGATACAGAGGCCTTGACTCCTATGTCTTTACCTGATGGTAAGCATTGGTCTTCTTCAACACAGAGGAATGGTGCAATTATCTGTTCCCCAAGAAAGTAACCTTCTATGGTCTTATTTTTTTTCCCTTTTCTGGACATTTTCCCAGTCAGTTACTTGACTTCTGAGATTCCTCTCCACCCCCACCTCACCTCCAGATCTGCCCAGCTAGTGCTTGGGGTCTGAGATTCAAATGCTGCTCCCCAGCTTCAGGACTTTCAGAGGCACGCCTGGCTGCTATTCAATGGGAGCTTAAGATCTGGTGCTCAGGTAGGGGCAGGGCCACCTCCCAGGCTCAGTTCCCTCAGGGGGTTTATGCAGAGACCTTTTGTAATGGAGCTGTTGCAGAGCTCCTGCCTGCTCTGGGAGCCTCTGGCTGCCTGCTACCTCTTCTGCTGCCTCCCGAGGGGACCTGAGTCATGGAGACACCCCGCTCCCCTCTTAGCCCGTCCAGACGTCTCTCTCACTGACCTGTGCATCTGTGGGTGGAGGGACCCTCGCAACTGCTGGAGATTCTGTCCCTGAAGCCTGCTTGGATCTGTTCCTCTCCAAGCCATGCGGCCAGGGCAGGGATGGGCTCTGCTCCCGTCCGGTGCGCGACAGACCTTTGGGATCGGTTTTTCAGGGCTCTCTGGAACGGAAATCTCCTTCACTCTGTTTCTGCGAGACTTCCCCTTCTCCAGAATTTGTTGGGAGTTCTTTTTACAGGAGATCCATGGGCTGTGGGTTCGGAGCTAGCATATGTGAGTCTTTCTACTCCGCCATCTTGGCTCCGCCCCCCGGGATTTTTTTCTTAGATGTCATATAGTAGTTAGAAGATGTGGGTTCAGGTTCACACAGAACCTCCCTTGGCCTTTGTTTCCTTATCAGTGAAATGAAAGGGTTGGACTAAATTGCTTCTGAGATGCTTTTCAATTCTCAATTTTTCATCCTGTGATCTGTGATCCTAAATTCACTTTTCTGCTATTTATCCTCACTGCCTCTGGGTCTGTCCTTTGGGGCAAAAAAGTACAGGTCTAATTCCTCAGTTACAAGACAGTTCTTCAGTTACTTGAGGAAAGCTAACATGCCCCTCTTAAGCCTTCCCTTTTGTAAGTTAGATATTCTTAGTTCCTTCAAATGACCCTCTTATGGTCATGCTATGGGTATATCAAAATTCTTTCCCATCTTGGTTGCTTTCACCAGAATCTTTCCAATTTTCCCTAAAATAAGCACATCATATATGTGGCTTGATCAGAGCAGAGTAGAATGGGGATTCCTGGATATTAGCCTCTCTTAATTTATCAAGATCACAACAGTTTTCTTGATTGTTATTTCAAGCTATTGCATCATCTATATGATTGTGGTTCACTAAATTCCCTAGATCTCTTTCCGCCCCCTCCAGATCTATGCAACTATCTAATCAATGTTTCTACTTTTTGCATTTGTCAGATTTCAAAGTTGACAATTCATTTAAACAATTTTTGTTGAAATTGCAATAACTGGATTTAGTTATATCCACATTTTCACCTTTGTCCTAAGCAGGCTTCTATTTTTATCTTTCCACTGAGCTGATTACTGAAACAACTAATTCTTAAGTTATTACCATGTCTATAACTAGTTGTTTCCTGTTGGTTACAATGAAGTCAGTTTCTTTGTTTTCACATGCTGTTTGCAGTTCATCAGATCCAAACTTTTTTTTCTTAAAGGAAACATAGATTATGTTGGGCACCATCATTCTTCCAGTCCCTAAGTTTATGACCTCAGCATTATCCTCAACTCCACATTCCATCTCACAAAACTAGTCAGTGGTCAGAACTTATGTTTCAGACTTCATCATCTTGTCTTCAGAAGTAGTTCCTCCTTTGGATTTCCCTGTTTATTAAGGGCACCACCATTATCCCTCAAAACTGATCATCTTTTATTCCTCCCCCTGCCCCTACTACTTTATCAGGGTGTAAATCCTGCAGATTTCTCAATGTAAGTTCCACTGGATTTCTCTGGGCAGTATTAGAGGACTCAGAAATGCTGGGAAATTTCAAGAGATTCTTACGTTTTCTAGATTAAAAAACCCTTAAGACCCCCTCCCCACACTACTGTGCAGCTGGAGTAATTCAAATCAGTCTCTAAGTTGTTATTGGTTATTTTTTAAAAAATCATTGCAGTCTGCTCAACCAGGGTGAGAAAGAGCAGATGTAATTTGCCTTAGCTATAAATTGGAATAGAAGGGAAAAGGAGGTTAGTATCCATAGCTGGTCACAGAAGGAAATGACTTCACTCCCTAAATTTGGAAAGTACTATAATCCATATATGTTACATGAGAAAGAGAGAGGAGACAGAGAGAAGAGGAGAGGGGAGGGGAGAGAGAGAGAGAGAGAGAGAGAGAGAGAGAGAGAGATTGAGAGACCTGTGCCTTGTCTATAAAGTCCTTGCTTGGATCTCCCATAGTTAGATTTTTCTAACATGGGAACTGCCCCTTCACCAGAACCTAAAGTCATAAGCTGTCCATCTCTTCCACTTGCAAGATGTACCAGTAGAATCTTCTAAATATTCATAAAAATACCAGCTATGAAGTAGAAGAACATTTTTCTTCCTTCTAACCTCAAGCATGTTCCTAAATGGCAGCCTGCCCTTCAACTCACTTAAGATGACAGGCCAGCCTAGTGGAGAAAATCTTTTTATTACTAGAATGCAGTTCAGAACTAATTTGATGGCCCAAGAGAAACAATCCCAGTGCCTAGTAAATGGAGATCCACATTGCAACTGCTAGCAGCCACTGTTCAACACAGTTAGAAGTCAATTAAGGGAGGCCCAGGATTAAGACATCATGGAGACTGAATTATCTCAGACCAGCAGGAAAGCAGGGTTTCTTCAGTTCAAGTTCATGGTCTTCAGAGCAGCCGCAGTTGCGGGGAGGGGTGGAGTAGGGAAGTTGTGGGCAAGGAGGTGAAATATAGGAGAACCTTAAATTGAAGCAAGATTTAGGGGGGAAGAAAAAGGCTTTAGTTCTATTTTAAGTGTATAACCAAGTCTTGGGTCTATGTCATACTTTTTATTTTTACAATTTACTTATCTTTGTCTTTTTATACACCTTCATTTCAAAATTCCCCATTCCCCTCCCTTCTCCATTACCTATCTAGAGAACTATTCCTTGTAATATAGAACAGAAAAGTAAGGTAAAAAAGAGTTTCACTCAATTAACCTATCATTGGACTCTGACAGTATATGCAACGTTCTATATCGATAGTCCCCCATCTGTCCAATGCAGTAAAAGAGAACATTTTCTCATGTCTTCTTTAGGACCAAACTTGTTCACATTTAGGTGACATTCAGTTTCTTTTTCTCTTTTTCTTTTTGTTCTTCCCACTTACATCATCGCAGTCTGCCCTGACTATTTCATTAACTCTGCTTAATTTATATTACCTCTGTTCAGTTGGCTTCCTGGGCTTTTCTACATTCTTCATATTCATTATCTTTTCTGGTACAGTAACATTCCACAGCATTCTCTCCACCTTGATTTGGTTTAGCCATTCTCTAAAATGATGGGCAACTTACTTTATTTACTATTCTTGGCTATTATGAAAAGAGCTGTGATCAATATTTTAAAGTATATAAGGACTTTCTTCCTGTGACCCCCTGGGATACATGCCTACCATTTTTATCACTGAATACAATTGTAAATTACTTTACAAAGTGTTTTGACCAATTCCTAGCTCCACTAATAATGTGCCTATCTTTTCATTACCCCTCTGACATTGATGAGTCTCTCATGACTGTTTACTTAAAAATAGTTTATGTGTCTATTTTAGTGAACTCTGTAAAAAAGCTTACCAAATTAGCACCTTACCATTTATTTGCCATTAATTAAACTATTTCCTTTTATACATATACAACCATATGAAATAGGTCAAATTAATCTTAACCCATTGTATGTATTTTGAAAGTTGTGACTTGTCCAAGGTCTCATGAGTTCTAAGTAGCAGAGCCATGGTGCAAACCCTGAACTGAGACACATTCCCTTTACCACCAGTTCATAAGATACCTCTCCATTAAGCTACAATATAATATTATTGATTATCCCCATAATACTCAGCAGATACATCTCCATGTGTTTTCCCATATATTTGAAATAAAATAGGTGAAATAAAAATAAAAGTTTAATTGCAAGAAATAAAGACCCAGCAGTGAAGTTCATGACCAATTTCTGGTATTTGGAGTTATCCTACGGATTTCTATGAGACTAGTGTGAGACCATAAAATGATGAAACCCATAAAAACCCATCAGTATGCAGGTGTTGTGTCATGTTTGCATGGCAGCTTTGGCAGGAGTTGGCATGGATATGATAGAGGCAATCCCCAAACCAAAATTTTTACCCAGTAGCTTGTGGCTTTGGATGGAAAACCATTTTGCACACCTGCAGCAATCAAGAAAAACTTCATGGGAGGCAAGGAGTGGAGCAGGTGAGCACCTTGCTCTCTTCCCAAGAACACCGAAGTGTTTTCAGGCATTGCTTACTAGAGAATGAGGCATCTCCATGATGCTGATGCTCTTTTGCCTATTTGTGCACAATCTAGAACCTAACCTTTCAGAGTTTACATGTGCTCCATAAATCAAGCACAACAAGAACAACAGTCAAGTAGGTCTAGTGGAGCACGAACTAGCTGGGATTCAAAGGACCTAGATTCAAATCTTGACACGGCTATTTACCATTTGTATGACCTCAGGCAAGTCATGGAACTAATGTAGGCCTCAGTTTCCTCATCTATAAAATTAAGAGGTTGAAATAGCTGACTTCCTCAGTCCCTTCCAGCTCTAAATTTATGATCCTAAATGCCATGATAAATTATTAGAATGCTTTGTTAGAAATGGAATAATAAATGATCAATAGGTTGTGGAAATGATGGTGCACTCATGTATTTGGTGGGGGGAGGTGCTGTGGATTGGTAGGTAGCTAACTAGTGCAGTGATAGACTGCTGGACCTGTAGCCGCAGACAAATTCAGCTTCAGACACTCATTAGCTATATGACCTTGGGCAAGTCACTTTACCTCTATTTCTCTCAGTTTCTTCAACTGGGGATAATACCTACCTCCCAAGATCATTGTAAGGACCAAATAAGTACTTAGTACCTGGCACATAGGAAGCACTATATAAATGCCAGTTAGCCAGCAAACTAGCTGTAGTAGTAGTAGTAGTAGTAGTAGTAGTAGTAGTAGTAGTAGTATGATGGTGATGACAGTGGCGGTGGTGGCGGTGGTGGTGGTAGTGGTGGTAGTAGTAGCATTATAGTAGTGGAATAACAATTCTGGACAGCCATTTGGAGTTATGTAGAGAAAATAATGAAAATATCCACAGCCTTTTACCCAGAGATTCTACTACTAGACCGATATACCCCAACGAGGTAATTGGCAAAAATAAAGACTAAATACAACAAAATATTTATGGAAGCACTTTTTGTGATATCAAAAAACTAGAAACAAAGTAGCTGTCCATCGACTAGAGAATGGCTAAGCAACTTGTGATAAGCAGATATAATGAAATGTTACTATGTTATAAGAAACAATGTATGTGTTAAATATGGATATGAAGTAAGCAGAGTCAAGATACAAATTGCATATATTGCGTATATTGATACACTATGTAAAAGGAAAGAACAGTCACAAAACAATTGAAAATAATTCCTGCAAAAAAAAAAGAGTGAGATTAGCCCCAAGTAAATTGTATGAGAGGGCATTTTTCCTCAATTCTTTTGCAGAGGAGGGAGTTTCAAGGGTGGGCAGCATTGTATATCATCAGGTTTCTTCTATTATTGATTGGTTGTGTTGTGGTTGGGCTCTTTTGAGTCTTTGTTATAAGGGATGATTCTTTGGAACAGATGATATAGGGGGAAATCTAGCTGATACTAAAATAAAAGGCATCAATTAAAATCTATTTGTTCAAGTAACAGGGCACCCTTTGCTTCTTTCATGTGCTACAAGGATCCCTTTCACTGGTCCAAGCATTCCCTCCATCAATGAAAATCTGTCATAATATTTTAGACTCATTACTAATGAGCTAGGGAAATGGCCCACCTGGTAACTAATCTTTTGGTAATGAACATTTCCAAAAAGAGTTAGGTCAGTCTTTAGATGACAGACATATAGGCCTCTACCTGAAGCTTTTCCAACCTTGTAAAATAACCCTACCTTGTTACTATGTGGGCATAGGCCCAAGAACTAAGAGTTCCTTCCTCATCATTAAGCTATATAAAATTTTCCTGGTTGTGTTTACTTGACTTTGACTTAGTTCATATGTCTTCTAATTCTTCTATTTATCCTTTGTACTTATTATTTTATAAACATGTAAGCATAAATCTATATGTGTGTGTCTATATATAGTGTAGATATACAAACATATACATATAGATATGCATACCTACATACCTACATGTATCTGTTTATGTGCTTTCCCTCTCCCTATCAGGATGATCAAACATAAGGTGCTTGAAGACAAGGACTTTTTCTAATTTTTTTCCTTTGTATACCTAGTATATCTAGTGTAGTGCCCATTACATAGTAAATATTTCATTGACGCTTATTGAGTTAAATTGAGTATTTCAAAATAGAGCATGAGAGTCAGAATAACTATACTTGCCTTCTTTTTTCACTAGTCCTGGTAGAGTTTGATTCCTATTCTTGCTCAGGTTAGCCATGCTTAATCCAGGTTTAGTAAGCGAAATGTTTCATACTTATTAAGCCAAATGCTTAATAAGTCAAAACCTGTGATAGAAGCAATGTCTCTCCTGGATATCACTTTTTTATCAATAGTCAACATACCAGGTCCAATTGTAACCAACAAACATTTATTAAATGCCTACTGTGTGACAGATGCTGTGCTAAGTGCTGGGGTTAAGAAGAAAGACAAAAGAATTCCTGCTCTCTATGAGCTCACTGGGATAATGGGTGAAACAACTAGTATAAACAAGCTTTCTACAGAATAAATTGGAAATAACAATGGCAAGACACTAGACTTAAGAGAGATCCATAGAAATTAAACAGGAAAACAAAGGGGCTCTGAACAGTCTAGCTAGATTCTCTTCCTTTGTGACAGGAGCCAACACTCAAGAGAGTGAGGGAAGAAAAGGAGTTGGACAAGGGAAAATAGCACTGGCTGTGTACCATACATACTCTCACCATGGTATCCTAGGATGTGGGCTTTCCTGGGGCCCCAAGGAGGAAAATGCCTCCATCAGAGACCATGTACACAATCAGAGCTTCTGCATTCTTCCCATATCTTCCATATGACTGTGAAACTCTATCGATTCTTCTCATGACATGATTTCTTACCTGGGGCCTATTTTTTTATTTAATTAGCAGAAAGGGAATAGAAGTTAGAGTTTAAAGGTCTGTTTGAGGACTGGTCTATCACTTGGAAATGGTGTGATCATAGGAGCACCAGTTTATCTCTCTAAGGTTTTAATTCTTCAATTACAGGACAGGGCTGATATCATACTTATCTCACCAGGTTATTGTGGGGAGCAAATAAGACAATGTGCATAAAATAGCAATAAAGTGCTTTGTAAGTCTGACCAAGTATAACTATTATTAGGATTCTTCTTCAGCAATTCTTCATCAAATATATGCTTGAGTTTGTCACCATACAAGATTAAAATAATAACCAGGATAGATTCATTGGCTCTAGAGTCAGAAGGGACCTCAGAGATCACATAGTCCCATAGATAAGGAAAACAATTAGAAAACATGGCACCTGTCTTCAAGATTCTTACACCTGAAATGTACAAGAAAGAGACATAAAACCTAGAAAGAAGGAAAGCAGAAGCTTACTATTTGCTAGCTTATTCCGCTCACATTAGCACCCCTCCTTTGAATTTTGGAATTTGGGGGAAGAACACTACTTATACCTTCATCCACTGTCTTCCCCCAGGCAGTAGGTTTCAGGGGAGAGAGGAGGGGAACTGCTGCCTCAAGGTCTCATGCGACCCTCTAGGTCCTCAAGTGAGGTCCTTTGAGTGAATCCAAACTTTTCAGAGCAAATACCCTTAAAAATATTTGTTCTTTAAAACTTGGACTTAATCAAAAGACCACACCCAAGGACCTAGGAGGCCACATGTGGCCTCCAGACCCCAGATTCCTCACCCCTAGTTAGGTTATTTAAATTGAGCAGGATGGCTTCTAGAAGGGGAGAAGAGAGAAGCAATTATTTCTTGTACAGGTTCAAGACACCAGGAAAGGGGAATGATTTGTAGTCTATGCTATATTACAATTGTAAATTAGTATTATGTTTCAGATCAGGTGTAGAGGTCCTAAGTTTCTAAAAACTGCGTAGTGATTCAAGAAGGCAGTCAGTTATGGTATATGGGGAAGGAGGAAGCAGGTAGTTTACCCAGCTGTTAATCCTCCCCCCTCCTCCTCCATTTTCTTCCAAAAAAGACACTAGGCTTATATTTATATAATCAGGCTCAAAACTCCATAGCTATCACCAGATCAGAGGAATATAGCTGTTCCTTCCTTTCCCACAATGCCCTTCTTCCCTATTCATTTCAACCAATATCAACTAGATACAGATAATAGAGTACATGTGGTGGCCCCAAAATGCAATTCACCCTAGGCCCACATTTCCTGGGTATTGGACTTCCAGGTATCTTTCCAGGTATCAGATATTCCCACCAAACATCACATAGAATTTTAGATCCCAAGTTAGAAGGGACCTCAAAAGGATATTAAGTCCAACATGTCCATTTGACAGATGAGAAATATGGGTCCCAGGATTAGTTAGTGACTTGTCCAGGCAACTGAGGCAAAGGTAGCATAGGGATTACACAGGGAATAAAAAGTAGAGGCAGGGTTTTTGAATCCTGGTTTTCTGATGCCAGAGTTAATATTTTTTTATCTTCTAAAGATGACCCTATCTCACTTCCATTTTCCAGGTATAGCCTAGAAACTGGATCATGAATAGAACACAGTTCCTTCCATTTTTTATTCTACATTTGCCAGACAGAAAATCTTCATAAAATGGTCCTTATGTTTCCTGTTAACCAGCAGAGATGATTTGCATTCCAGTGCCCTGGTGAATAGCCATGCCATTTCAAAAGGAAAGAGAAATCACAGGAAGAACTGTAAAATTTTCTGTTGCCATTTGGATCATTGACTTAGATATAGAACAAACCCCAGGAGCCATCTGGCCCAGCTACCTCAGTTAACAGAAAAGGAAACAGAAGTGCACAGAGAGTTGGGCAGCTCACTGGCACTATGGATAAAGCACTGAACCTAGAATCAGGAAAACCTGAGTTCAAATCCAGCCTAACATGTTTACTGTGTGACCCTGGGTAAGTCACTGAACTGCAGTCAGACTTAGATTCCTCTTCTACAAAACTTAGCTACCTCACAAGGTTGTTTTTGAGGCCAAAAAGAATACAATATATATACAATAATTTGTACACCTTAAAGTGATATGTATATACATATGTATGTATATATACATACATATGTATACATACACATGTATATATTCATATGAATGTTAGCTATTTTAAGTGATTTGCTTAAGGTTAAATAGAAAATATAGAAAAGATAAGATTTTAATCTAGTGCTTCTGATGTCAAAGGTAGGTAGTTTTAGACTAGAATCATAAAGATAAAGAAAATCAGGTATGTCGCCAGAGAACAGAGCATTTCTGTAGATTCTTGGACAAGGGTCCAAAAAGAGTGCTTCCTTCTGACTAGAACTTATGCACTTCTACAAATTTCCAAAAAGGATGAAACATATTTTTCTTATCTGGTACATTTAAGAGAAATTTCTCTAGAATACATTATCGAGAAGGAAACACTGTCTTGGCCACCCCAATAGTTAATGAAGAAGGCAACTGATCCTCACCGAAAATCAAAGCAAGTATAATAGAAGAAATTGTGAGCACCATGTGCCATCTATCCAAAGCGCTTCTTTTTAAAATCTGTAATCTTTTTTAAAGTTTGGACTTAATTGAAAGGGAAATGTAGGAACTATTCTACCTCACTTTCAAAATCCCCAGGTGACTAATATAATGAGTATTTTGGACTCCATTCTATTCCATGAACTTCACAGCTCTTTCTCTCTCTTCACAGCTATTGTCTCAGCTGCAGAGGGTATTACTTACACACACACACACACACACACACACACACACACACACACACACACACACACACACATACACACACACACTTTCTTTCTTCTAGATGGCAACCAAAGATCCAAGGAGAAGGAACATGTAATGCTGCATTATGAAAAGAACAAGGACTTGGAGTAAAAGGATCTCACCACCAAGTTAGTATTGTGTGGATCTCAGAGATAGAAGGACCTGGGAGGAAATCTAGTCTCAGACACACCTGCAGCTATGGGACCTTGGATAAATGACTTAATCTTTCAGAGAGTCAGTTTCTGCATCCCCAGAATGGGAATAATTCAAAAGAATAATATTTAATTCAAATGAGCATGGAAACTTCAAAAGGATATATTCATGTGAGCCGCCATTTTCAACATCCTCATTGTTGGCAGCAACAACTCCTATATGTCTAAAGTTGGACAAGTGTCTCCACCTTTCTCTGGGCCTCAGTTTTCTCATCTGTAAAATGAGAGGACTGGACTAGATGATCTCTAAGGTCCCTGAATAACTTGAAATCCTAGGATCCTATAAAGTGATTTATCCAGGATTAGAAAATTATCCAGGATTAGGACCCAGGACTCGTGGTTCTTAGTCTAACATTCTTTCTACTGAGTCATGTTATTACTAGTCCCATATTAGCTAAGGAATTCCAGTTTGTCCTGATTTCCAATTCAACTGCATTTTTTAACCCTCTGGGATTCCAAAGATGAAACGAATCTGTTGGTAGAGATAAAGAATGCAGTATTTAATTCACAAGAGAAAGCAGGTCTAAATATAAATGAGGTTCTTGATTTCCATGAATGACTTAAATTTCTTGAATTTATATAGCAGGTTTTATTTTTCATAGAGCTAAGAAAGGTTTGTAGATTCTCACTATTCCTCACCCCTATCCCACAAACTGGCTGTTGAAAGTCACAACAGACAACTTTTATCATACCTGGTTTCCCAAAACAATAACTAAGGATAGTGCAAATGAAAAAGGTGCCAGAGTTACACAGCATATTGGTAAAATGTTTGTCAATCTTCTGCAGTTTCCTATTTAACCATATTTTCTAAGCCACCTTGCAAGTTCTACAATTATTGCATGATTTGGTGTTTCCCAATATTCCATTGATTCAATGAATCTGTGATAAGAACATAGATGTGGGTAATCTCTGCCACAATGAAGAATGCAACCCACCAATGTCTGCTTATTCCGTGCAACTTTGATTGATGTGTACCTACAAGTCTTTCACAGGGGATTCACTCAGTGTATTAAGATATCTTTCTCCCATTTTCTCCACATTATTTGGATACCATTGGATTTGTGATATTAATACAAATGTTCAGAGTTCCATACTGAAACTTTATCTATATCTATATACACTTTATCTATATATATATATATATATATATATATATATATATATATATATACATATATGCCTCCATATATATGTATATATACATAAAGAGAGAAAGAGAGAGAAGAAGAAATAAAACTACAGCTGAGTTGTCTTTTATACATTAAGGATCTGACTCAGTATTCCAGACTATGAAATTGATGAGGGCAGGATGGTGTCTTATTTTCCCTTGAATCTTCTCCAATCACCTTCCACAATGTCTTTGCTGAGAGAAGGTATTTAACAAACAGTTGATGCATAGATGAATGAAATAATGAATGTATACCATAATTTTTCAACCTAAGGCTCAGTGAAAAATAATGCATCATAACTATATTACTGAAAAATATGAGAAATCTTCTGCAAAATTTCATTGGATGTTAAAAGATTTTTGTTCCACTAATAGATTTTTTAAAATTCTAACAAAGAGATTCATGGTAAGACTCTTCTGAGCGCTAATATCAATGCTTGTAGAATATTGCCTTGCTAACAGGTTTCTTCACCTCCATTAGGTTCAGGCAAATTGCCTTAACTTACCCCTCTTCTCTATGCAGACACCATAACAGAAGTTTATTCCCACTTAGGTTAGAACTGTCAGCCACTTCTAATGGACCAAGCATATTGGACCAAATTCCAATAGTTCATGCTGCTCACATCCTAAAATCTGCAGCTTCTTAGGAACATTGCTAAAAATAGTACAAACCCGCTCAGTCTAAATGCTTATGCTCCATCCTGAGCCCTAGCTGTTGTAAGTGCTCTGAAATGGCTGTCCATATTTTAGTCCTGTCAGGATTCAGTGAATCTAATCTCTTTGATATTGCTGAATGTATTTCCATTAAACAGTTATGAACAAACATGCTATATTGCTGAGAAGGGATTGCTAAATACGGGAGAGGGGAATGAAATGCTCTTAACCTTAGTAGGTAGGGGCTGTACTGCATTATTCTCATAAGGTTTAATTCCATTATTTAAAGCATGCAAAATAAATAAATAAAAATGAGCTGACATAAGTGGCAATATAATATTCCTTAATCTGCAGTTCATAGTGTATTTAAAAATAATAATTTTGAAAGGGGGCAGTTGAAAACATCTGATCTGAAAATGCATATGTTGCTTATTCCAGTGTTTGTTGACTTGAAGGCTTTGAGGTCAGCACAGTAAATATTCAGTTTGCCTGGCACAAACTGTGCAGGAATCTAATAGAAAGCAATATTGTTGAAAATGGATATCAATTGAAAACAGAGAGCAGTGTCAACTATTCCCCACTGGGAGCAGACAACAATAAAACCAGCCAAGCATTACACAGTCGAGCCTGCCAAATGTCATTAGAGTGTAGAAAAAAGGGAAGGAGCATGCCAGGGAAAGAAGCACTTTGCTTTATTTCCCCCCCTTCAATTTCAGAAGACAAAAATGGGAGGTAGGGTTGGGGAGGAGGGACCAAAAAACCCCCCTAACACCCTAAAATTATCTGAGCTGCTGTCACCGAGGTCTTGGGACTAGAGTATGGTATTTGTTTGGTTTTTTTTCCCCCCTTTCAGGGGAGTGGGGCAATTTTCAAAGAATTAGCTATCCTTTTAACTGAAGATTTTCCCTAATAACTCTTATCACCGTACATCTGGAAGCAGCAAAACTCACTCTGCTTAAAAATAACATTTAGTGTCATTAGTGGAAGTCTTGTTACCAGTATCATATAAAGAAAATAATTCAGCATACATGCCGAAATGTTTGTGAAAATCATTTTCCTCTTTCTTCCTTCTTTCCCTTCTCGCTCCTTCTTTCTCCTTTTTTCTTTCCTTTCTTCCATCATATATCTTTCTTCCTTCCATTTTCCTTCAATCCTGTCTTTCTTCATTCTATTTTATTTCCTTTTCTTCCTCTTTTTTTGTAACCAATCCTCCAAAAAGATATTTGTAAATCACTTAGCATAGTGCCTAGCACATAGTAGGCATTTAATACTTATTCCCTTCCCCTCTCCTCTCATTTTCTCTCTCATTTTTCCTTTCTTGCTTGCTTTTTTCTTCCTTCTTTCTTTCCTTCCTTCCTTCCTTTTCTCTTCCTTCCCTCCTTTCTTTCCATCTTATCTTTTTTCCTTTCTCTTTTGCACCAAACCCTAATAAAGAACCTCCAAGAAGCACTGGATTAGAGAGTAGGAGTTATTGAATCACTAGGTAACTAGAAGTACTAACCCTGAAATTTGTTAAATTGGGAGGATACCAGAAAATAGTTGTTAAGCAAATAAACAGAGGGCTGAGCCCACAAGACCCCCACTTGAAGGCAAGGAGTGTTGTGAGGCACTGACTTCAACCCTAAAACTTTCATCAGTGACATTTTCATTGATGATTTGTAAATTTTCAAACAAAGAAAAATTGTCTCAAGCAGACAATGGTCAACATTTGAACAGCCAGCCAAGAGCTCCACCTAGTGAAGTTGTACGCATATCACTGTGAGCTCCTCATCTTTCTCTCTCTCTTTCTCTCTCTCTCTCTCTCTCTCTCTCTCTCTCTCTCTCTCTCTCTCTCACACACACACACACACACACACACACACACACACACACCACACACAACACACCTGAATATAAACATACATATAAACTTTTTTTGGCTCAAGTGGTGCCTGTCCAAATTCTTTTGAGAAAACATCAAAAAACCCCACCAAAAACCAATTTCATCTCTATCTGCCTGCCTGCCATGTACTTATTGTGAAATTGGTAACCAGGTAGTAAAGGATATGGACAGTTTTCAATCTGCCTCTCTGGGGAGTATCACTGCGACATCATAATTAAAATGGTGACAACAGCAGCAAGAAAAAAATGCCCTAAGTCAGTTTCAAAGAAAAGAAATCTGCTTCTTCAAGTAAAGGCTCTCACCTCATATTTACTAGAAAGTCCTCCGGGGCAGCATATTAGGATGCAATTAGCATAATAATGTTGTGTAAACAAAAGAAAACTCAAGCTTGAATATAAGGAATGCACAATTTCTTATGCTGTTTGTGCACCACAGCAAAATATATTGTTCTTTTTCCATTCATTTCTCTTTGTTGGAGATTTGCACTGATTCACACATCTCTCTGTAAACTGTGATTACCATCAGGCCTCTAGTACCTATGGAAGGTGGCATATTTTATTATGGGACACAGTACTTTTCTTCCATTGATGGAACCAATTTGATATAATACCAGGATCAGATTTCCCAAATCAACCTTAATTCCTTCAAACACATTTTCTCTTGATCCAAAAAGAAACTTTATGGATTTTATGAACTTTCATGGTACTCTCAAGACAGTGTAGGCATTCCAAAAGGGAAGGAAATGGCAAATGTTAAAAGGAGATACAAGGATGAAATAGATTTAACATTTCCTAAAAAATATTTTGTGAACCACATCACCAATTGTATTGATATATAAATGACTAAGATCCCTTATTTTCAATGCTAAATATTAACAAAAGCCAGTATCCCCAGCCTTTGTTCCCTTGTTCCTGTTTCTTTCTCTAAAATAGAATACTTGATAAAGATTCAAAGGCAGGTCCATTTCTATTAGGGCTCCAAATTTATGGAGAAAGTATGTATGACTCTACATGTACTCAAACCCTAAAACATAAAAATGAACTTTACACATAATTTTCTTATTTAATTACATATTATTGGATTCATCATCAAGCACTTTTGAAAATCATGCCTGCCTTTGGGAAACTAAATCTAGCTTAACCCTATTGGCTCACCAACATTGTTTAACCTAACAAGAAAATTGAGGAAATTAACATTAATTTCTGAAAATCTTTAGCAGGAAAAATGGTATAGTAGAAATCTAAACACTGAAACTTCATTTTGAGAACAATATTCACTGGATTTTGTTTACTCATTTAAACTCCTTCTTGTCTTTCACAATCTCCATAGAATTAAAGGAGGTGGAGGGGTGGGATCCTGAAGTGTACCTAATTGAGTCATGCATCAATGCTGGGAAGGACATCATGGAGTTTTTATCCTCATGAATGGTTACAGTATTCAAATAAGATTCATAAAATACAATCTTATACTGATTTCTTCAATTACCTAATGATAAAATTCTAGGTTTAACATTTAATCTTTTGAAACTGTTTCTTTGCTCACAAAGGGGGAAATTATAATA
This sequence comes from Potorous gilbertii, assembly GCA_028658325.1. Lineage (NCBI taxonomy): Eukaryota > Metazoa > Chordata > Mammalia > Diprotodontia > Potoroidae > Potorous > Potorous gilbertii. Next base: position 124,516,447 of record CM053773.1, read on the forward strand.
TCCAACACCTATCTCCTACATTCAATTAATTTTAATTCAACAGGTGCTCATTAAGAATCAACATGCCCCAATAGTCTTAGTGCAATTTTAGTCGATTTAATAGCCTGTACAAGGCACTGAGGATAAAAATATGAAAAATAATGAGCTACATATAGGTATTCTTAACCTTTTTGGTATGCCATGAAACTTCCTCTTGATAGTCTGTTGGAGACTTTTTAACAAAATATTTTAAATGCATAAAGTAAAATACATAGGATTACAAAAGAAACCAATGATATCGAAATGAAATTTTAATTCTTTTTTAAATTCACAAGACCCACGAAATCTATCCACGGACAAACCTCTTGGAGTTCTTGTACTCGGAAGTGTATTGGAACTAGCTCAAACTGTCTCTCCTGAGAGTATTGTTCAATTTTCAAGTTGAACATTTATACCTCAAAAATCAGCAAAAACCACAAATCAGGGCATAATTTGTTGTTTTATAGACAGTCTAGACTTAAGAAAATGATGAAGAAAAAGTTAATAATGCAAATTATTCTGCCAAGACACAGTACAATGTACTTCATAGGAGTCAATGTGATAAATGGAGAGAGTCCTGTATCTAGGGCTCTAGGTGACTTCATTGTTGTTCAGTTATTTTTCAGTCACGTCCAACTCTTTGTGATTCCATTTGGGGTTTTCTTGGCAAAGATATTCGAGTGGCTTGCCATCTCCTTTTCCAGCTCATTTTACAGATAAGGAAACTGAGACAAACGAGGTTAAATGACTTGCCCAAGGTCACACAGCTACCAAGTGTCTAAGGTCAGAATTGAACTCAGGAATATGAGTGTCCTAACTCCAGGCCTGATACTCTATCTACTGTTCCACCTAACACCCCCTCCTCTGAGACTTACTAGCCATTTAACTTTGGGGAAGATATTCAGCCTCCCTGGGCCTCCATTTCCTCATCTGTAAAAGGAAAGGATTGGATTGAACAGTCTTGAAGGTTCCTTCTCACTCTAATCTATGATCCATTTCTTATGGAAAGCAATGGGAAGCTTTCTAAATGGAATGTTCAAAGGACTTCAACCATTTCAGCTGACTGAAGGACTTTGGAGAGTGGCTGCTGAAGTTGAGTTGATGCTCGTTCCTTCAATTGCCTAAACAGATTTTTAGCTAATTTCTGTGTCTGGTGGGGATTAGAGGAGGATTCTTCTTATGAAAAATAAAAGAGAATTTTAATGGTGATCTTCAATGAAGAGATCTTAAAGAATGATATTAGATGAAAAATGTTTTGGTAATGATTATTCTTTCCTCAATACTTTGAACGGTTAACTATCTTTTTAGTTACTGGAAGGGTTTTCATCACCTGAAAAAGTCAATGAGTCTATAATCAAATAGTCTCTGCCGTCAAAGAACTTGCAATTTAATGGGTTTAAATAATATTTATTTTAAATAAATTTTAAATAAATACATACATAAACATACATATATGCATGTGCATGTGTATATATGTATGTGTACACACGTGCATGTGTCTATGATATATTCATATATTGATGTTGTTCAGTCATTTTTCAGTCATGTCTGACTCATCATAACTCCATTTGGGGTTCTCTAGGCAAAGCCACATTTCCTTCTCCAGCTCATTTTATAGATGAGGAAACTGAGACAAACAGGATTAAGTGACTTTCCCAGGGTCACACAGCTAGTAAGTGTCTGAGATAGTATTTGAATTCAGGAAGACAAATCTTCCTGATCCCAGCTTGGCACTCTATCTACTGTGCCATCTGACTGAACACACAGACACACACACACACACAAGCTATAATACAGTACTGAGTGAATAGAAGAAACTAGCCACTGGAAGACAGATGAGAAACCTATAGCAGAAGGTAGGATTTCAACCAAGTCTGGAGGAAAATCAGGGAAGCTAAGAAGTATAGACAAAAGAGGAACACATTTTCAGGAAGGAGGAGAGTCACTACAAAAGCAAGGAAAGGTAGGATGTGTGTTGTGTATAAGGAGCTGGTATGGCTAGACAGCAGAACTCACAGAATGGAGAAAAATCGAAGTCTAGTAAGATAGGAAGGGATCAGATTATGAAGAGCTATAAATACCAAAAGCTATAAATACCTGGTGGTAATCAGGAGCACCAGGGCTCAGTAATTTCCTTTTCAACACTAATGACAGTCCAGGCAATCTGGAAAACCACTAAGAACCATGTACCCAAAGTTGCAAAGTTGCGCAAACTCTTTGATCCAGTGATACAAGATGTCTAATCCAAAGAAGTTAAAAAAACAGAAGGGAGTCATGTGTGTGTGTATGTTTATGTGTACATACACATATACACACATGCATGCATGCACACATGTATATATGTACGTATATGTATATATTTATACATATATCTATACCTATAGACATATATATGTACATATATTCATACACACACACACAGCTAGGTGATGCATGTGTAGAGCACTAGGCCTAGAGTCAGGAAGACCTGAGTTCAAATGTGACCTCAGACACTTACTAAGTGTGTGACCCTGGACAAGTCACTCAAACTTGTTTGCCTCAATTTCCTCATCTGTAAAAGGAAATGTCAAACCACTCCAGTATCTTTGTCAAGAAAACCTCAAATGGGATCACAAAGAGTCAGACATGACTGAAAAACAACTGAATAACAATTTAAAAATACTTATAGCAGCTCTTTTCGTGGAGTCAGATAACTGAAAACTAAAAGGATGCACATGAATTGAAGGATGACTGAAGAAATTATGATATATGAAAGTGATGGAATACCACTGTACTATAAAAATGATAGAATTTCAGAGAAAAGTAAAACAACTCCCCATTTTCCTCCTGTGGTTCTGCTTGGTTTCCACTCTAAGAACATTGTGTATCCCCCAGGATTAGCGGATCACCTGAAATCTCATCGACCTGCCAAATGACCCTGTTTCTGAAGCTCAACCCCTTCTCAATGCTCCCACTTGGCTTCTCCCCTCTGATCAGAGGGCTGGAGGGCAGAGTATTAAACTCCTCCCAAAGGCTTCTTTTCTAGAGGACTCAGGACTTCGCAGGTGACTCTCCATTTTTCACTAGCCGCTTGTTGTTGTGTTTGTCCTTCATGCTCAGAGGACCATGACATCAAGATGATGACGTGATTTGCAGTTGACTTTGATTTGAGTGAGGTAAGGTCACTAGCCTCACGTTCTATGCTTGGGTTCAATGTCATGCTCTCACATAAAGTATCTTCTGGTACCCCGCCTCTTTACAGCTTGTGTGTGTATCTTCCCCAATTTGATTGTAAATTCTGTGAGGGCAGGATTTCTCTTTTATTTTCTTCCTTGCATATCCAGTGGGAGGAAAAGTGATCATTTCTCTGATGGCATGGTCTTCTTCAGCAATGAAGGACAAACACAATCCTGCATATCTAGTACTTAGTGCAGTTCATGGCACATAGCATATGCTTAATAAATGTTTATTGAATTAAACTGAATTGCAAGAACTAATCCAGAGTGAAGAATAACTTACAATCCAGAAGAACAACTTACACAGTAACAACAATATTGTAAAGACAATTCTGAAAGACGTAAGAACTCTGATCAAAGAAATGACCAACCATTTCTCTCAAGAACTTATAACGAAACATGTTCCCCACTTTTTGACAGAGACATGATAAGCACAGGGTGCAGATGGAGGCGTATTTTTGTTGGAGATGGCCAATGCAGGAATTTATTTTGTTTAATTATGCACATTTATTATTGAGTTTTTTCTTTCTTTTTCAAGGTGAGGGAGCTCCCACAAGGGGTATAGAAGAGTAGGAAGGGATAAATGCCTACCATTGTACAAAGTGCTCTACAAATATCCTCACTACAGCCTCAGGAGGCAAATGCTTTTATTGCTCTCATCTTATAGTGAGGAAACTGAGACACACAGACGTTAAGTGACTTATGCAAGGTCACAAAGCTTGTAACCACATGAGGCTCAACTTGAACCCAAGGAAGGGAGGGCTGTAGGAAAAGAAGGTGGAAGGTAGATTTCTATTCATTGAAAAAAATATGAAAGTCAAAAAAATCTAATGAGAAGCAGCAGAATTTAATGACATGTATATAGACTTTAGAGTCAGCAGAGATCCAAGTTCAAGTCCAGTTTCTAAAGCTTATTAATTAAAAAGTTGTGTGCCTCAGTTTCTTCATCAGTAGATTTAAGCAACCAGAATAATGAAGGGACTCAAAATCAGGCCACTTTGGGGTCAATTGGAGGAACTGGGACTATTTTGCATGAACAAGAGAAGATTTATTAAGAGACATGATACGTGTATTTGAAGTCCTGTCACATATAAAAGGGATTAAACTTTTTTTTGCTTCACCATAGAGGGCAGACCTAGGGACAGTGGATGGCCTTGGGAGGAGTTGGTTCCCTCTAGATGGAGGACTTTGAGACAAGGAGGGTTGACTACTTGTCAGGTATTTCATAGAAGGAATTCTTGTTTTAAATTTATATTTAAAGTTGTACCAATGACTTATGGGGTCACCAGCATCAGATTTTGTGAAAATGGATATAATAACAATAGTTCATATTGGTGTAGTGCTTTACAAATACTGCCTCATTTTATCCTCATAAAATCCTGGGAAGTAGATGCTTTTGTTATCACTGCTTGACAGATGAAGAAACTAAAGCAGGTAGTGGCTAAATAATTTGTCCAGGCTCACCCAACTAGAAACCAGTTGAGGCAAGATTTGATCACAGGATTTGGTGCCCTTCTGTTCACTAAATGTCTATATTATTTACTTCATAGGATTGTTTTAAAGATTATGTGAGATAATCCATGCAAAGCTCTAAGTCAGGGGCTCTTAATCTGGTGTCTATGAACATTATTTAATATCTTGATAACTGTATTTCAATATGAATGGTTTTCGTTGTAATCCTATTTTATTTTATTCATCTAAAGACATTTGTTAGTAGGTATCCCTTCACTCACCTACCAAAGGGGTTCATGACACAAAAAAGGTTAAGAACACCTTATCTAGATAAATGTCAGCTCTTATTAAAGCAAGAATTTTAAGGTTGGAATCTAATTTTCTTCCTAATCATTTTTTTCATATTAGAATACTCTCCAAATTGTCAACCTGATTTCTCCTCACTGCAAGGGATGTGGGTATTTCTTTAACATTGTCCCAGACCTCCAACTCTGTGGCAACATGGTACTTCAATTTGTCTCTCCTGATCAAATAGTGATATTTTGGCATGCACTTCTAAAGTTGTAAAATGGCTTTCAGAAGAAATCCTGTCCTTCCTTCACTACCTTATAATCAAAGTAAGGCAGTTAGCCATCATCCCCAAACTATTCATTGGGAGTATTTAAATCCAATTCATTCCACTATTTCTCTTCATCTATAGACAATAAAATGGAGACCCAAATGATTTGAGGTGATCTGGATTATGTCTCTTCCTCTAAAGTCAAATCGGAATTTCAGTGGCTATTTAAACTACTGTTCTGCCAGAATGAAACCTTATTAAGCAGATTCTCATGGAAAATTTGATTACATTTTGTTAAAATTCAAAACATTAGATTATCATATTCTACCTGGAAAGCTATTTACATTCTATAATCTCAGCAGCTATTCTCTAAGCATTTTTAACAATTAGAGACTGTTAAAAATGAATTATCAATTTGTTAAGACACTTTTACAAGTGTTAGAGAAGTCATAATCTCTTGAGATTTCATTTTCCATTTTTGTAAACTGAGGGAGTAAGCCTCAAATGATGACATTTGAGGTCTCTTCCAAATCTATGATCCTCTTATCATAAGTCTTTAACAGAAACTTGATAAAAGGAAAACCTTTAGGTTTGACGCAACAGTTTGAAATATCTGAAAGAGGAACAGGTTAGCTCAGAAGATAGTGTATCTTCCTCCCTGCTTAGAAGATCACATTTTGGGTCTGCGGTAGTGGAGACTCCTACTCAGTTATGGGTCCTTTCCAACTCCGAGATGACATGATTATCTTTGACTCTACCCTCCACTATCCCTGTGCCCACCTCTTACTGCAAGTGGTTCATTTTAGATTTCTGTCCCCAGAAAAAGAGAAATTTTCCCTAATCCTAGGCTATTCAGGAAGATGTAGGTTTAAGTCTCATCTCAGTGACTTATTGACAGTATGGAACTTTGAAAATAATTTGACCTCTCTGTCTATTTGTTTCTTCATTTGAAAAATGTTATTTGTACAACAAAAATAGCTCAGAGCCCCCAGTCAGGAAAATAACTAACTTTAAGATAGAGGTTTGACCTTTCGCCTTAGTTTAAAGTTTTCTATCTTTCTACCTAACCCTTGGCCTCTTTATATTTGAGGATAAATCATACAGGAAACATTTAAGTAAAAGCAACAAGCAAAGTATATTGTGGTGTCTGTTCCCTGATAGGTACAGGGAGGGAAAACCGAGGAAAAAGCAGATCTTGATGGGGGTGGGGGCAGTTGGGAATTTCCCTCAGTTTTTGAAGAGGTAAATATCAACAATAGTTTCAGTTTGAGTCAGGTATCCTGAGACATTTTCTGGGTATGATAGCTCACTCTCTGTCATCACTCCACGCTCCTTTCCATTTCTCCTTTTGGTTGATGTCTCTGAACTGCAATTATTTCCAGCTTGGCTCAGTAAGTCTCAGGCAGGGCTGAGCAGCTGCAGATCAGCTCCTACAGTCCCTCATCTTTTCAGCATCTTACACAGTGAGTGTGTCCTTTTAAGAAGCCCTGAGTGTGACTCACAGATCAAAGAAATTGATCTCAGGGCTGAGAGGGAAAGTTTGTCCCTCTGAACTACAAATTGCAGGATGCCAGTCAGGGCTCAAACTCCAGTTATAATTTCGAAGTGAATTTCTTTTTAATATAAGTTTTAAATTCATGGAAATGTGTTGAGTGTGTCAACTCCTTCTCAGATCCCCCTTATCATGTCTTCAAGGGTGAAAGCTCAAGAAGTGAGCACCACACTCCCTCATCTCCCTCAGATCTCCATTCACATACTTACATTGTAAGCTGTAGGACAAAGAAATTCCCAAGCTATCTTTGACTGAGAGGACAGTCACTAATAGGGGATCTAAAAGCTCAATCTTCTTGTCCTCTCATCAAAATAACTTTAAGTTCTGGGTATTAGTTTGAGATCATGGAAGCTCCTTTTTGTAAACTCATCCATTTTCTATCATGTGCTCTGTGTCTTGAAACATCTCTATCTCAAGGATACCTCAGTTTATCCCTTCTCTGCCATAGGTCTATGTTCTTAAAGTTTATATTTACCTCTACCCCACCCCTTCTATACAAACTAGGAATGAAACCATTTCAATGCAATTACTCAGTACTTGGTTTCTTCACAGATGTATGTTACTGAAAATAGCTAATTGAAAAAGTTCTCTAAGTCCTTAAGAGACTGGTCATTTAGGTAATTTAATTAACTCATTAATAGGTAAGCCAAACAAATATATGGGATTCCCTTGGGTTTTGAATCCTACACAAAGAATAATTCTTCTTAGATGGCAAGGTATGTTACGTTTTTTCCAATTTGAAGATGTGAAAACAAAGATACAAGAATGAAATTTCTTCCAGTCATTCTTTTGGCAAATTCTAGATCAATTTGCATAATTCTTTATTGGGATGAGAGGGGTCTTGCTTGGCATCATTTTACAACATTTGAGATTTAGTATTCACTGACAGACTTGACGGTCATGTGATTATTTCAAGGATAATTAGTGAATAGCTGATAATGCTTTCTCCCAAGTCCTTGCTGGCAATTTGACATCCTTAAGCCCTCCTGATGAACTCTCTCATTTTGCAGGTGGGGAAAGTGGGACCCAGGGAGTGAAATGACTTAATTACTCAAGGTTACACAGATAACAAGTAGCAGAGACAGGACTGGAGCCTCGTTCTCTCTCTCTCTCTCTCTCTCTCTCTCTCTCTCTCTCTCTCTCTCT
>CM053773.1:124524888-124686562 GCA_028658325.1 Potorous gilbertii
TCTCTCTCTCTCTCTCTCTCTCTCTCTCTCTGTCTCTCTCTCTCTCTCTCTCTCTCTCTCTCTCTCTATCTCTGTATGTGTGTCTGTATGTCTGTCTTTCTCTGTCTCTGTCTCTATTTCTTTAACTCTCCTCTTCCTCATCAAGTGTCTGAGGGTGGATAAAAATTCAATCAAATAAGAGAATAACGTATAGACACAAGTTATAGAAACAAAAATAAAGCACTTCGCAAATTCAAAGCTCTATTACATTCTGTTATTATCATTCATTGTATTTGTCTAATTGAATTGAATTACACCATAGTGATTCACATGCACTAGTAGCAAAACTGATATCATTCCACACTAAACTGACAGTGCCCGAATAAGCTGACAGCTATCTCCCATTAGTATTTCAGTTGTTTTGACAGATACGCAGGTCTTAAATGGTTCTAATAGATTTGGGAAGCTCTGAACTCCAGGGTGTTTTTTGGTTTTCTTCTTAATGTTTTTGTGTTGTTTGTTTGACTTTTTTTTTTTTTTTTTTTTTTGCTAAGGGCAGTTTCAATAATGCTTGGAAAATGGGTTGCTATTAAAGGACTAAATCTGCATAATCAATGCGTCCAGGATGTGTGTGAGCACCTATGGCAGGCAAGATTTTAGGCTCTTACTATTTTTAAGTGGAGAATTTGACCTAGCTAAATACTTAAGTTGATATTAACTAACCATCTCAGTGCTGGAAACACTCAACCCAATTAACCCCTTTCATCTTAATGTGGGCTTATTAAACACCCTCCTTGGATCTAGCCCTATATGTATTAGGTTTTGAAGAAAATACAAAGGAAGTAGAAGGTATGGTCTTTGCCCTCAAAGAATTGTTTAGTTGAGAACTCATATTATAGGGTAATAAATGTCTGAAAACATCTGTGAAGCAAAATGATTTACTGTTTGAGCTACTATATAGCTATTTAAGCTGTGGTGATTCACAAAGCTGTGTACAATACTTCATAGTTTCTCTCTGGGCTGAGTCCTATTCTTTTATGTCTGACAGCATCAGGACCAACAGTGAAGAAGCCTGCCATCAAAAAATAACAATTAAAATACTATTTATATAATCCTGAGATTACCAATACAACATTTTTTGGGAAAAAGTCATAGTTTATTAAGAATAACTTATATTCCATTTACATATGTTTGCAATAGAAGAACAAAGTCATTTTTATCCTTTCAAGCATTACTGCTTTGGAACTGGCAAAGAATCCCTTTCACATAACACTTTCTTCACAAAATTTGTTATTTATAAATATAGCATACACCAAACACTTGCTTTCAGTTAAAAAAAATTTAAACCCAATATTTATGTATCGCATACCCTGTCTGCATGATAAAGCAAAGATTTTTGTTTAAACTCAACATAGCATTTTCCTCCAAGTTAATGAAGATGTTACACTGTTGACAATTCAACCAACAAGCATTTTTTAAGTTCCTTGTCATATAGAGGAGAGAGAAAAGACTCTAGAGTCATAGAACTTGGATTCAGATTTCATCTCAGACTGTTTCTACCTGTATGACTATGGAGAGATGTCTTTAACCTTTTTGGGCTTCAATTTCCTCATATTTAAGATGAAAGTGTTGAACTAGAACAATCATCTCCAAAGTTTGGGGGGTGGTGTCATGATTCCCTTGGAAACTTGTATCCCCAGGAGGACCAGGGCATGATGCCAAGGAGGATATAATCAACCAATCAGAGCAGAAGAAGCTATATGCAATCCTAAGGCTTGCTTCCAACACATACGCACCTTTCCCTCCCTCTGTTATGCAAGATCTCAGCCTCCGGGAAGTTACAATCCAACCATTACTTAGGCATTCACAGCAAGAGGTGAGAAGGTGCCTTTGAAGAAAAAGCCTAGAGTTTCACCTCCCGCAACCAAAGCACCCTCTCCCTTCTCCCCTCCTGGCCCAGCCACTGAATCACAGCCATGGCAGGCTCCCCGCCCAGTTTATTCCATATTCCCAATGACCAGTGAATGAGAGTCTCCTCATTTTCATTCTGGGTGGCACAGAGGGAATAACATAAAATTTAATCAATATTATTATATGTAATATAAATATTAATCATTGCTGTTGTTCAGTTACTTCAGTCTAGTTCTGTCCTACTCTTTGGGGTTTTCTTGGCAAAGTTATTGGAGTGGTTTGCTATTTCTTTCTCCAGCTTATTTTACAAATGAGGAAACTGAGAGAAACAAGGTTAAGTGACTTGCCCAGGTCACATAGCTAGGAAGTATCTGAAGCTGGATTTGAACTCATGAGGATGAGTCTTCCTGATTCCAGGCACAGAGCTCTATCCACCATGCTACCTGGCTGCTGCCTTAGATTCTGAGGCCAGATCTGGATTCAGGTCCTCCTGACTGCAAGCCCAGCACTCTGTCCACTGTGTTGCCTAGATGCCCTGTTATCACTACTAGTTAGAACTTATAGAGTGCTTTAAATTTGCCAAGTATTTAACCTATAGCAACACATTTGATCCTCACAACAACTCTGTATTATTAGGAGGCATTATTATACCCATTTTACAATAGAAAAATAAGACTGATATGTCCAGGGTCACACAACTCATAAACTAAGGCCAGTTTCAAACTCAGGTCTATCCTGACTCCACGTTCATTGATCTATATCCATCACACTAAGCTTCCTCTCAAAGCATTCATGGATGAGTTGACATCTACATCATAGATTTCATTACATTCACTCTCTTCCCCTAAACATTCCCATCTTCCAAACTTCCTTATTTCTCTTTTGGGGATCATTGTCCTTCCAGTTACCCAGGTCTTTAACTTTGTTGTCCTAACTCCTCATTGGTGTCCTAACTCACCTCATGTATCCAGTTGGTTGCCATCTTTCCTGTTTCCATCTCCACAACCTCTCTTAAATTCTTCCTTTTCTCTCCATTCAAGCAGCTATCGCTTTGCTATTGCAATGCCCTCCATACTGATGTCATCTCACTCTCTATTCCGTCCTCCATATGGCTTCCAAGCAATATTTCCAAAGTTCAAATCTAATCATGTCACTCTCTTCCCTGTTACCATACTTAATAGAATTATAGTTATTACTGTTTACTAGGCACTGTACTAAGAGCTTTCTAAATATTTCAACTTCACCATCACCCTGAGAGGTAAGGGCTATTATGTCCCCAATTTACAGTTGATGACACTGAGGCAAAGACAAAGTGACTTGCCCAAGTCACACAGAATCTAATGTCTGAGGCTGGATTTGAATTTTCAGCACCCAAGTCACTATACCACCAACCTGCCAAAACTCTAGTACTTCCCTATTGACTCTAGGAACGGATAGTTCCTCCATCATTTAGTATTTAAAGCTCTGTGTAACCTGGCCCTATGTGAGCTGTCCATCCTTATTATACATTACTTTCCTTTCTACACTCTAAGACCCAGCCAGACTGGAGTTTCTGCTGTTCTTCACACTCATACAAAATGATCCAGAAGTTTAGAAATGATATTGTCCTTTAAGAAGAACTAGGCAAAGAAAAAAGAATGTGTTTAAATGGAAAACTTTCTGTTTAGTTAAAATTAGAGACAATTCACTTGGGCATGTTTTTGCAGTGTATGGTGATTATCTTCCACTGAGAAAAATATTGTTCCTGCTGAAAAGCTGTTACTTTTACTGACTACTATGACCTATTATTTGATTATTACATTATATATCTTTCACTTGTAAAATATCTTTTTTAAAAAAAAAGAAAATCCAACTGCTTAGCTAGCTAGAGTTGACCAAATTAACTGCATAGTGCTTTACAAACAATTGTTATTTACAAGCCTACTTATCCTCCTGGACATATACAGTTTTTGTTTTTTAAGTATATTCAATCACATCATTCTCACTAATACATTATCAATATATATTATTATATTAATACTTGACACTATTTAAAAGTGTGAGATATTTTGAACTATTAATAAATGTAATAAAATATTTATACGCTTATGTTCATCTTTTATCCTTTCTATTTTGTGTATGGTTCATAGTGCATAAATATATTAATATAGCATATAATTATGAATACATATATACAAATATACACATATACATACTTATATGGATATATATTATTGAGCTGCATATATACATACCCACTATATATGTGTGTGTTATACGTGTGTATATATATATGTATATATATATTACCTCATCCTAAGTGAGTACTTGCAAAGACCTTGGCCTAAAGGGTACAAAGTCTCCCAGTGCATCCTGAATCATCTCCAGTCATCCTGATGACTATCTGGTCACTGAATTCAGATGGCTCTGGAGGAGAAGTGAGGCTGGAGACCTTGCAAAGCCCTCCCTCACTCAAAACTAAGTCAAGTGCAAGTCATGTCATCATTTCCCTGATGGCATGGTCTTCTTTGACAATGAAGGATGAACACAATGTATGTATGTATATATGTATGTATAGTAAGTGTCTGAAACTGAATTTGAACTTTCAGCATCCAAGATATTACATCACTTAGTTGTCAAAACTCTAGTAATTCTCTACTGCCTCTAGGACCTAATATAAATTCTCCCATTTAGTATGCAAAGCTCTGCATAACATGACCCCAACTGATCTGTCCAGCCTTATTATACATATATATGTATAATATATATATTTATTTATATTATTTATATTTATTTATGTACATAATCTCATTTAATCCTTGTAACAACCTCTTGAGACAGTTTCTATTTTTTTTAAACCAGACCTAAGAGTTTATCCAATAGAGAACTTTCAGGAACACACACATATTTATTTATGTGTGTATATACATACACATATAGTGTGTGAATATATAAATATATAATATATATAAATATATAAATATGCATGAGTATTGTGTATGTATATATATATATATATATATACATATATACACATATATATGGAGAGAGAGAGAGAGAGAGAGAGAGAGAGAGGAGTATACATGCTTATTTTTTTAATAGGGTTGGGTAATAAAAGTAAACGAAGTTTGGAGACCTTTGGACTGATGGGCTCTGAGGTTCCCCCATCAATGAATAAGTGATCCTACCATGTTCCAAGCACTGAACAAATCACCAGAAATGCAAAACTCCTGCCCTTAAGGAGTTTTCATTCCATTGAGGGAAAGCAATAAATACACACAGACATACACACAGCAAATTACATTCATTAATTAAGCATCTACCATATGTCAGGCATTGTACTAAGGGCTTTGGAAATATTATCATGTATGTACATACACATATATTCTAATACATGTATATACCATACATGTATTACTTTGTGTGTAGGATACATGTATGCATGTATACATCCATGTGCATGCATACACATATGTGTATGTGTACATATAAACTTATTTAGGTGGGAGGAAGGTCCTAGTAACAAGAGCTGAAAAGAAGTTCCTCATTCTAAGAGGCCGAGGTCTCATATTCCTTTTGTGCAAAATAGATAAAATACTAAAGCCTATGAAAGGTAGCATGGTGATGAGAAAATACTGTTCATTATAAATGACAAAGTACTTGCTTTGGTGTTAGGAAAACCTGGGTTCAAGTCTCACCTCTGAGACTTAATATACGGTGGTATAATCCTGGACACTCTCTCCATAGGTCTCTGTTTCTCTGGACACCCTCTAAGACAGAACATTACAGAACAGATACTAACATTCATTGGGAGGGGAAGTTCCCGAAAGAAAGTTCTCTATTGGATAAAATCTTAGGTCTGGTTTAAAAAAATAGAAACTGTCTCAAGAGGTTGTTACAAGGATTAAATGAGATTATGTACATAAAGTACTTTACACATTTTAAGATTCAATACAAATGTGAATGGAATTCACATTGAATCTGTTTTCAATGGAATTGAGACAGGAATATTTGTGAAATAAATTACTATCCTGCTAATATTCTTCTATATTTAATGCTTTGGGGATTATTGCAGATGAATAAAAAAATATTTTTGAATTATTTGTGGTGGTGGTAGTGGTGTTAAAAACAACTGGTTAAAAATTTAATTTAATTTAATTGACTCATGTCACTCCAACCAGTTTAGGTGAATCACTCTTTTGAGATTCAAAAATAAATCAGCCTCTTATTAGGAATGTTTTAGAGAAATGGTTTACACTACATTGAGTATTTTTAAGGTATTCGGAAGAGTCTCATCCATCCTAATCAATTTTGCCTAGACATGACTCAACTTCCACTGTTGTGTCCAATCAGCAAAAGTGTCAGTCACTGGCCTGTGTGTTGCCGATAGCCCTCTGTCCTCATTTCTTCATGGCGGAATGCATGTTGTTCTTTCAGGACAATTTCCTTTCGCCTGCTTTCCCAGCGTTCCTGGCCCTGACAGGTTTGCCCCAGTTGTGGCATTCACCATATGGCTGGGCTTAGCTCCACCCTCTCTCTCAATAATTCCATCTTAATAACCAGACCCTTGCACTACTTTCACTGGGGGCATTTAGGGAGTCTAGCCTCAAGCCACCAATTCTGACTAGTCCATCTGTGATGATTCTGATAATATTAAAGGTCCTTTTCTATTCCCCCACACACTGTGATGTGACCTAGGTGATTATGTCTCATCTCATATATTTTGTCATTGGGATGAACTAATCTAGGACTCACATGAATTCTGCTTCTCTGAAATCCATCATGTAAATTATTCTTTACTCATTCTTCATGGACCTTAGAAGCATATGCCTAACCAACCACTTCTAACGTGTCTGATGCTGTTTGTCTCCTTTCTAGCATAGGAAACAACAAGGTGATATACTTAAGCCCATATTAGAGTAAATAAGGAATCATTTTGTGTTTCTTGGTGCAACATATAGAGAGCCAGGCTTGGAGTCAGGAAGGTCCGAGTTCAAATCTGACCTCAGACACTCACTAAATCTGTGACCCTGGGTAAGTCTTTGCCTCCATTTTTTCATCTGTAAAATGAAGGTAATAGTATAGCACTTACTGAGATTATTTGGGAGGGTCAAATGAGACAATATTTGTAAAATACTTAGCATAGTTTCTAGCATATAGTAAGTACTGCATAAATAGTAACAGATACTATCACTCTCTCTCCATATATAGATATATATATATGTATATATACAAATATGGATATATATATATACATACCTATGTATATATGCATACATATATATGGAGAGAGTCACTATTTACATAGAGAGAGACAAAGAGTAATATAATATCTACCTCTCAGTTTCCAATGGCAATAGGCTAGCTCTCCAAGGTTGCTATGTGGGTTTTCAGTTAGGTTGAGAGAGTGTGGGTTTTGGAATCAAAATCTGGGGGGAATAAGAGACAGACATAACAGAGACAGGGAAGATGGGTGAAGAATGAGACCAGGCATTCACCACAGGCAGACAGGGCACCAGGCACCAAAAGAAGTGCAATATTGTAAGTAAAGCGTAAACAAACTGCAATAGATAATTTTTTCTGTGCTATACAAACAAGGTATCTTTTTAATTCCTTCTCCCTCCTTCATCCTACCCCACCCCCAACCAATCCATGCAAATTTTTGCATTTTTTTCTTTTGAGTTTATTCTCCTGTTATACTGATTACTGTTCCCTACACACCTCCCTGGCACTGTTGTGGTTGTTTTCATCTTTATTCATTTACATAAAGAGTTGGTTTTGCATTTTTGCTGAGTATGACTGTAAATGCCACCTTGGTGTGGCAAAGGTAGGGACTGTACAGCTCTGATAAGATTTTTATATAAGTTAAAACTGTGCTCCTACTTTGGTGGACAGAGAAACCACCTGGGGATATATTTTATGAAATGTTTCATCTTATATGTTTAAATAGCTGAATTCTGAATGTCAGTCTTACAATCGAAGCTGAGATCTGTTCCGGAGACCAAGATCCTGCTTCCAACTTTCTTGGTTGTAGTCACCTAGGGTGCCTCATCACCCAGGTGCCAGGGTTTGCCACCCCTGGAAGGCCTAGTAGAGAAAAGAGCACCCATATATAAAGCAATGCCTTGGAAGATGGTTATCATTAAATCTTAGTGTTAACAAGAGGAGGCTTGAGGCGTAGGGATTGCCCCTGTAGTGGAATTAGATGTCAAATAGATAGCTAGGCAGATGATAGATGATAGACAGACAGAGAGACAGAGAGAGACAAAGATTTTTGGAGGGGAGCGAGGGAAGGAGAAGGGAGAGGCAGGAAGAAGAGAGGAGAAAAAGGGAGAGGAAAAGGGTTGGAAATGGAAAAAGATTTCTGGTTCAACCCATTAAAAACATCCTCACGGCATATGGGAAGCAGTTGGGGGACATCTCCACCTGCTTTAAAATAGGGCAGAAGGAAGGGTCCCTTGACTGGGGATATCCACAAGGTGGAGGTTCTACACTCACACAGGTGTGTAAGTTTTTGGTTTTGTTTTGTTTTGTTCTTTTAAGGAAAAAACGCGTTGTTGTTGCTCTATGACTTTTTCTAGTCATAATTCTAGGCTTGAGCCTGGAAGGTAGCATTAGAGAAAGGAGGATTTATCAAAATACTTTTTGACCCACACACCTTCAACTAGCAGTTGTGTGAAACAAGCAAAGAATAGCTGAAGTCTCCCTTTCCCCTGAAATGTAAGGCTTCATATTCACGAAGGAATGTCCTTCTCTCTTCTCATCCCCATGACAGTTACAAATATTATTCTTTCCTCATTCAACATGCACCCACTGTCACTAAAACTATAATCCAAGATGCTCTCTCTACTTTTTTTACCTTCACTAAAATAGCTTTTGCACAAATTTCCATAGTTCTAAAGATGCTCTGTCCAACCTTTGGGAAGTAAAATCCTCTGTCATCTGGTAAATGGCCTTCTTATGCTTGTATGTTAGTGTGCCAACTGCTTATCCTAACCTGTATCTATGCTATTTGAATATTTTCATGACTTGCCAAGGCTTCCTATAGCTATTTGTTAAATCCTAAAGTATTAATCCTGCCTATCCTGTGTTCTCCTGTACTTCATGAGATAAAATACATGACGAAAATATTGAAGCTATGTAATTACTAAATGATCACTGAAATTAGTAGAGTTATTTTAATAATATTTTATTTTCCCCAATTACATGTTAAAATAACTTTTAATATTGTAAGTTGAGTTCCAAATTCTATCCCTCCCTTCCTCCTTCCTCTCCCCAGTAAGCAATTTGATATGGGTTATATATGTGCAATCATTTTCACATTAGTCATTCTGTACAAAAAGACTCGAACAAAAAAATGAAAGAAAGAAAATGCAAAATAGTATGCTTTAGTCTGTATTCAGATAATATCAGTTCTTTCTCTGGAGGTAAAGAGTAAAATTATTTTTGAAATAATAGTTATACTAATTGATTGTTACTGGAGCTGTGAGCTGATCCAACCATTCTGGAGAGCAATGTGGAACTATGCCCAAAGGGTTACAAAAATGTGCATACCCTTTTGACCCAACAATATCGCTTCTAAGACTATATCCCAAAGAGATCATAAAAATGGAAAAGGGTCCCCACATGTACAAAAATATTTATAGCAGCTCTCTTTGAGGTGGTCAAAAACTGGAAATCAAGGGGATACCCATTAGTTGGGGAATGGCTGAACAAGTTGTGGTATATGAATGTAATGGAATACTATTGTGCTATGAGAAATGATGAACAGGAAGACTTCAGAGAGGCCTGTAAGGATCTATATGAACTCATGCTGAGTGAAAGGAGCAGAACCAGGAGAACTTTGTACACAACAACAACCACAGTGTGTGAGGAATTTCTCTGGTAGAGTTAGCCCTTTACAGCAATGCAAGTACCTAAAAAAATTCCCAATGGATTCTTGAGGCAAAATGCCTTCCACAGCAAAAGAAAGAACTATAGAAATGGATCACAGAATGAAGCAGACCATTTTCTCCTGTGTTATGTTTTGTTTTGTTTTGTTTTGATGTTTTCTCCCATTCATTTTAATTCTTCTATGCAACATGACTCAGATGAAAATGTATTTAATAAGCATGTATGTGTAGAACCTATATTAAATTGCATGCTGTCTTGGGGAGGGAGGATGGAGGCAGGGGGGAAGGAGAGAGAGGGAGGGGAAAAAATTCAAGATATATGGAAACGATTTTAGAAAACTGAAAAAAATTAATTAGTTTTTTAATAAAAATAAATTACCTGGACTAAAAAAAATAAATAATAGTTATTTTGAAATAATTGATAATAAAGCTATTTTTTTAAAATAGTTGCACATCCTATGGCCAGGGTCAGCTGCTGTCCTAGCTCCAAACTTAATCCTCGATGTTCCCTCTTTCAAATCTTTTAACCCACTGGCTACCTTTTAAAAAATCAACCAACATAACCTGTGCAAGGTGAATGAAAATAAAAAAGGAAGAGACATGTATCTACTGTATCTACTTCGTAGGCATAACATGGTTTCAGAAATAAATTCAACAAACAATTTTGAAATGCACACTGTGTATTGACCACTATGTGAAGTGACAGTCTAGATCAAACAGGTCCTCGGATTTTCCAAAGCTTACATTCCAGTAGCAGAATAAGACACATGCAAAGATAGCTATAATTCAAGTATTATGAGTACAATAAAGAGTCACAAAACAACAAACTATAAGGTTCTAAGGATATAAGAACAGTTGTGAAACAAGGATGCCCACTGTCACCAATAATATTCAATTTTGGATTGGAAATCCTAGCAATAGCAATAAAAGGGAAAGAAATAAAAGGAGTCAGAAAAGAGAATGAAGTACTAAAAGGACAAAACCTCTTATTGATAGGATCTCAGGGAAGACTTCCTTGAAGAGTTGTCACTTGAAGGAGGGGTACTAATACAACAGAGAGGGGGGGAGGACATTCCAGACCCACGGAACAGAATGAACAATTCAGATAAAGTCCAAGGTCAGGGAAAAGTAGAATGATGCTGAATGGTGAGGAGGCCTAAATGCCAAGCAAGAGGGTTTGAACTCTACTCAGTACTCAAGAGAGAACCACAGAAGGTTTTTGTTTTTGTTTTTAAATGAAGAAATTGCATGACAAGAACTATACTTAAGGAAGATAATGGCAGCACTATGATTTTTTTTTTTAATGGAGTCAGTGAAACAGGAGTAGTAGCTACAAGGTGCTTTGGGTAATTAAGTCATCATTCCTCACTGCAAAGTTGATGTTCAACCACATTTAAGGAGAAGGCAGGACACTTGGAATTTCTAATAGACATAATACTAGTTGTAATCCTATAGCCTTCAGATAGAATTAGTTTAACTGTGAAAATGGAAGCTAAGCCTTCAGTGTTCAGAAGGGTGCAATTTGGAGGTAATCCTGGGAGAGTTCCATCACATCAATGTCCTTCCTAATACGTGGCACTTAAAACAGATGTGCTATGCCAGGGAGGCCACCCTGGAGTGGATCCATAACAGTGACAAGGATGGTTAAAAAAATAGTCTTGAAACCAGTTCATAAGAGAATGATCTGAAGGACATGTTTACCTTAGAGAAGATAAAACTTAAGGGGGATGTGAGAGTCATCTCCAAGTGTTTAAAGGATTATTATTTTCAAGAGGGATTAGACTTGCTCTGTTTGATCTTAGAGAGCAAAATTAGGAGCAGGAGTGGATCCTTTCCCTCTGTTGATGATCTCCAATACATATGGCATATATCGTGTTTGTATGTAATTATTTTCGTGCTATCTTCCCCATAAGGATGTGTGAGCTCCTTGTGAGCAGAGACTGTCTCAGCTTAGCAGAGTGCCTGACATAGAGTAGGTCCCTAATAAATGTTTATTGACTGGCTGACTGATGTTGCTAAGAGGCAGATTTTGAATTGATATAAATAAAGACTAATAATTAACACAACCAAAAGTGAAATGGGCTGTTAGAGAGGACATTCCTTATCAGAGGAGATCTATTCATCTTAACTGAATAAACACACCACTAAATCTGAAAAGGATTGCTATTCAGACAGGGACTGAATAGTTGACCCTTCTAACTCTGAGATGCTATGATATTATTGATTGCAATTTTATCCCAGCAAGATTTTGTGAAAACAGTGTTGGATTGGGAATCATACAACTTGGTTTTGAATAAATAAATTTTAGGCTTCCATCAATTTCTAAAGCCTAAAGCTTATGATCATCTTGTTGATATTTTTCTAATCTCAATCCCTCTTTAAAGTTCACGTAATTTTTCTGGACAAAAGCTAAATTCTTTAAAGGGACCTAGGGTCCCTTAGGTCTCCCTTGGCTTAGTTCATATATGTACCAATTTATTAATCAATGACACATCACAGGCAGCTAATCCCTTGTTAACCTATATTAGCTCTTCCTAGAGAAAGAGTTTTAGGATCAACACCAGGTCAACAAGTCAACAGGAATTTATTTATTAGGGATCTACAATGTCCCAGGAGGACCTGACTTCAAATCTGACTTCAGATACTTACTAGCTGTGTGACCCTAGGCAAGTCCCTTAGCCCTGTTTGCCTCCTTTCCAAATCTGTCAACTAAGCTGGAGAAGGAGTGGCAAAGCACTCCAGTATCCTTGCCAAGAGAACCTCAAATGAGTTACCAAGAGTCAGACATGACTGAAAATGATTGAACACCACATGTGTCAGGGACTGTGCTATTAAGTGCTAAGGATACAGAGAAAATCAAAAACAGTCTTTGCACTCAAAGAGCTTACAATTTAAGGGGAAGGAAGGGGTGGAGCACATACAAACAGATGTACAAACCAGATATCTGTAGGATAAATAGAAGATAATTACAGAGAGAAAGCACTAACATCAAGGAGGACTGGGAAGGTTTTCTTGAAGAAGTCAATGAGGCAACACTCCAGTTAATTTTATCATTATAATAGTAATCACATAATAGGTTTTATTCTTAATATGCCTGGTTGAGGAGTGTCAATGATGTGATTCTTCCAGTGTGTGTGTGTGTGTGTGTGTGTGTGTGTGTGTGTGTGTGTGTGTGTCTTTTCTACACTACCTGTTGGGTATTGAACCACAATGGTTCTCAGCATCTTCTCAGAAAATGGAACCTTGGAACACATGAACTCTAAAATCTTTTCTATTTCTGAATCTAGGATTCTATAATCTTGCCTCTTAAATTGACCTGGCCAATGGAGAAGAATTAAAATGAATGGGAGAAACCATAAAACAAAGCGTAACATATAAGAAAATGGTCTACTTCATTCTGGAATCCAATTCCTTAGCTCTTTCTCTGGATGTGGAAGGCATTTTGCCTCAAGAAGTCCATTGGAAATTTTTTAGGTCCTTGCATTGCTGTAAAGGGTTAAGTCTACTAGAAAAATTCCTTGCATCCTGTGGTTGTTACTGTATACAAAGTTCTCCTGGTTCTGCTCCTTTTGCTCAGCATCAGTTCATATAGGTCCTTACAGGCCTCTCTGAAGTCTTCCAGTTCATCATTTCTCATAGCACAATAGTATTCCATTACATTCACATACCACAATTTATTCAGTCATCCCCCAATTGATGGGTACCCCCTTGATTTCCAGTTCTTGGCCACCACAAAAAGTGCTACTATAAATATTTTTGTACATGTGGGACCCTTTCCTATTTTTATGATCTCTTTGGGATACAGACCTAGAAACAATACTGTTGGGTCAATGGGTATGCACATTTTTGTAGCCCTTTGGGCATAGTTTCACATTGCTCTCCAGAATGGTTGTATCAACTCACAGTTCCACCAACAATGAATTAGTGTTTCAATGCTCCCACATCTCCAACATTTATCTTCCTGTTTTGTCATGTTAGCCAATCTGACAGGTGTGATGTGGTACCTCAGAGTTGTTTTGATTTGCATCTCTCTAATCAATAGTGATTTAGAACATTTTTTCATATGACTATAGATATCTTTAATTTCTTCCTCTGAAAACTTCCTTTTCATAGCCTTTGACCATTTATCAGTTGGGGAATGACTTATCATTGATGATTTCTTTTTGTGTGACTCTAATAATGCAGTGAATTTTTCTGGTCCCAATTCTTGTGTTTCCCAAAAGTGTTATGATTTCCTCTAAATCAAATCACTTTAACCCATTTGATTTTTATCAGTGTTGGAAACTGGTCAAATTGTTCATTGAATATTCATATTTACCATATTATTTATTTATTATAAATATTCTACAATTAGAAAATATACACACAAACATACATATATACCCACATATAACTGAAAACAGGTCTTTAGTAATATGATAACTTTTCAACATCCTACTTAACTATCAAATATGAATTATGATGTTTCATAAAGGCCAGTCTTTGGGCCAGATATACACTTGTAAAGTGAAGACAGTAATTTTTGCAGCTCCCAAGATTCCTACCTTCAATTGTTTCTAGATAATATTCATTTTCTCTATACTAGCACATAATATGAAATTATCGTTTTGTAAATGAACTATCCATTTTGCTAGAGATCACTTAGTTTAGGGGTCATCTAACTTTCCAAAGAGGTACCTTGACCTTTTTAAATAGTATTCTTGTCATGTAACTTTTTGAAGAACTATATTATGCATACATACATATATGTATAGGAACCCACACATGTATACATTCAATTGGAATATGCTAAGCATATAATTAATGCCCTTGTTCAGTATTGGTTTAGTTGTTTTACCTCCCTTCTGTTTTGTGAACAAGTATTATTGCTTATCTCAGGTAGGAGGTATTTATACAGCAGGGGGCCCTTCCTGCCAACTTGTTTGGTATAGAGACCAGGTCATCAATCAGCAAGTATTTACTGAGAAGCTATTTGGCACAGAGCATGGTCCTTACCAAACAAGATACAATAATTTATTAAGCACTTAGTGTCTGCCAGGTATTGTGCTAAGCACTGAGGATAGAAATATAAGCGAAAAAGAAAGACCAGTTCTCACCCTCAAGGAGTTTATATTCTAATGGAGCAAGACAATATGTAAAAAGGGAATTGAAAGGGAGGGTGGAAGTTGGTCAGTACTGAAACCTGGAAAGTTAGAAGTATAATTAGGAAGGGAATGAAAGTTGGCCACCCTCTCCAAAATGGAGGCCTTGGAAGAAACTCACCAATGGGAGAAGAGGGCTGGTATAATGGATAGCTGTTCCAGGATGAGGATGCCACAAACACTGAGGGAATTTCCAGAGTGAGACTGTAGCAGAGACAGGGTGTTAAGGTCCAGAAAGTCAGCAGCATGACATCAGAAGACCTTCTCCTGGCCCTTAAGGAATTTAGTCACAATAGTCTATTTGTGTAGACAAATTTAAACATATGAAACACATCAATTGGAATTACAAAATAATTTATTGAAAGATAACTAATATAACACAGAATCAAACATAGGTGTACTGAAGATATATTAGATGTTAGGAATGCTGTGGGGCTAGGAGGGGGATCTCTGCATAGGTGTTATCATTCTTATGGGAAAGTTCCCTGCCTAACTCTTCAGTTTTTAGGAGGAACTGGAGAGAGAAATAGATCCCATTTATGTGGATCTGTTTAGGGTATCAAATTGCTATTTGAAATGTTAATTATGTTAATGAGAGTTAAAGATTTTCCCCACCCATTAAGGAAAGTTTAATTAGGGGAGACTTGTTTGTAGGAAAGCCTACATCTTTTTGTTAATTGCTAATGAGACACTAGTTCTCAATGGTTGTGATGCTCTCTGACTCTGAAAAGTGTATATATATACTCCAAGGTGAGGTTTTGTTTTGGGGCTTACTCATTGGAAGAGTATGTTTGGCCAGCTGAGACTCTGTGCAGCTGCTAAGGAGCCCCCCAGCTTTGAAAATCCAGATGTTAGTTCTTCTCTCTCTGATAACTATGTATGTATGAAATGATAAGACAATTGGATCTATTTGTTGATCTGTGATGTATGGTCAGACAGCTGGAAGCCCTGTCTGTTGGTCTTTATTTCACTGTTTGTATTTTCTTTGAAGTTCAGGATGCTGACATTCCCCCCTGAACTAAGTGAATGCTGTATATGTGCTTGATTGAAGTGATTGTTTGCCCCTCAAAAGTTGCTTTTCTTTTAGAAAAGCAGATCTAAGAACCTGTACAGCAGGCCCTCCTATGTATACCAGGTCCTTACTGTTACACTAGTGTAGCTAATAACCATCATAGGTGTAACTGTGCTATGCATTTGCTTTCTCCCTTGTATCAGCATTAAAGAGAATACAGGGTGTACTCCAGAGTGCTTGTTTCAGTTGGGATTTGCAGGTTGTGTGATCAAGCACCCTCACCCAGCATATCCCAATGTGAAGCAATCCATGATAGTAGTCAAGTCAGATTCAATCCAGTAATGCTGTTCTGAATCATCACAAGGCTGAACTTAAAGGCTTCTACTCCTGAAAGGGAGTCCCTTGTGTGGACATTGGGCAACTGTAAGCATGACAAGTAGAAAAAGAATTACTAAAGTGCGATTAATCAGACAACACAGGAGAGCAACACAGAGAATGTGAGAGTTGAAGTTTGAAGTCATGGGTTCAGGTCTCAGTTTCAACAGTTATTGTTAGGGTGTTCTTCAGAGACTTAAAGAACATCTATGGGCTTCAGTTTCCTCAGCTATAAAATGGATCCTTAATGACACCTCACAACTTATTCTTAACTCCAAACTACAACATTTGATACAAATGTGTCATCTATGACCCAGAAACCAAAGCTCTGGGCTCATGTGGACAGGGTCCAACGTTAAGGACCACTTAATCACTCTCCTTTTACTTCATTTTGTCACCACTTAGAATTTACTCTGAGAATATCTCTATTCATAGTTCTTGTCTGGGTCTCCAAAGATGTGATCACTATAGTCTTGGAGCTCTTATGTAATCACCCAAAGAAACAAGTTCATTTGTTGGATACACAAAAGTCTTTATATTGAACAGCTGAAAAGGCAAAGGAGCCCACAAAAAAAAATGCAGAGTACATATGAGGGCCTCAAAACAGCTCATAAATAATAAAAACAATTCTCTTCCATCTTTAGTGATTTTTATGTTCCACTGAGGTCTGAAATCCTCCAGAAGCAGTGCCACTCCATGAATTGGACGTTTTTAGGTAGAAATTAAGCTTGAATTTGCCATTAGGGTAAGCCATTGACACTCCAATGAGTCTTCCTTACCACACATACATATGTAATCCCTAGTCTTGTAGAATTGCCCTCTGGATTGGACTTGACTCAAAAATTAAACAAACATGAGGTTGCTAGATAGATGACACCTTGACATTCCACTGAGTCCCTCATATCCTACAGAGACCCATACAAGCATTCAATCTTACAGTAGGTACTACTTTGAGAGTTCAGACCGCCCCAGAAAAGAAATGTATTAAATTCCTTTCCTATTAGATCTATGTTAATTCCCAGTGCCAGTAGGAGACAAGGTCCATATGATTCACCTTCCCATGTCATGAAGTCATGCCCTTGCTATGGTGCCTTTCAGCACTGGGAGCCATGGGTGACCCTATTCCCTCTCCAAAGGCAGTTCCTCAGGAAGCTCCCCTTCTCTAAAAACAAAACGCTGGATCTCTGACCTCTTCAACTTGATTTTCATTGGAAAGCAACAACCAAAACTGATGCTGCTCATGCCCTTCTTCTCATTAGCCTAAAACGATAGATTGCTGGATCACACTACCTGGGAAATCTCTTCTCTGGCTGTGAGGCAATATTCCTGGGCTATTTAACATAAGGCAAGTAAAGAGACAACTCCCAACCCTTGCTTACGTGGCTCCCCACTATTCAGGTGTTCAACATTGTCCACAAGCCCTCCTCTCTGGCTGCATAAATGGCATTAATTCTATCTCTGATTTGTTTTTCCGCCATGGCCAAAGTAATCACAGTCAGGGCAAGAGGTGCTCCCCCTGCAGCACACTCTGGAAGAATGCTGAAAAGGACAAACTCAAAGGGGTTAAATCCTTGGTGAAAGCACTCTTTTATAGACCAGCTCAAAGGAATGGCTATTTCAGCAAGATGTCGTACTGAAAGTATAGATCAGGCAATTCTTCTTGGGGGCAGCCCCATTCTATAGAATCTGTCCCCCAGGTAGTACCAAGGAGGATGCCTACACTCTTTAAAAGCATGCATACTCAAACTCTCAAATAAAGGTTTACTCCCCGAAAGCCCATTGAGATGATCAAGGAATTCTTTTGTTTATTCTCCTAAGTTACTATGATCAGGAAAGCCTTTCTAGAGAAAATAAATGTAAAGCTGGATGCTAAAGAATTCTAAGATTCTTTTTTGGTTTTTTGCAGAAGGCAAAGGGAAAACATACAGTCATATGGAGCTGAATACTTACTAATTCCCTTTTGATGAAGATAGGTATAGTAGAAAGTAAAAGGGATTTGAAATCAGAAGATGTAGGTTCAGATCCCAGACCTGCCCCTTACTATCTGTGGGACCTTAGACACATAACTTGATTTCTTTGAGCCTCAGTTTTTTCATCTTTAAAAAAGTTTGTGAGAAAGGGGGAAGAACTGGGAGGATCTTTTCAGCTCTAAATCCATGAACCTATAAATGTTTTAACCTTTGACTTTTCTCTTCACATTTGACTTCAGAAGCTTTTAATGAACCCTGGGAACAGTAGACATTTGACAACTCATTGTATGTACACCCCAAAAGGCAGCTTATAATTGTCTCAGGACAAAACTGGTATCTACCAAGCAACAACAACCTCTGGTTCCCCTTTTTCCTTAGGAATAGAGTGCATCAATCTGTGCTGGAGATGGAACTCTCCAGCTTCTGCTAAACCCAGCCTGAGAGTTGGTCACTGACCTAGAGAAACGCTGAGGCCCTCCCATGACTCTGATTTCATCAGCAGCAACTTCCTCTGGGAATGGTGTGATTCCTCAGTTGAAGGGTAAATAAAGAGTAATTGCTAACAATTATTTTTAAAGCTCTTCCCTTTCACAGGGAGGGGAATGGTGCCAGGTCCTACGAACATAGGATGTGGTTGGTCCCAGAAAACATTATTTTCTTTAAACTAGGTATAAAAAGGGTCCTACGAACCCCCTTATTTGCCTTTTTTAACTTAACACGGGTTAAGCAGGAGGCTGGAGGCGAACATATTATTACTAGATTATGCCTTTATTTTCCCTTGACGGGCCTGATGCTGCTTGCTTGCACATATTGGGGGTATTTAGTAACTGAACCCTAGGCCTTAGTTATTTGTTTATTTACCAATTTCCTGGGCTTTAGCAAGGGAGAGGAACAGCTGTGAGTTGTTCAGCCCAAGTGAATAACTGAATGCTTACAGGCTCTACTTTCTCAGCCTTCAGTCCAGAACCGAACACTGTTCATTGACAAACGATGTTCAGACAAAGATGAGCATGCAGCTAGGAAAGGATCTGTATGAAAAGCACTATTTTAGAATGTGATGGGCTACCCAGGAATGGGCAGACAGGAAGATGTGAGGAACTTGCCATCTAATAGCAGGAAATGAATGACCAAGATAAAAGGGAAATGAGCCAAGTGGAAAGGTATTATTTACAGACCCATGCACAAGTCACCTGGGACCTCAATTCTAGGCCCACTTAAGCACATCCCTCCTTTTCCGTATATTCTCTTTTTCAATGTGGAGGCAACGGAGAACTCGGGAAGAGGTCACTCAGATGTAGAATGTGACTGCTCTCATGAACATCATCCTCTGGGGTCTTCTCAATACTTCTTAAACTTAAAGTATAAAAAAGCAGCTTCAAGGAACTAGGTGACTATGCAGTCTGGGATACACAAATATCCTCCTCTTTATCAGAATTCTCCAACTCTTATTAAGGAAAAAAGCACAGGAGAAATTTTTA
The DNA here is from genome assembly GCA_028658325.1 of Potorous gilbertii. Lineage (NCBI taxonomy): Eukaryota > Metazoa > Chordata > Mammalia > Diprotodontia > Potoroidae > Potorous > Potorous gilbertii. The sequence continues at coordinate 124,544,626 of CM053773.1, forward strand.
AGAAATGTGAGGACAAAGAGATTGCTTTCATCTGGAATGGGGAGAAGCTGGACTCGCAGAGGTGGAACCTAAGTCACATCTCATTGCAGGAAATAGGCCTTCAGCAGATGAAGTTGGGGAGAGTCCAATCTAGGTACAGGGAGTGATGTGAACTAAGGAACAGAGGTGGAATAGTGTTGGACCAGATTCAAGAGGCAGAGAATAATTCAGTTCAGCTGAAACAAAATGTGTAAAGGGAAGCAGTACGTGATGAGGGCAGAAAATAGTTTGAAGTAAAGAACAAATAACTGGAAAAAATGAGTGCCCTTTATCCATCAACTGGGGAAGTACTGAATAGAATGTGGCATATAAATACAATGGAATATTATTGTGTCATTAGATATGATGACCATGAGAAATTTAGAGAAACTTGGAAGGACTTGTATGAACTGATGTACAATAAAATACACAAAACAGAACTATATATAATTGCCATAGTAATGTAAAGATAAACCCCATTAAAATATACATGAATGCTGATCAGATCAGTGACCAATTGAAACTTCAGAGGCCTAATGTTGAAGCATGCCTGCCTCCTGCTGGGAGCAAGATGGTGACCTGTTAAAGCAGAATGCAGCATATGCTGTCAGACTGGGCTGATTCATTCAGCTTAATTCTTTGCATCAGGTTCTATGGAAAAGATGAGTAGAATGAATGGGTGGAAAGAAGGAAGGAAGGAAAGAAGGAAGGAAGGAAGAAGGAAGGAAGGAAGGAAGGAAGGAAGGAAGGAAGGAAGGAAGGAAGGAAGAGAAGGCAGGGGGAAGGAAAGAAGAGAGAGAGGAAGGGAGGGAGGAAGAGAAGGGGAAGGAAGGGAAGGGGAAGGAAAGGAAAAGGAAGGAAGGGAAGGGAAAGGGAAAGGAAGGCATGAGAAGGAAGGGAGAGAGGGATGGGTTAAAGAGCCAGACGGTGGATTGTGATTTCAGTGAAAGTGGAGAAGAGGGAACAGATGTCAGAGATGCTGCAGAGGCAGAATTCTCAGGCTTGGCAAACTGATTGGATGTGTGTTGAGGTATGAGGAAGAGTCAAAGATTACTCTGAGGTTACAAGCTTGGATGGTCTGGAGGACAATGATGACATCAACAGAAATAGAGAATTTCCAACAGATGATGAGAATATGTTTAGTGGCAATTCAGGTTTGGACATGTAAACGTTAGGTGTGGCAAGAGATCCAGAAATAGGTTTCCAGTTGATAGAAATATGAAACTGAAATTCTGAGAAGAGGTTAGAGCTTAGAATATAGACTGAGTTATCTGCCTAGAGGGGATAATGGAAGTCATGGAAACAGATAATATCATCACAAGTGTATGGAGATACATAGGAATTTATACTTCCCCATTTGGTTGATCAGAGGAAGGGTCAAAAGAAGGTAATATAAAACTACTAATCTGAATAACAACTAAAACAATAATTAATATGCAATAACCACACTACTATCTAGCACATTGGCAGTGTTTGATAATTTATAAAGTGCATTCCTTATTTGAGTCACAACAACCTTATGAAGTCATTAAAGTAAGCATTACTATCTCCATATAAGGAATTAGAAAATTAGGGTTAAATATTTTTTTAAGGTAGAAAACCAGGTGTTTTACCTCCTAGATCAGTGTTCTTTCCACTTAACCACATTGAAGTACACCATCCTTGGGGTCCATGCCAAGACAACAGCAGGTAGATGAGACCAACTATAATTAGATCCTTTTGACACTTCCAAAATTAAACTCCTACAGATATATACACAAGGTAAATACTTTGAGAGAACAAATTCTGTTCTTTACCATATATAATTAAGATTCCTATAAGCTAACTACTACTATATTTATTACATAGAGTTCCATGGCATCATTTATCTTATCTGAGCCTTGTTTTTTTTCATCTGTAAAACAGGGTTATTTCAACTACTTGCCTTACAAGGATAAGGAAAGGGGTGTCATATGGAATTAAGTGCTTAACTTTTTTGTTTTGTTTTAGGGGTCATACTAACGGTAGAATTGAGGAAAAAGGTGTTAGAAAGACCTGGGTTCTGATCTTACCTGAGACGCACTTTGATTGCGTTACTTTTAATGTCCCAAGGCAATTTTTAAGACTTATAAATGGCAGAACAATTGGTAATTTCCATTAGTAGAGAGATTTTACCTGATACATGTGAAATCATAGAATCAGACAACAAAAAGGACTGAATTGAAGGTAAGGGGTGCAAAAGGACTTCTTTTGTAGAAATGTCCCCGAATGATGTAGTTATAGAAGCTCAGGAGTTACCTAACTTATCACAAAATCAAGTACCTTGCCCATGGTCACATGGGCATAGTGTATATCAGAGGCAAGACTTTCTGGACTTCCAGACTGCAAAGCCAGCCTGACATCTGCTTCACAAGATGGCTTCTCTTCTAATTTTATGACACTAGATAATAAGAACTATTATCAGAAAAAATTTTACAACTTTTTATTTGTTTATAATTTTTCTTTTGCCATTTCTAAGGCATATTTAATAACAAAATTTGATAAATTATCTATTAATATGGCTGTCAAACTGTCAAAATGGGCACAAAAGTTTTCTAGTTCAATACATAGTATATCTTAAGGGTGACTAATTATACCGTGAAACTGCAACTCTCAGGACATCCTCAATGCAAGTGTAAATGTCACATCAATAGGTTTACTCCATTGTATTTGCCCCTAGTTGTACATAAAGGCAACATCTCATATCATTATGTCTGAGGCACAGATCTAGGAATTTGCATCTTAGTCATCCATCATAGTGGATGACCAAGTTCCAGGGACCTCCAATGCAGTACATGCAGATCAACAGAGCTTCCTAAAAGACTCCTCTCCCAGGAACACAAAACAATCCTGTCCAGAGTCAATTCCCTTAGCTCTTTGCCTGAAACCAAACTCACAATAAGGGAAGTAGGGAAAAGGGAAAGAGGATAGTTACTCACTGTTACAGGGGTTCTCTCCAGAAGATAAAAATGTCTTCTAACTGCTCTCCCTCTCCAAGGAGCCCAAGGTCATAGTACACTCAAGCATTCCAACATGTTGGGATTCTGACCTTACAATGAAGAACTTGTTATTAAAACTACTGCCATTTTCTGGGAAGACTTTTCTAATCTCTGGGAATGCACATCTCAAATTTTCCTTAAGACCCACTCCAAAATTATTGGGATCTTGGCAGTGGTCAAAGGACATCAAACTAAAATGAGATCTATATCTCAGGCTATGGTACTATCCCTGCCCCACAAAAAGGCCTGGTGTACATACATCCCACTGATAACCACATGAGTTACCACCCATATCCCTCTATGAACATCAGTAGTTCAAAACTTGTAGACTCTTATCCATAAGGAAGGAAGGAAGGAAGGACGATGGAGAGAGAGAAGCATTTACTAAGCTCACGCCATGTTCCAGGAACTATGTTAAGTGAATTTATAAATATTACCTCATTTGATTCTCACAACAACCCTGGGAGGTAATTGTCCTTATTTTATACTTGAGGAAACTGAGGCAAACAGAGACTAAGTGACATGCCCCTGGCCATGTAGCTAGCTATTATCAGAAGTCAAATTTGAACTCAAGTCCTTCTGACTCCAAGGCCAGCACTCTATCGAGTGAATTACCTAACTGCAGTCATTGTTAAAATTAATATCTTTGATGAATGTCCTAAATAGTGAGAGATATCATGATGAACAGGAAGATTTCTGAGAGGCCTGGAAAGATGTATATGAACTGATGCTGAGTGAAAGAAGCAGAACCAGGAGAACTTTGTACATAGCAACAACCACAGTGAGTGAGGAATTTTTCTGGTAGACTTAGTCTTTCACAGCCATGCAAGGACCTAAAAAATTCCCAATGGATTTTCGAGGCAAAACACTTTTCACATCCAGAGAAAGAACTGTGAAATTGGATTGCAGAATGAAGCAGACCATTTTCTTTTGTGTTAAAAAAAAAATAGAGATATCTTACCTGTGACTGAGGCAGAGCAACTAGGCTTAAAAAGCTTTCTATCTCATTCTAATTCTAAAAATAATAATTCCCCTACTGGATCAGAGTCCCCCAAAATGTTTTATGACATATTATTAATTAACCACATTCATATAGTACTTGCAATATACAAAGCACTTTTCCCCCAACAATCTTACAATATCTATAGCATAAGTATTATTAGTCCTGTTTTACAGATGTACAAACTAAGGCTCAGTGATACAGACTGACCTACTCATAGTCACAAAACTAGGGCTCACACACAGGTCTCTTGACCCAATACGAATCCAGCATTCTTTGGATCCAACTGTATTACCTCTCCCTTGGTGCAAATGAGGATCTTCAAATAAGCCTTGGGAAAATCAGATGCAAACAGTGGTTAACTGCCAGAATTTTCAATCCTGAAGAGATAGTCTTTATGTAACATTTGTTTCCCTTCTTCTCCTTTCTTTCTCCCTCATCACCTTTCTCCCTCCCTCCTCCACAGGCTTTGAGAATACATTCTATTCACTTCATTCACTGGCCCCTGCCAGTCTATGGACCACAAGACTAGGAATCCAACCCAACACACTAGGCAGATGGATTTTAATCACCTCAAACAGATGGCACAGGAAGTGTCAAGTAGGTACAATTTATAATTTTTCTTCAATTTTTAAAAGTTTAGAAAACCAAGAAGTCAAAATGGACTGTCAAGTATCATGTCACTTCTATTTTTATATTATTTTGGTCTATTTTGGGTCTATACAGAGTTCTAATTTAATCTAAAGCCATTCCCATTCTTCATCTCCCTAGCCATTCCCTTACTTAAATTAAATAACATTTGATGGACAAAACAAATGCAGATCTCCAAATAAGCAAGGCAGGCATGTTTGACTCCTCAGATGTTCCAGAATGGAATCTAGCCCAGTAAATACGTTGGAGCCCCACTCACCTGAGCTCTGCACTATCACAGGTATCTACCATAAATCATCCTTTGCCCCATGCTCACAGCCTAGTGAAGATTAATGACAGCAGATACGAAAGCTGCCAACTTGGAAGGGTTTCTGTGGAGGTGCAGGGAAGGCTATGTGAGCCGAATGTGTGATAAAATGCTGAGCTAGAAAGCACCTGAGGTCCTTCTCTGTAACGCAGAGACATTACGACCTGTCTGACAGGGATGACAGACAGGTATTCGACCAAAGACACTGGCAGCCAAACAAACAAACAAAAAATGCTGAAAGGGGATGTCAAAATGTGATGGCCGTTTTTCACGTCATCAGTAGTGATGGCCATCAACCAGGACCACTTGCATGGAGGGAAGAAAACACAACATTGTATCTGACTACAAGGAATTGACTAGACTTGATTTGTGGATTGGTTGGCATGGTTGGCCTGACTGTCACCAGTGGTGACACTGGTAATTACTCTCATTATAAAAGAGTAGTTGTCTGAACTGCCTTTTTCACTGTGACTGGAGGAAAGTTAATGAAATAAGCAAACTCTGAATAGATTAGCTGTATAGTTTCTGTGGAAGAATGAGAGAGATTTTGATAATAATTTGATATAATTCAAAAAGAAGCATTTTTTGAGTTTTTTAGTCTCTTCTAGAGATTTCAATCATTCAAGCCAACAAATATTTATTTTGCCCACTACGTTCCAGTCATCGTACTAAGAATAGGGTAATGCAAAAATAGTCCCTGACCTCAAGAATCTCCCCAATAGTGGGGTCTGAAACAACATACAAACAACTACGAATATACAAGATATATATACTAAGTAAACTGAGGGTAATGTTGGAGGGAAGACAGTAACATTAAGGAAAGGTTTCTCACAGAAGGGCAGGATTTAAGCAGATACTTGAAAGAAGTCATGGAAGGCACAGGAGATAGACATGAAGAGGGAGAGAATTCCAGTCATGAGGAGAAAGTCAATGAAAAAGCCCGAATCAAGAAGTGAACCAACTTGTGTGAAAAATGCTTGTTGAAAGACTTCCCACTTTGCATATCTAATTTCTCTCCTAAGTTCCAGACTCTCCCAGCACTTAGTGATCTCATCAGCTCCCTGGATTTAATTACTGTCTCCATGCTGATGATTCTCAAATCTACTTTTCCAGCCCTACACTCCATCTCTTTGCTCCCAGTATTCTTTCTGGTTGTCCTTCATGCACGGAACATTCTCTTCTGCGCTACCTGGTTGGTTGGTTGGTTGGTTGGTTGGTTATTGTCCTTCATTCTTAAAGGGGACCAAAAGGACATCACAACTCTCCTTCCACTTTACTCTTGGCTTGTAGCTTTTTTAAGTTAAAAATTTACCATCAGTGCACTAGCTGATATTAATGCCAGTTTCATCCTCATGGAAGGCATCTAACAACATTGCTGCAACCATAAACTAAAAAGCATGGGAGCAAGTACATAACCAGACTTCACTCTACTGGTGACTGGTAATGTGCATAAGGATAGTCCGTTATCCAGAACCTGGGAGTGCATATCAACATGAAATTGATGTACAATATTGATGAACTTCTCTGGACAAATTTGGAAATAATTTTCCATAAGTTCTCTTGACCAAAAGTATCAAAGACTTCAAGTCAGATCAATGAACATTGCGTACAGGTTTCCATTCTGCTTCTGGCATTTCATCTGGAGTTATTGGGCAGCAACCACCATAACAACCATTCCTCCACCCTTTCTGAAGCCACACTGACTCTCATGTAGGTGACCATTTTCCAGGTAGAGGATCAACCTATTAAGGAGAATCTTGCCAGCAATGACTAAGAGAATACCCCTACACCGCCCATGATTGTGACAGGACAATCTATTTCCTTTACCTTTTTAAATATATATGGTCTACCTACTCATAACCCTGGTTTCCTTTAAGTTCCAACTAAATTCCATCTTCTACAGGAAGCCTTCCCCAGTCCCTCTTAACTCAGTGCCTTCGTCTTGTTAATTATTTCCTATTTATCTTGTACATAGCCTGCTGTGCATACATTTCTTGACCTGCTATCTCCCTGCTAAATTGTAAGCTTCTCAAGAGTGGGGACAGTCTTTTCCTTCTTTTTGTATCCTTAGCACTTAGCACAGTGCCTGACACATAGAAAGTGCTTAATAAATGTTGACTGATTAATTGATTGAAAAATATTGCTCAAGGGCACAGAATTTCACAGAATTTTTACTAGTAATGGTTACAGGTTTAGAAAAAGGAACTTTCTCCATCAGCAAACACTTTTAATTCCCTTTCTCTACTTGTTGAATCCGGAAGGAAACTAGGTAGCATGTTGGAAGGGACTACAGAAGTTTCCCCAGACATGGTTCTTATAAAAAATGAGTTCCTTGCTAGTTAGAATGAAAAAAACATGTAATCACCTTTTTGAAACTACTGGACTTAGATCAAACTGCATTATTGAAGAAATTTTTTATGTTCTTTTATCCAGATTTGTGGTTTCCTTTGTTTAGGGGGAAGTTCCAGTGTGGAAACTCACTCCATTAACACAGGTTGACAACTTTTCCAAAATGTATAGCTTTAAGAGAGTTGTCTGGGACGACTGAGGAGCTACATGGCTGGCCTGTAGTCATAGAGCTTGTATCTGTCAGATGTATGATTTAAATGTATGACTTCCTAACTCTGTGACTTTCCTTCCATCTCCTGTCATACTACCTCTAAAAGAAACATAAAATTCTCCCAAATAACTGAAAGGAACAATCTCCTAGTGAAATGGAGGCACAATTACCTAAGAGGTTTTTTCCCCTCCATTTCTAATTACTATAATTTGAATAAAACATTAGATTCTAAATTATTATGTCTGGAACATTTATGTCTTGATAACTTATTAGTAAAATGAAAATATAATAGACACATGACCTTCAAACTGAACAATTATGACTTTTTAACAACTCCACCTCCGAGGTAGGGAAATGATCATAAAGCAGAAAGTAAATGGTCTAGGTTTCTTTGCTTTTATAATGCTTAATTTAAAAAAAAATCCTTTGAGATTTAAAAAGCTTTCATATTGACCCCTTCCCAATGCTGTTTTAAGGATATGGAAAAGGAGATCTGAAATACATTTTTTCAGCTGCTAAACATTAAATGAAAAATGTACTATTTCCCCTCTAGAAACACATCATTCTTTTCTTGAGCTCAAATAACCACAAAGTATCTGAATTTGGGAATTCAAAACAGCTTGTCTGTGGTCCTCTGTGGGAAAGGAAATCCTGCTTAAGTTTGAAAATAATGGAGTAAAAGCATTTTAACTCAAAATCATCAAATAAACTACTAAACATAGGAGCCAAGCATCTCTGCTAAGTTTGCTCTGGTTTTGGGCACATATGGCCCACCCTTAAGATCCTCTCTCACTGAAAAAGAAAATTAATAGCTGTCTCAGAAAACATAAAGTTTTTATCTCCTCCAAAAGAAGTCTTGGAATCTTGACTTTTCTTTTTCCAACTCCAGACATAGTGAAGCCTACATTCTAAATTCTCATTTGTATCAGTCATTTAACTAACTACACCATTTGGCCAGTTTATGGCTTTTTACAATAAAACAGTCTCAGGAAGATTCTCCCCATAACTACACTATCTCTTAGAAGCAAGACATCTTCTATGTGAAATCACATCTTGGCAAATCCAGTTATTTTTTTTTAATAGCCAAGTCTATTAAAACATGGATTGTATTGTTTATTAAATCCCTTATTGGGGTACATCTATAGTACCATATTTCAAGCATTGGTAGATTCAGAACTTAAGAGTAGCTAAGATATGCAACCCCTAGGATACATATAGTATTTTGCATGTTTCCAGTGAAGGGTACTTTTAATTATTACTTTTTAATAAATACTTTCAATGCTAGATAATGTTTAGTATAATATATGTATATGCATATATATGTGCATATATATAAGATAATTCTTAATATACATATATAAGCACAAATGTGCATATGCATATATGTGTACGTATACACATATATGCATATCTGTGTATAAATATCAAAGCCACATGAGTTATAGTGAAAGCTCAAAGAATTTACGAGAGGTATGGTTTTGAAGAGTAAGACCCATTCTATTCTGTCCTGGTCAGACTCCACATGTCTATAGTATTGTGTTCAGTTCTGAGGACTACATTTGGATAGAATGTTAATAATAGTGTGATTCAGTGTGTAACCAAGATGATGAAGGCTCTTGAATCTATGTTAATAGATTGGTTAAATCTATTAAATTGGTTAAAGGATTTGTTAAAAGAAATGGAAATGTTTCATTTGAAGAAGACACAGAGCCATGATAGTTATATTCAAGTCTTCAAGGGACTGCCATCAGGAAGATGGATTAGACTTGTTCTAAGAGGACAAAGGATTATGGATTGAAGGAGTGGAGAGACAAACTTAGATTTGATGTAATGCAAAACTTCCTTATAACTAAAGCTATACATAAGTGGAATAGGCTTCTTCAGGATATATACTTCCTTACTGGAGGTCCTCAAGGAAAGACTGAATGACTGCTTGTCAGGAAGGTTGTAGTAGGGATTCTTATTTGAGTAGGTTGTTGTTTAATTGTTTTCAGTTACATCTGACTCTTCATAACCCCATTTGAGAATTTCTTGGCAAAGATACTCTAGTAGTTTGTCATTTCCTTCTTAACTCATTTTACAGATGAGAAAACCAAGGCAAACAGAGATAAGTGACTTGGTCAGGGTCACACAGCTAAGTAAGTTTCTGAGGCTAGATTTGAACTTAAGTCTTCCTGATGTCAGGTCCAGAGAGAGCTCTGTCCACTGGAACACCTCGCTGCCCTGTTTGGGTATAAAGTAGACTCAATCAGCCAATAAGGTCCTTTCCAATCATAAAATTCTGGAATCCCACAAAAGCAAAACAATGAGAACACTTTCAAGTCTAGAGAGCACAGTTTTCAAAGTTTGTCCAAAATACTCAATTTCCATCCCACAGTTCTGGTACTGGGTACCATATTCTAGATGGGACACTAAGAAGATGAAATGTAGCCAAGGAGAGAGGAGTCAAATCTCCATGAGGATTGACATGTTTAGCCTGGAAAAGAGAAGACTTAAAGGAATATTATAGCTAACTTCAAATATCTAAAGCATTTTCTCATGGAAGAAAGATTAAATAGACTTGTCACATTTAACTTCAGAAGTGTAGATTAGGACCAATGAATGAAATGTACTGGAATGAAAATTGTGATTATATCAAATACTATCTAGGCATTAGAAAACAGAATGGTTTGCCTTATGAGACTGTGGGTTCTCCATCACAAAGAATGTTCAGAGACTAAATGGTCACTCCTCAGAAATCTAACAAAAGCAGATTCACACATTCATTTGTGTTGGGCGGTGAGATGGAGAGGAATCTCTAAGGTCTCTTCCTACTCTCTGATTGTAAGATTCATTTTGTATGAATAGATGCAACCCAAGTTTCCAGATCTGTACTGACTCCTTCAGACTACTGGGTCTTAGTTATAGTGCCTTGATTATAAGACCCCAGTAGTCTAAATTTGATAACTGTCAGTAGAATGTTAGAAAGTAACAGCAGTAATTTTTTTTAATTTTATCTTTGTATTTCCAGGGCACAGAGTATGAATTTAATAGGGGCTAGCTAAATTGACTTGAATAGAAAAACCCTCGAATATTCCCACAAAGCAACAGACTGAAAGAATCCGTCCAATGAGTGTAATAGTAATTTAAAATGGAAAGATCTTTCTCATTAATTAATAGGCCCATATGATCTGCTTGGCTCACCTGGAAGCCTGGGTCACGTGTGGTGGGAGAAGCTTGCTGAAGAGGCAGAACAGGAAAGATGGTGTGGAACCGGGAGGAAGTGAGTGAGTGGGGTCAGGTTAGAGGGGAAACAATATGGACCAACTAACACGGGCCAACTGACATAGTGTGACAGTTGATAGTGAGGAAGGCCCTGGCTGAGGAAGGGGAAGTTTGAGAATGGCTTTGCCCTCTACTGTGATCCTTTATTAACTTGACCAAATGGCGGATTTGACTTTCTGGTGCTTAAATAAATGTTTTCTTCTGCCTTCTATATGGAGAGTCTTTTATATTTGAGATTGAGAAGTACATTGACATATTCATAGTCACCACCAGTGCTGAGAATACTGCCTTGGTGATACAATGAGTGACAAATTATTCCCTTTACTCCACCCATTCTTTTCATACAAGCTGATTCAATCCAGCATGGATTATGCTAAATTCTTGCCTTATCATGTTCCATTTTAAAGTAGACCCAAACTTTGCATTAAATCTAAGAATTTTAAAGGTCCTTCCAATTCAGATTTTCCATCTTAATCCTGGTAATAATTTTTCCTTATTCAGAAGATCTATGTTTAGGTATAAATGTCCCTGCTGAGAAATAATCCCCACGAAGGAGATAGGCACAGGGAGCTGACAAGATTATCACAATCACTCATTATGGATGACTGCAAAGATGATTACGTGTATAGTTAGCATGGAGGTTATGTCATTTATCAAACAGGAAGGGAGAAGAGCAATCATAGTGGTAAAGCCCTCAAATCCACATTACATGACAATGGATCAGCGGAAGGATGGAAGTCTGGCACATGGGAGAAGAATTCAATTTGCCATATTTTGTCCCAGAAAGCCAAGTTAGAAGTAACGGATGGAAGTTCTAAAGAGGCAATTAGGCTTAATGTCAAGAAAAGGTTTCTAACAATTAGAACTGTCCAAAAGTGAAATGGAGAGTAGTGAGTTAGCCCTCATTAAAGGTCTTCAAACATAAGCTGAATGTCAACATGTGGGATATGTTGTAGTAGGGATTCTTTTTTTCTTTTTCCATTTATGGGTTGGACTACATGACTACTGAGGTATTCTATATTTTTATGAAAAAAAAATTTCAGAGTAGTGAAATCTAACACATTCTAATACCCCTATAACTTAAACCTTATACACAATCATATCCATGAAAAGTTTTATTAAATCTTACAGGAAAAAGAATAAAATATATTTTTCCTTAGAGATATTTTAAGTCAAGATGCTTTTATTTACAATTCATTCTATTTTTGACTATTCTTTTTTCAATTTATTACCATTTATTTATTTGTACACAGATATTTGCATGTTGCATGCAGTCTGCATAACTGAGTTCAGTGAGAGTAGAAACTCTCTTTTACCTTTCTTTATATCTCCAGCACTTAGCGCAGTATCTGGCACATAGCACCCCTCACCCTACTACAGCTATTCAATGAATGATTCCAATAAATACAAAAAACATGCATTTAAATTCTGCTTTGTGCAGAGCTCTGCTAGGGACTGAGACAGAAAGGTAAGATGCTAGCCCCTGCCCTCATAAGGTTTAGAATCTACAGGGTGGATCTGGCACCAACACTTAGCTTTGGGCACAGCGGTACTTGATAAAGTATATTTGAGTCCCAGAACAAAGGTCTCTAGTAAGGCAGACTAATGAATGATATTGGAAGGAGTAGAACTGTAGAATAACAGTAACTCATATTTATAAACTGCTTTAAGATTTGCAAAGTACTTGGCATATATTACCTCGTGCTACAACAAGCCTGTGGGGTAAGTGATACTATCATCGACCTTTTACAGATGACAAAACTGAGGCTCAGAGGGGTTTATTGACACACCCAGAATAACAGCTAGAAAGCATCTGAGGCCAAATTTAAACCAAGATCTTCCTCACAGATAGCTAAGCAGTTCAGTGGTTAGAATGCTGGACCTGGAACAAGGAAGATCTGAATTCAAATCCACACTTACACACTAGCTTTGTGACCCTGGACAAATCACTTAGCCTCTCTTTGCCTCCATTTTCTCAACTATAAAATGAGGATAGTACCAAGCAGCTTCCTGAAGGGTTATTCTGAGGATCAAAGGAGACCATGTTTGTAAAATGCGGGCATACAGCAAGCACTTAATAAATGCTTATCCCCTTCCCTCTTTTTCCTGACTCCAGGTTTATCATATAGTAGAGTCAGGTGTGATCGAGAGGAGGAACACTGGCTATCTGAGAAAGTTCAGTGTAAATTTGACCATCCAAGTGAAAATTTTTAAGGCCAAATGACTTCTAGAAAATCACTGAGAAATTATTTGCAAAACCAAATAGCATTTCTACTGCTAACAGTTAATAGCTCTTATTGAAGTGAAGTTAAGAGATTCCTTCCCCTGGTTGCCTGGCTTTCTCAACTTCATTAGAAGAAAGTCAAACATTTTCAAAGGATAGCAACTCTTTGATTTTCTAATTCTATATAATACCTAACACAGTGTAGATAAAAGTTAACTTGTAATAGCATAATAACTAATGTTGAGGCAGCCTTTATGTAAGAAATAGAACAGGTCTCCTGTCCATATGTGGCCCTCTAGGTCCTCAAGCACAGCCCTCTGATTGAATCCAAACTTCACAGAACAAATCCCCTTAATAAAAGGATTTGTTCTATAAAATTTGAACTCAGTCAAAAGGCGACACCCAAGGACCTAGAAGACCACATGTGGCCTCAAGACAACAGGTTCCCCACCCCTGAATTGTGATCATATAGTATTACCATGATTCTCCAAGCAAAATGAGAAAAATATTTTTCTTTGAAATAAAAAAATGAGCAGTTTAGGAATAAGCCATTTGACCTGAGCAGAAACTCATTTGCAATGACAGTTTGTTTCTCAGATGACAGCTTGGAGTTTCAGTGCTAAAAGATAAAGTTAACATCAATAAGAATGAACTTAACATTGATCAGAATGAACTTAACATTTTTGAAGCTTAAGGCATTATCTCCCTTTTTACAAGTCGGTCAGGGAACACTGGCTTCTTATCCTTTAATTTCTGCGATTGTTCCAGCTATTGAATAATGTCTGAAACTGGATAAAATGAAAACTTAGGCTGAATATCAAGAACATTTTGACAATAATTCATTAGACTGTGAAATCAACCAGATGAAGTGGCGGCATTCCCATCTGTTGCATCCTTTAAACCTGGACTGGGAAAGACACAGGGAGTTCTAGCTCTCACTATCCTCATCACCCACAATCTCCCTCTTCCTTTCTTTTCTCCTCCTTTCCTTTGATCTCTCCCTCTCCCCTCACTCCTTCCTGTCTCTCTCTCTCTCTCTCTCTCTCTCTCTCTCTCTCTCTCTCTCTCTCTCTCTCTCTCTCCTTTCTCTTTCTTTCTCTCTCTCTCTCTCTCTCTCTCTCCTTTCTCTCTCTTTCTCTCTCTCTCTCTCCCTCTCTCTATCTCTCTCTCTGTCTCTCTCTCTCTGTCTCTGTCTCTCTCTCTCTCCCTCTCTCTGTCTCTCTCTGTCTCTCTCTCTCTGTCTGTCTCTCTCTCCTTTCTCTCTCTCTCTTTCTCTCTCTCCTTCTCTCTCTCCCTCTCTCTCCCTCTCTCTCTGTCTCTCTCTCCCCCTCTCTCTCTCTCTTTCTCTCTCTCTCTGTCTCTCTCTCTCTTTCTCTGTCTCCCTCTCTCTCTCCCTCTCTCTCTCTCTCCCTCTCTCCCTCTCTCTCTCTCTCTCTCTCCCTCTCTCTCTCTCTCTCTCTCTCTCTCTCTCTCTCTCCATCCCTATCTCCTTCTCTCCCTCATATTAAGATGTAGATTTCTCATAATGTCTATGGCATGATTTCTGTCTTAGAAATGACAGCTACAAGTAAATAGGATGAATTTGAATTTCGTTGTATGTATCCTTTTGTGCTCGGGTCACTTTTACTTTTATCTTTGCCAAAACAGAACATGAACACAACCATTAAAATAGAAGTCTTCTGGTTCTAGATTTTTGGCAATTCCAGGTATGAAATGGGGACCAAAAATTAAAATTCTTTTTCTCCATCCTTTATATTCTATAATGTCATTATAGATTATAAAAGCATATATTTAAAACTGGAAGCGGTCTTGAAGGTGATTGAGTTCAACCCTCTCCCCATTTTGCAAATGAGGAAACTGAGACAAAGAGGGATTAAATGACTTTTCTAGGTTCATACAACTAAGTGGGATGTGAACCTGGGTCCTCCTGACTCCAAGTCAAGTGTCCCATTCATTAAATCATGATGCATCTCAATAAGTGAAAGATTCTGAGTTCATTTACCCTTTGCCTTACAAGTACAACACTCTTTTTCCATTCTCTCCATCCACAATACTTTCCCAGGTCATCATTCCTGAGCTGGAGGCAATCTTCCCTTACCTTCAGTTACCAAGAGTGTTTTTTTCTCCTTACCAATTCCATAATAGCCTCTACTCTAGAATCCCTCATCCCCTTATCTCATCCTCATTTATTCCCTGCCAGTCACAAACCCTTGATCATTCCCAACATCTACCTCCTTCATTCATATTCACGTGCTGCTGAATAGAAGTGGAGAAAATCAAAACCATGCTAACTGGTTTCATTACAAATTTACATTATTTAATTTCAATTGAGGAAGTAAGATGACATGGTGGATAGACTCCCAGACCTGAGTCAGGAAGATTTATCTTTGTGAGTTCAAATCTAGCCTCAAACGCTTACTAGCTGTGTGACCCTGAGCAAGTCCATTATCAGTTTGCCTGAGTCCCTTATCTGTAAAAATGAGCTCAAAAAGGAAATAGCAAACATTCTAATATCTTTGTAAAGAAATCCCCACATGGCGTCATGAAGAGTCAGACATTACTGAAATGATTGAACAACTACAAAATTGCAGTTTGTCCCTAACTCCAATGAAGCAATCTTCCTGCTCCTCCATAGCTGATAAGCTACAACATTCACCTCAGTAACTAATATCAACCTTCTAGTCTCTCCTACCCCTACACTCACTCACCTTCTCAGCTACAACTTCACACTTCACAAAAATAAAAAAGAAAATATGCCCATTCTCCAAGATCTCCCTTTCCTCCCCTTCTCATCTTGCATACCTCCAACATAATTCTCCACTATTTCTTCCTTTACTTCAATCTCTGATGAATAAATAGCCGTTTTGCCTGCCAAGGCCAACCCTTCTACAAGTACTTTTAATTCCCTCTCCTCCCATCATCTCAAATATATTGTCCACATTATCACAACTATTCTCTCTCTAATTTTGAATCTCTTTCTGTCTATTGGGTGTTTCCCTGGTGCATATAAAATATCTATATCTTTCCTAAAAGAAAAATCAACTTTACTTGACTCTATATCTGCTAACTATAATCCTATATCTTTCGGTTGAACTCAGTTAAACTCCTTGAAAAGCTCTTCTGTACTCAATGCCTTCACTTCCTAAGCCTTCTTACTGTTTTAAACCTTTTAGTAACTGGTTTCTGATCTCATCATTCTACTGAAACTGCTTCCTCCAAAGTTATCAATCTTGTAACTAACAAATCTAAATGATCTTTTTCTCAAATTATCTCTTCTTAATCTATTTTTCAAGTCACTTTTTCTTTATTAATATATATTTATTTTTAATTTTCAACATTCACTTTTATAAGATTTTGAGTTTTAAAAATTATCTCCCCCTCCTTTCTCTTCCCCCTCCCCAAGACAACTGCAATTTGATACAGGCCATATATGTACAATCATATTAAACATATTTCACTGATAGCAACTATTCATACCAGATCCAGCTTTAAGGCCCAATTTAAATGCTTCCCCTTTTTATACAACTATCCATTAGTTTTCCTTAAGTAAGTGTGGCATCCCCTTCCACCAAATGCATATAACTCTACAGAATCTCAGAATTGGAAAGGAATTCAAAGATATAGCTCATCCTACATAGAATTAAGTGACTTGCCCAGGGTCATGCAGCCAGATTTGAACTCAGAAAAATGAGTCTTCTTGACTCCAGGCCTGGCACTCTATCTACTGGGCCACCTACCTTCCCTAATTTTTTTCTTTAACAAGCATTTATTCTTCTCCCTCCCACTTCCTCTGTAAAAAAATGGAAAAGAAAACAAAGCTCCTGTAACAAAACTTCCTATTCAAGCAAATACAATTCCTATATTGGTCATGTCCCAAAATGTGTGTCTCATTCTTAATATTTAGCCCATTACCTCTCTCTCAGTCCTATGGAATCATGAGTCATTGGGTTGATCAGCTTTAAGTCTTTTAGAACTGTACTATCCTTAATTACTGTCCTTGCTTTCATCTTCTGTATATGTCTTTTAAACATCTAGGTTGGTTAAAGAGTGTCCTGTGTATCCACATTAATTTTTTAATTAATTTTTTACTAACAGAAATCTAAATCCTTCCCCACACCCATCCATTTGGAGAAAATAAGAAAATAAAAATAAATCCCTTGTCACTCATTTGCATAATCAAGCAAAATAAATTGACCATGTTCAAAAAATATATGTCTAATTCTGTACCTTGAATCTATCACTTCTCTGTTATGAGGTGGATATAGTATCCTTATTATTGATTTTTTCCTTTTTCATCATCAGAATTACTTCTCTTTGCTTTCAGAATTGCATGCTTGGCAGTTACGCTCCTCTCCTAATCTGACTTCCCAAATAACCAGGAGCTGATCATTCCTTTCAGTTAAGCCAGAGTATGGAAAATCGAACTTATTTCCAGATGTTATTTTCTCAACTCCCTGCTTATTTTCTAAATCTTCTTTTCTCTTATAATGAACTTACCTTGGTTTGACAACAAGCATGAGGATATCACTTGTTAATATATTTATTTTCTTGCCCAAGACTTCCTAATATTTTGTTTTCTAGATTTATCCAGGCAATGTCATTTATCTTCATTTGAATCATTAGAAGTAAGTAGAAATCAACTAGTTCATGTGTCTCAAATTCTTGGTCACATACTGGATACATATCCCAAGAAAGGAATCCACCATCCTTCAATCCATTTTCCTATGACTAACTGGATGATCTCTTGCTTAACAAACCTGTGGAGCCACATAATCATTCAACAGAAAACAAGGAGCTACTTCCTCCTCTTCATAGACCCTGCTTGACTCCAAGTGTTAATTCATCCTTCTCCATCCCATCTGCCCCTACAGCATATCCTGCCACTCTCCAACCTCCTGATTCAGGTTAGCGTCCTGTTAAGCCTATTCAGATTCTTATTTTTCTTTGCTTTCACACTGAAGTCCTTCTTTAACTATTTTTAGAAAACATTTCTTTGTTCTTCTAGGCAACCTGGAAAGTGGGAAGTTTTCTGAACCAATTTACTTTCTCTTCTAGAAAGGAGGCCAGTTTCCACTTTGAACACTGATAGTAGTACCAAGACTATAGTAGAAATATAACCATCAGCCACCCTATCCAGGTCACTGCAAAATTATCTCTATTATCCAGAGCTGCTCTGAGTTCTTCAGTCCTTTGGCATCCTTCTGAGTGTCACTACCCTTCCCTCGTTTCCATATATCCCAATGAAAATTCATCTGAAATTTCAAACCTAATCTACGCTAAGAAGTTTGAGGCATCCCTGACGTTTCATCTTAATAGAGGAGGCAGATATTTGTAAGCCTTCCCACTCTCAAAGATGTCACTGTCTTTGCAGCCTCTTCATCACAGAAAATGCCTTTGCCCCTGTGAAATCATTCTCTGATTGGTGAGTGTTTCTTAGAACCGCCATTTTGAAGACATGCCCAGGACAATCCCGTGCTAATTCCTACCATCTTCTCCCTACTTCTCTCTTGACTCTTCAATGAGATAACTTTTCCACTTCCCCTCCATTGCCCCCTTTGTATTTTGACCTCCCCTTTCAGCATTGTCTTCCTCCATTAGATTTTAAACTCCTTGTTTTTGCATCTGTCTGCATTCACACTTCCTTGTACTTAGTAAGCACTTAATAAATGCTTGTTGACTTGACTTATTGACATGTAACAGTCCATGGCTTTGCAGGTATCACTTTCCCTCTTAGCTCAGATGGATAGCTTCTCTTTATTATATCCAGGTGTATGTGTAGCTATGTATATGTGTATAAACGCATACATACATGTATATGTGTGTACATATATATGTGTATATATATGTCTCTATCATCTCTCTGTATAGTGCCAACACAATATTCACCATACCTAAGGCGGCCATGAATATGCCAGTGTAATTCTGAATCACAAAATATAACAGACTCTCCACATGGAAATCAGAACCAAAATATTTATTTAAATACCAGAAAGCCAAATCCATCATACAAAGAAATCTATACACAATAACAATGCAGGGGGCACCACCATCCTCAAGCCTTCCCCCTGCTAGGCTGCTAGGGCCTTCCCACAAACGAATACTCACAGCTCACTGCCCACTTCCTCTTTCTCCCTTAGCTCTAGTGGCTGTATTCAATTTCCTCTCAGCTCTACTCCTCCCTTCCTGCTCCACCCATTCAGCATCTCCTCCCACCACAGACTCATGTGACTCAGGCTTCCATGTGACTCAAGCAAGTCACATGGGCCTATTTATTAATGAATGGAAAATATCTTCCCATTATGCAAAAATATATTAACAATATACCTGAAAAAAGGTAAGCACCTGGAAATTTTATTTTTTATTTTTGTCTTGGTATTCCCAATACCTCACACAACTGGGTAAATTATAAATTCTTGTTGACTCATTTCATTAGTTAGCACTTTTCTACCTCTTTTAGGGTCTCCTCCCTTTGTTAACACCTTGACAGTTATACACAACTCCTTTTCTTTTGCTTCACTGAACTCTTACCTTTTCTTTTAAATTTGTCCTGATTGCTTATCTTGTTTACTTTGTCTTGCCAACTTCTTATTCAAGACCTCCTTAATGTCTCTGGAAACATCTCAATTACCTTGTTTTTCCACTTGTCTTTCAACTTAGGTCTTCCTTCTTTTTCTTCTTCCCCCTCTCCCTTTTTTTTTTAGGACATATAGGTTCTTTTCCTTTTTCCCTAACTGTCTTGGGAAATATATGTAGTAGTGGTATTGCTGGGTCAAAGGGAACAGGCACTTTAATAACTCTTTGGGCACAGTCCCAGATTGCTTTCCAAAATAATTGGATCAGTTCACAATTCCATTAACAATTCTAAGTTGTTTTTTTAATTCCAATCTTTCTCTTCACTCTAAGATCTTTCTGTCTTTGAGTGTGAGTTCTTCAGTTTTCCCAAATCTGAACCCCCAGAATCAGATTTCAACCTCATTTTCCATTATGACTGAAACAACTGAACAATAACATCTATGAATAAATTTGAAAAATTTAAGAAGGCATAGGAAGACAAATGAACTTACACAATACCAGGAAGATGATATAAGCAATGACCAAAGAAGGGGAAGGGGGGAACAACAAAAAATAAACTAGAATGTTTTGTAATTATGATGAACAAACTTGTTCCCAAAGAAGGGATGAGAAAATGTATCTCCTTTTCTTTGCAGAATTGAGTGACAATAAGTATTGGAATGTTGTTTATGCTGTCAGATTCAGTCAATGATTTGGTTAGCTTTTCTGAACTGCTTTCCCTCCCCGACTCATGTTTTTGAAAAGGATGGTTCACTGAGGAGCAGAGAAGGGATACATTCAGAAATGAAAGTAATATAAAAAGAAGATATTAAAATTAAATATTTAAAGGGAAAGGGTGTAATCAAAATGTAGGGTTTTGTATTGAGCTTTTTAACATCCATTTGGGGAGAAATTTAGTCTGAAAAAATGGAGAAAATGCACTATTCATGACGATATGTCTTCATCTTTGATAGATTAAGGTTTTAGGAAATCCACTAAAATTTTCTGGCAAGGGCTGTCCTTCTGTTAGCTGCCGCCAGAGGATGATTTGCAATGCTTTGGGTAGTTAAAATTTTCTTTCGTCATGAAAAGCCAAGAATATTAAATTCATTTCAACTTCATGTCATTCTTTACACTATAATGTTGTGGGGTTTTTTTTCAAAAAGAAACACAATCATTTATTTAGAACAATAAAATAGAAAATATAATCAATTCTTAAAGATGGCTCAATATTATCTGTTAATATCAACAGGGCATTTTTATAGTTTTAAACTTTTCAAAGTCCTTTTCCCATAAAAACTGTTAAGTAGGGAAATACTTTCTGAAAGGATAAGTGAATTGTTCATAGTCATATGGTTAGAAAGGTTCTGAGGCAGGATTTGAACCCAGTTTCATCTTCAAGTACAGAGGTCTACCATCTATGATGTGGCTACTTCCACCACTGGAGTAAGTGGCAACCTATCCACACCTTCTTATTATGCATGATTTCTTATGCTTGTCTTCCCCTAAGATATCCACACAGTATATGTAAATATACTACATTGCACGTATCTATAGTTTAATGTATGTAGATATATTTAAATATAAATGGTGCATTATCACACAAAGAGATTCTGAAAGTCTAAGTATAAAAGGTATATTTTGTCAATTAACTGTGATTAGCCTCAATTTCTAATGATTTTTCTTTGTTTATCTATGTATCTACAGGATGCCCCATACCTTCTTCAAGGCTTTGTCCACTTCTCATAATTTGTTAAATATTTAGACTGTGTCCCATACCAATGTTAATACTTTCTTGCTTAATTAGTTAATTGTTAATTAATTAAATATTAATACTTATAATAGCATTACCCTTCCTAGCTCCTTCCTTAAATTCTCACTACCTAATTCTTTTCCACATTCTAAAGTTGGCAGGCTTTGAAAAGCATTATCTCTGCTTTCCCTCATTTATCTATGTCCTCTGGCTCTTCCTCTCCTATCTTCCTTTACAACCCTAGGAAAAAAGTGATGCATTGGGATGTACACCCCAACAATTCCTAATTCTTTCAGGCCCATTCTCTCTTATTCAATAACACACTGTAACTTGGAATTTTACAACCAACCTTCTTAAAGGAGCTAGAACATTTTATATTAATAATTATTATTAAAAATAATATTATATAACCTTTCCAAGTATTATCTCAGTTGATCCTAAAAACAACTTTAAGAAGTAAAGGCTATTATTATTTCTATTTAACAGACAAGGAAACTAAGACTGACAGAAGTTAAGTGGTTTGCTTAGGGTAATAAAGCTAGTAAGTGTCTGAGGCTGGATTTGAACATAAGTGACTCCCTGATTTAAAATTCCTGCCTTTAGACCAGAAGCTCCATCCACTTCATCTGCTGCCTTGAAAAGAATCAAAACAAATGTAGCTTACAAATAGAAAGCAACTCCTGTCTTTACTCATGCCATTTGCTTTACCCAGAATACCCCTTCCTTCTCCTTTCCTATCTTTTTCCTTCAGAACTCATCTCAAGTCCTCAGTTTTCCTCATAGTCCTAATTTCAGTAATCATTCATTCCCAGAAATTCCTGCAGGGGTGGGTGGTGTGTGTTTGTGTGGTGTGTGTGTGTGTGGTATGTGTGTGTGTGGTACATGTGATGGGGGTTGGGGGGTATGTAGTGTGTGTGTGTGTGTGTGTGTGTGTAGGCAGAGTTGTTGATCTGTGGATCAGGAAGGCAGCTAACGGCTCTATGTAGAACATCAGTCTCTCTCCTACTGATATGCTTTGGATAAAACAGGAGTGCTTAAACCTAGCATCCTTGAACTCTTTTTTTAATTTGGTTAACTCCATTTCAATATAATCGATTTCCTTTGTAAATATATATATATATATATATATATATATATATATATATATATACATACATATATACACACACATATTATGTTTGTTTTTTGTTGCCCCACCCCGCCGCATACTTTGGTCATTTCTTATATTATCTTCCTGGTATTGCTTAAGTTCATATGTCAGAGTGGTCCTTAAATTTCACCAGACTACCAAAGGGGTCTGTGACATTACGAAAAAGCAGTTAAGAAGCCCTTTTTTCTAAGATGTGGACGAGTCTGGTTCCATTGGTGGCTTTCTCCAGGTGTCAGTATTTGTGTTCCCCTGTACTTACTATATTACTATGAGGAAGGTCTTAGGCACTGAGCTTTGCTTTAAATTATTCAAGATATTTGATTCAAAATTCACCTATCTATGGTGAACTAGCAGCCCATCACAAGGTCAAGGGCAGTTGGCAACACCTTGTACATCTTTCCTCATTCTCTCACACATGCCTGATTCAGAGATTTGGGAACAGTTCTCTACAAGCTCAGTAAACATTTGCTGTTGCTGCTACTATTTTTTTTTTTAGTCCCAAGTAGAACTGTAATTTTGTGAGGACAGGGAATTCCTTGGCACAGAAACTTATCCTACGGATGTATATCAACAACTTTTCTATAGCCTATAGTTGTTCAAGTTGTGTGAGAGCAATGAGAGGAGAAATGACTCACCCGTGATCACACAGCCAGCGTTAAGGACAAACCACTGTACTATAAACCAAAACTAATAGGGATACGGACAGAACTTGTGATTTTATCTAGAAAACATTGTAGTAGAAGGAATCCTAGATTTGGAGTCGGAGGATTTGGACTCAGATATGAGGCTTCCTCAAATACTGGCTTTGCTTAATAATTATATGAGTTTAAGTAAATTATTTAGATTTTCTGTTCCTCAGTTTCGTAGTCTGTAAAATGAAAGAGTTAGACAGATGGCCTCTTCCAGTCTTATATTTATGATCCTATTTACCAAAAATAATAAAAAATAATAATAAATTTCTTGGTAACAATATGTGCAATGGAGTCAGGAAACAAATGTTTACAAAGTTCCTACTATGTGCTACTGTGCTAAGTGCTGGGGATATAAGGAAAGGTAAAAGATAATCCCTGTTCTTAAGGAACTTATAGTATAATGGGGATCTTACAGTCAGGTCTACTCTTACCTAGTCCACATTTTTTCATCCTAATGTGAAAGATGCTCCCGTCAGTCTTCACTTAAAAGATCTTCCCAAAGAACCTCAGGATCCCAGGGTACTGAGATGTGGCATAACTGCTATAAGTCAAGTCAACATAATCAGCCTCATTAACATCCTCAAACATACCCACCTATGGCATACCTTCCATTTCTCAAGTAAAACTTTCAGAAGTAGGAGGGCACTGTTAAGGTGTATAAGCAACCCCAAGAGCCAAATGCAGTATAACTGAGGGTTAAAAAATCCAACAGCCTGAGTAACTACTGCAGGCCTGGAATACACAGCACTGAGTGGCTGTGCAGGTGCAAGATGATGACTGGTGTCTGTGAGGATGATTACCCTAATCAGAGAAGCGGCCAAACAACTTCAGCACATTCTGGGGGATGTAAACTGCCCAAGAAACAACGCTGTCAGCAGTGTCATTTCTGAAGTGAGGACAACATATGAAGTGGGGGAAGTAACTCCTAAGTGTTTACCTAAAGATCCTGGTACTAGTTAGAGACTGGGACCATGTAAGAAGCCTAAGGAAGAGCCATTCCCATGAATGCCAGCCTGAGAGTTGTCTGAGTAGAAAAATGTAGGAAACATTGTGGCAGCTAGGTGGCGCAGTGGATTGAGTGCCTATGATGCATCTTCCTGAGTTCAAATCTGGCCTAGGATACTTACTATTCAGCATAATGTAATATTTACTACACTTGTGCTGAATGATGATATTGCTAAAGTTAACTTGTAGACAATGCTGGCAAAATACCTTCTTTGTCAGTTGCCCTAAAAATCAAGTAGGCACTGGTCAGTGAGTGGAGAATCTGAATGCACAAGCTGGAATGCTATATGTTCCTCCATCGGCCCCCATCAACGCTTGAGGGGATTTGTCTATGTGTGCTTGTCTCAAACAGCCCCCACTGACCATTAGGGGTACAACTGTAGGAGTTGTAGCTCCTGCTATATTCTCGCCCGCCTCTGCAAGAAGGGTGACTAGGGAAGCTATAGGAGTTGGTGCTCCCATTATCACCAGTCTTGAGAAGATACACTAAAATAAAGGAAGCTTATTTAACCTTTTATTATGACTTCATTTCTATCTTCCTGTCTGCCCAGATCAAGAGTGAGCCTGTGCTGGAACAACTGCTTAGAAAAACTCCTGTGTCTCCACCTGTCTTACACCTGACACAGTTGGTATTACCTATGTGTTTGCCTGTGATACATCACATAAGCCCAACTACTCCTTGACTTTTTTCTTTTTGTTATCAATAGACATTTGTTAAGTGCCTACTACCTGCCAGGTATGGTTCTAAGAGCTGAGAAAACAAGTAAGAAAAAGAAAGTCAGACACAAAAGATGATACACAAAAGGAGGCTGAAAAGGGTAGTACCTGAGAATTCTTGAAAAGAAGGGTAATATTCATGGAACTGAAACCAAGCAGAATTGTAGATGAAAAATGAAGAGTTAACCTAAAAAGTTCTGAGCCCTCTCTAAAGGAAGGCTTTGAGAGGAGTTTATTGCTCTGTACTTCAGCCCACCAATCAGAGGGCAAAGGTAACTGAGAAGGTGTTGAGTATCAAAGTTGAGTCAATTGACTTAATGATGAGATTTCAGGTGATGAGCTTATCCTGTAGAAGACACAATTGTGGAGCTGAAACCAAGCAGAGCAGCTGATGGAAAATGAAGGCAAAGAACTCTCTGAAGAGATTTCCTCATTTGAGCTTCGGAATTTTTCTAATCAGAGTATCACCTCTTTGGAATTGATTTCACAAGTTATCTAATCCAGGAACTTTTTGACAAGAGCTCAAAGAAATGTGTCTCTTTTGCCAGTCCCTTGTCCTTTTTTCCACTTCTTTTTTCCACAATGTTGGATGTTGCTGAAAGTTCTACCCTAGACTTCAGCTTCTCTACATAATCTCCACCATGACATTATCCAAAATCCTCAATGGCTCCCTTTTGTCTCAGCTAGAATGCAAAATACCAACCCTAGAATTTAAGCCCTTCCCTTACCCCAATGCTAGGTAACTAGGTAACACCACGGATAGAGTGTTGGCCTAGAGTCAGGAAGATCTAATTGCAAATCCAGTCTCAGACACTAGCTGCTTGACTAAGAAAATCACTTAACCTCTGTCTCTGTTTCCTCATCTGTACAATGGGGATAACAATAGCCCTACCTCACAGAGTTATTGTGAGAATTGAGGAGATATTTGTAAAGCCCTTAGCATAGTGCCTAGCATATTGTTGTTCAGTCATATCCAACTGTTCATGACCCCATGTACCAACTGTCCATGAGGCTTTCCTGGCAAAGACACTAGAGTGGTTTGCCACTTTATTCTCCAGTTTTATGCAGGCAGAGGTTATATGACTTGCCCAAGGTCACACAAGGAGCAAGTGTCTGAAGTCAGATTTGAACTCTGATCTTTCTGACTTCAGGCCTAGGGAAATTTGCTTGTGGGAAGTCCTAACAGAAAGAATGTTTGTGATATTGGCACTCTGTATATTTCTTGGTGTTAATTTCCCAGACAAAAGCCCTGTCTGTTGTTCTATGTTGATTTCTCAGACAATAGTCTTGTCTGTTGGTCTTTGCTAATTTCTTCAACAGAAATCTTGTCTGTTGGTCTTTATGAGTGAATTGATATGATGGCAAATTTACCATACATTTAAAAAGCAGTTTTAATCATGCTATCAAACAAAACAAATTAAAATTCACAATATAAACAGATAAATAATGGACTCACATTATACTTAACAACCCAATGTCAATATTAAATGTGCATACTCCAAGTGGTAAAAAATTCAAATTCATAAAGAAAACATTAACTAAATTGTGAAAGGACATAAATCATAACAAAATAATTGCAGGAGACGAATATTCTTCTCTCAGAGTTGAACAAAGTTAAGAGATTAACAAATTATAAAATATAGATTCAAATTACTGGAGATATTAGAGCTGAAGGACTTACAGCAGTTTGTGAATGGGATCATTGAAGAATGTGTTTTAACACCACATAATATTTTTACAAAAATTGATCACAATTTAGAGCAGGGGAAGTGCTTTAAGTCCTGGAGGAGGTGACATTGGAGCTGGGCTTCCTACCCTTGTGTGCATTTTACATCTGGGGGCTAATCCTGCTGGGAACACTCCCCACTCTGTGCTTTCCCCAGATCCCCATGATGGCTGGTAATGTGTGTAAATATTGTTATGGCCCTGTTAAGTTTTATTCTCCTTGGAAAAGAAGCTACGGGCAGGAGCCCCTATCAGGCAGAAGCAGGAAGAGTTTGGAATAGAACAGTCTCTGTGAGCTGAGACAAGGAGCAGAAACAGAAAGCTGCCTGCGTGTGAACCCAGGCAAGAACTGGGAGTGGTCAGCCCATGAAAGAGGAATCATGGGGTTTGGAAGTCAGCCTCCAGTCAAGATAATAGAGGACTTTATTGGACACTGTGTATTGATTAAGGAGATTGTTCTTACAGTGACTTAGGGGTGAATGGTGTGGTATTTTCTGCTGCCCCTTAAGGATGCATCAAGTGAAGGAAGATCCTAGCCTGGGACCCCATGGGGATGCAATGATATATGCTAATGTACTATATGACATACTGAGTGTTATGAGATATATATCTATATGTATATATAGATATATATGTATGTATTAGATGATAAGTTTTGCTTAAGGATGTGTGAGTAGACACAGTTGGCTGAATGGGGACGTAGTTAGCTGAGTAACTCGGCTCCTCCTCTCCTGTCTGCCTCCCCCTCATCTTCCTTCTCCTCTCCAAAGGAAGGTAAATTTGGATGGCCAAAAGATGGGTTTCACTGGCTCCTTTCCTTTCTTTGTCCTGTCCTGTCCTGTTATGAATCATAAAGTAGTGGATTCTTGGGTGATGAGTATTTCTGATTTTAGCTAAGCTGACCCTTAAGCACCAAACACACAGATTATGTGAACCAGTACTGGTAGGAGTTGCCAGAGCTTGAACTTTGCTCACACGCATGGGCTTTAAGAACCCAGAGACACCTCCATATCCTAAAGAGTTATCAGAGGGGAACTTTAGCAACAAATGCTAATAAAACCAAATTTGATGCTGTTTTGTAGATAGACAATGGATGATATTAAAGGGGGGTACCTTTAATGAGGAGGTGGATGATCATATGATAAGTGATTTTAAAATAATTTACAGAAACAGTTTTGGAACAAACAACTGTCATGTAACCAAGATGAGGTAAATGCAGGAAGTCTGTAACTGAACATGACATACTGCTGGTTAGAGTCTATCTATATCAAATACTATGTCAACAAAAAACATCCTAAAAAGGTTGAGTCATTCATATTTGTTTACGGAAAGTTAAGGACATTTTAGACCAGATTATCAGCACCAGAAACTACAGAAAGGTTGTCTTCAAGGAGCAAACATTTATGAGTCAATGGAGATTGTATTAAGGAAATGATGAAAACTGTAACATAACTTCAGGCTGTAAAATTCTGATGCCTATGGACTACCTAGCAAGACAAGAGTTGGTAGCTAGCATTCTACAAAGTAAGCTAGATTATCTTCCATGCACTGACAACTGACAATTCCACATCTTGTAGCTACACATCTCAAAAAATTCAGGAGAACTTCACTAATAAACTGTAGTTATCTCTTCCACATCACAACTTTCCCCATAACAGTTTTGCTATAAAAAAAAAATGGGAATTTGGGGAAAATTCTGCAGAAGCCCCAGACAATATACAAAGGTCACTAGGCAACACTTTAAAAAGTTTGGAAACTCATAAATGCATACAATATATGTATAGTATTACATAATACAGAATTATAAAATATATGTATAATATTACATAAATTTTACAATAAGGTATTGTAAATATCCCATAAAAGAAAAAAAATAAGACTTCTTGTGTCATATGAAGGGAGGATCAAAAACTTCTACACAGATCTTCCAGATGGTGAGGGTGCTGCACCCCTAACCCCCTTAATGTGGAAAGGATAGTTGTATACTGAAATCGACCACTACCACAGATCAAATGACTGAAAACAATTACCTAGGTATAACACTGATCTATAAAAATTTTAAAATAAAGATAATATCAATAACTAGAAAAACACTGCAAATCTTCAAGCACTATATAAATACTAGCTATTATTATACAATTTTACTACATCATTTAATAATGTAAAAATATTGTGATTCATAATTATGTAATGTTTTATGAAAATATTCTCTCACTCAAATCTCCAACAACTCTGGGAGGGAGATGTTACTATCATCATCCCCATTTCACTGAAGCAGACAAAAAAGTTAAGTGATTTGCTCAGTTTACATAACTATTATGTATCTGTGTAAGAATTCAAACTCTGGTTTCTCTAACTTCAAGCCCCATACTCTAGTAGTTTCCTTTTCAACACAGGTCACCATGTAAAATCTCTACATATCTCCAAAGTACATTAAATAAAAAGCTTTCAAAATGTAGAGATATAGTGCACAAGATAAAAATTACATGGCAGTAGAATGTGGTATATGTCACCCTTATCGCCCTCTTCACTCTTGGAGGTGAACCAAGGATGCTTTCAAAAAGCCCATAGAGAATAAATTTATACCATAACAGCGTTATATAATTACAAAAAGCCATTATTTTACACATTTGTACAATAATCTATATCACATTAAGTAAAAATAAATGCTGCAAGATAGTGGCTTGTCCTAAGTCTGTTTCTCTTTGAATTCCACTGTAACCATGAGATTTATAGCAACAACAATACAATAAGAATAAATTATTTTGGAACCAAAACACTGTCACAGAAAGAACAATTGTGTATAATCACCTAAACAAAAGTGATCCATAAAAATGTAAGAACAATATTTTAATAGATTTCACTATAAAAATACTGCTAATAAAAATTACTTAATAGCTAAGGTTTATATAGTATTTTAAGGTTTGCAAAAACACTTTGCATATATTATCTTTTTTATCTTCATTACAGAACTCAGAGGTATGTGCTGTTATTATGCCCATTTTATAGTTGAGGAAACTGAGACATATAGTGGTTAAAGTGAGTTGTCCAGAACCACACAGCTAATCAATGTACGAGGTTGGATTTGAAGTCAGTTCTTCATTACTCCATGTCTGCTATAACTCTTCAACTCCATTTCTTTTATGAAAATACCAATAACAGCTATTTTATCCATCTGTACAGTGGTCTGTAGAACGTTAGAGGTAAGAGAATGATGGCAGGATAGTGAATTCTCCCAATATTATTTCTTTATGAACTCAATCAGACAAGATTAAAATGATACGCTAAGAACAGTAAGGATGATATTGGGGGGGTGAGTTTGGGGATTGAGTTAGTAATTAAATTAATCTTTTTATGTTCTTCCTCACCTGAATCACATTAAATGCCAGATGGCACATTGATGAAGAATATTCCTTGAAATAAAATATTATGTATGATTTCTTTCATAAGATGGGGCTGATTTTTTTTCTTATGGGAACTCATTTTTGAAAGTATAATGAAAACCAAAATGAAAAGATTATCTGAAAGCATTTTACAAAACTCAAAGCTTTATGGATATATTACCTACAGTTCAGATATACATTTACCTTGATGAATCTAATATTGAGAGGCAGATCAAGATGGTAGAGAATTCCAGCTCTCTCTACACAACCACTCCAAAAAAAATCTAAGAGTAATGCCAGACCAAGTAGTGAGCATGAAATCTAAGGAGAAAGTACAGTGAGTAATCTTCCTAGCCCACAATCACAAATTCAACTCATTGGCAAGTGACCAGAGCAAAAACTGTGAAACAGGGACAGGTTGGGATCATGGACTCAACTATTAAGTTTCCAAACAGAGCTGGATCAGCAGTATAGTTCAGAGTAGCCTAAAGCAGGTCATAGGCTCAGCCTTGAGCCAGAAGACCAGGATTTTCTAGAAGCAATAGGACTCCAACTCAAGTTCATAACAGAAATAGACTAGTCGTGTCCCCAGAGGGGATCAAAGACTCATCCTCATGACCAGAATAAGGATCAGCCATTAGCCTGGTTCTACTGGAACATCACCTAGAGAAAAGTCTATAACTATATTGCCTAGACTCAAAGTGAGATCTGTAACTTAGAAAGCCAATGATGATAGCAATCAAGCTGTGCCCTTTAATCCAGCCAAAAAAATCTCCTGGAAGACCAGAGCTCCCTACTTCAAGCTGGTCCTGTGATACTAGAAAAATATAGCTCTTAATAGCTAAAGAATGCAAACAAAAAGGGGGGAGGCTACTGTGATGCCAGTGATGCTCAGAACATGAACCAGAAACAGAAAATAACTCCAAAACTTAAAGAAAAATGCATCTTGGTCATAGGAGCAATTAGAAGTCCTAAAAGAAATTAATCAAGAGCTTAAAAAGAGTTTTAAAGCAAAACAAATGAAATTAGGACAATGGAGGAAAAAACTGGAGAAGAAAGATCTTTGAAGGAAAAACCTGGAAAGAGAATTAATAGCTTGACTTAAGAAGTACAAAATCCTACCCAAACAATACAGGATATTCCAAAACTCGCAGAGCAGTTTTAAGCTACCAAAACTGATAAAGATACTAAGATTTTGGGGATATTTTACTCCATATAATCCTACAGGAGAAAAAAATAAACTAATGTCAAAATGTATGTTGAAAAATATAGAACACATTATAAAATTATTCCAATTCAATTACTGGGTAGCTCCAAAGTACAAAAGAAGTCATTATATTCAGACATGTGCCATTTATCTTTGTGACCATGGACAAGTCATTTAACCTCTCAAGGTCTCAGTTGCTTAATAGGACTAAATGAGGATTGGGGATTGAGACAGTAGTTGAATTAATCTTTTTATCATCTTCCTCACCTGAATCATATTAAATGCCAGATGGCACATTGATGAAGAATATTCCGTGAAATAAAATGTTATATATTATTTCTTTCATAAGATGGGGCTGGGTTTTTTTTTCTTGTGGGAACTCAATTCTAAAAGTATATGAAAACCAAAATGAAAATATTATTTGAAAACATTTTACAAACCTTAAAGTTTTATGCAAATATTAGCTATTATGATATATTCACCTCAGATGAACATTTACCTTAATGAATCCAATATTGAGAGACAAATCAGGATGGTAGAGGAGAAGGAAGGAGTCCAACTCTCTTTACTTCACTCCAATAAAAATCTCTTCCAGCTCTCAGTCTACAATCCTACAATCACATAAATCAAATGTAATAAAATTTCAATTTGTGAGTAATAATATGTGTGGCATTTGTTCTCTAATATGGTTCTGCATTGCACTTAGAAATCAATGCAGCATGTCAGAGAGGCTGTGGAAAGATGGGCACATATTGTTCATAATATACTATTGGTAGAACTGTGAATTTGTACAAGCATTCTGAAGAATAATTTGGAATTATGCTAAAAAAGTGATTAAAATACCCATAACCTTTGACTTGGAAATCCCGCTGCTCAACTTATACAACAGAGATGCCAAAAACAGAGAGTAACATCACTTATACACCAAAATATTCATGGCAAAACTTTTGATGCTTGAAACAAGCAAAAAAAAAACTGGAAACAAAGTTGAAATACTTTGACTGGGGAATGGCTAAACAAATTGTGACATGTAAGTGTAATGGGAAATTATTACATTATTAAAAAATGAATATGTGGAATTCAGGGAAGTATGGGAAGATCTAAATAAATTGAAGCAGGATAAAGTGAGCAGAAAAAATATATACACAATGATTACAATATTATAAATGGAAAGAACATACAAACAAAAAAATTTAAACTAAATATTGAGCAGCTATAATGACCACCCTTGTCTCCAAAAAAGAAATGAGCAAAATATACCATCTTCCCTTCTCAGCAGAAGTGGGATAGTATGGGTGTGGAATATTGCATACACTGAGAGAATTTATCCATGTTTGTATTGTTGTCTCCCTCTGGTACCTGCTTTTATGTCCTCTTCTATTAGTTTTCTGAGTAAGAGATAGAAAGGATACATCTGAAAATGAAGTAATGTAAAGACAAAGGAAATAAAAAATTTTAAAGAAAAAATACACTACTACTTGTGAAAATGGCAATTTGAAAATGTTACTTGGAGAATAAAGAAGATGTAACTGGGTTAAGAAATAACAATTTTACCAATCTCACTTTATCTTCTCCCCAACTGCAACCTTAAACCCCATCACTGGATCACCTGGTGCTGACAGATGAGCTTTTGTCATCTTTTACCATGCAGGGACCAGGCCTTCAGAACACTTCCTCATCATTTCCAAAGGATGCTACCACACTTACTTCTGCCCTCCTGGACCCTTTCCAGTTCACTTTTGTATATTGTCTTTCACTTTGCAATGAAAAGACCTTGAAAGCAGGAACTGTTCAGCTTACTTGAATATATATATTCCTCGTGATTAACTCAATACCTGGCACATGTAAGTACTTAATATGTATCTATGATACTTATTATTTTACCGATCTATCTGTCATCTATCTATCAAATTTAGTGAGGGAATAGCCAAAGAAAACCCAGCTGTTATAAACATGCACAGCATGCTTGGTCAATGCAATCTCTTCACATTTCTAAGAGGAGGATTAAATTGGGTAGAGAAAGACCTGTGGCTTTTGGAATAGTCCAGGTGTGAAGCAATAAGGGCCAGCACCAGGGTGGCATCATTGTCAGAAGAGAGAAGGGAGCCTATGGGAAAGGTATTACACAGGTAAAACCAACAGAACTTGGTAACAGATTGAGTATGAGGGAGGAGAAGAAGAGAGAAAACGAGTATGACACTTACATTTCAAGCCTGAGTGAGTGAAAAGATAGTGGTGTCCTTGATAGTACCCCGGAAGTTAGGAATAGAGGAGAATTGACTGTGGGGGGAGGGGAGGGACTTGAGGAGTTAATGAGTTCAGTTTTGACCTTGTTGAGCTTTCAGATGACTACAGTACATCCAGATCAAGAAGTCTGATGGGCAGCTGGAGATGCAAGAAATCAACAGAAAGATTAGGAATGGATAAGTAGATTTGAGAATCCTCAGCATAAAAAAAATAGTCAGCAGCATAGAGCCATGCTTTGAAAACAAACAAAAATGATTAGTGAGAAGAGCTTTATGTAGTTAACATTGTTTTATTTAATTTTTTTCAAATCTGCTTACTATCTAGTTTAATAGAAGTCAGCTGGATTCTCATATCTACTTCTGCATTCAGTCTGTTGCAATATGTAGTTTTAGGTGAAGTAGATGAAGAAAATCCAGTCTCCCAGAGCTAGCTAGTCGGAAAAGAAAGAAGTATGTTCATGAACAGATAGCATCTTAATATTATTAGGAAAATAGGTTTGACCTTGCAGGTACCCTGACAGGACATGGATCATAGGATCACACTTTGAGAACTGCTAATCTAGTCTATGCCAAAACGTCGGCCAGACACTATCCAAACAGATGAGACCTAGCGATCACCTTAAAGACCTTCGTAGGAAGGAAATTCTTCAGACTCTGCCAGAAGCCAGAAGCCCATTATATGGATGAGCAAACCCCAATCTCAGAGAGTATCTCCTCATGTCTACCCTAAATCCACATTGCTTCATTTAAATTTCACTTCCTTATAGTCCTGAGTGGAGATGGAAGAGTGACTCTTTATCACTCCTTAATAACCCTTCATAAACTGTACTCTTATTAAGTCAGCCCCGATCCTCTTTAAGGTAAATAATACTTTTTTCCCTAGGTCTGATTTCCCAACCCTGGCATCAGCTTAGTGGTCCTATTCTGAGTCCTCTTCAAAGTTTTCTAAGGTTGTCTTAAACTGAGAAGCTCAGAAAAGGATATACTGTCTTTATGTGATAAAGGCTGATAAGATACTGTAATTCCTACTCCTATTTATATAACTTGCTTATTAACAGTTCTTCAGGTCTCGATGAGCTGATTGTTGTACATTCACCTTATAAGCCACTATTCCTCTCTCTCTCCCCCCCCTCCTCCTCCTTCTCCTCCTCCTCCTCTTTCTCCTACTCTCAAAAAATAGTCTCTATCTTGTTTAATGGACTTTCTTTTTCTTCCCTAAATGTATCTCTCTGCCCATGACCCTGTACTGCAATATGAGGTAAATTCTGCTAACCAAAACATACCCTTTCTAAAAGTTGATAAACACATTTTACTTGCAAAAGCTGGTACATATTTCTTGCATATATGTGGTTTTTAGATTACTGTTTGCATGTATTTTAAAAAATAAATTACAATTCCTACACATGCCTAGTTTCCTCCCATGCGTGTTTTTGCCATGATTTTTGACACTGTAAACACAAATCTCTTCCATGTGGACTCAAATTGATTAATTAAGGGGGAAGCTTCATTGCTAAATTGCCAACAGATGTTGGCTAGAAGAGAAGCTTGGGAGTCATCCACCAGAAAAGTTCAAAATGGGGCCAAGCAGCTCAAAAAAGCCTTAACCTGCCTTTTGTTCAAAGTCATTTCTACTTTTTCTCAGTTAGTGATTCTTTATGATCTGGATTTTTTTGGTTCTCTCTGGGTCAGGTGAGCTAGTTGTAGGAGTTATTCTTTTCATTCATGATAAACCCATAGAATTTAGAACTAGGAGGGAACCTTGGATCTAGTCCAGTCTTCTCATTCAAAAACATTCAGTACAAATAAAACTTTCCATCCCAAAAGGAAAAAAGTCATAGCAAGGCATTTTGTTCAAAAACCTCATCATTTCTTCCAATTCAACAAGAGTTCTTAAACATCCACTGTGTTCAGGGCACTTGAATAGGTAGTTGGGTACAAAGTTTGTTTAAGATGTGCTCATCACCCTTACACTTTAGTAGGGAGATATGATACATAAGCAAATAATTATAATATAATTATAATATAAAGTGTATGCATGACTGCTTGAATAAATGGATGAATGGATGAAAAAAATAGCTGTTAATCACTTAATATATTCCAAGTGTTGTTAAGCACTGAGGTAAAAATACATAAAGCTAGACATTTCCTGCTCTACAGGACCTCACCTTCTAATTGAGAGAAGAAACACTTTTTTAAATTGGCCTTAAGGGTCAGTGGAAAGACATGAAAGTTCAAAGGATGCAACTAAGGAGGAAGATGATAGTGCCAGGGGACTTCAGGGCATGGAGACAAGACAAAGATGGATAGAGGTAGGTCACTTTATTAGAAAGTGACAAAGCAGATAGTAAAGTGCTGGTGATACTCTGTATATTCAAAAGGAATTAAGTTGTTGCCATCCAATATAGACATCATTCTACCCCGGTGAGCCAAGCAATTCAGGTAAGTTGAAGGATGAAAAGGTAAGTCACCCTTCGGGTGATGTACTTCTGACTTACTCTGTCTGATTGGATCTGGTATGGTGCAGGGCAGGAAGGAGATAAAGGTCCACGACAATCCATCCCCAAATGATGGCAGGTCTTCCTGCCACCAAATGGGTCCTGGAACTGCCTGGGACTCTGGGAAAAAACTAATACTCCTTTCCTTCCCCCTTGTCAGCAACCTGAGCCATCCTAGAACCCAGTAGGGGTAACTGTATCAGAGAGATACAAATGAAGTACTAAATGGTATCCAAGGAGGAAAAGGTCATCATTGACATGAGCGTAGAATGAGAGGAAGGGTAGCAAAAGAAAAGGAATCTTTGCTTAGTTCTGTAATGGTCTAGGGAAAGATAATGGAGGGAGGAGGAGGCGAGGAGGGAGAGAAGAAAGGATAGAGTGACAGAGACAGAAACAGAGAGACGAGAGAGACAGAGAATTTAAGTACTCCCTGTTTCAGGTACTGTGCTAAGGCTACAGATAAAAATATAATGAAACAAGACAGTCCTTACCCTCAAGGATCTTATATTCTAATGAAAAGAGACAGTATGGGGGATAATGTACGTGTGTTTGTCCTTCACTGCCAAAGAAGACCATGCCATCAGAGAAATAATGACAAGACTTGCACTTGACTTTGTTTTGAGTGAAGAAGGGCTGTGCAGGTCACCAGCCTCACTTCTCCTCCAGAGTCATCTGAATCCAGTGACCAGATATTCATCAGGATGACTGGAGATGACCCAGGATGAGGCAATCAGGGTTAAGTGACTTACCCAAGATCACACAACTTAGTGAGTGTCAAGTGTCTGAGGTGAGATTTGAATTCAGGTCCTCCTGACTCCTGCACTGGTGCTTTATCCACTGCACCACTTAGCTGCCCCCAGTATGGGGAACTGGAAAGGTAAAAAGGAAATGGAGGGGAATATGACAAGGAGAGGTCAAGGAAGTGTCATGAAGGCTTGAATCCCATGAAGCTAAGCAAAAGTTGATCTGTCAAAGCCAAGGAACCCAGGAACAGATTCCAGGTTATTTGGGGGAGAGAGGTGGAGGCGATGGTGCTAGTAGATGCAGCATGGCATGGAAAGGTCTAACTTAGAATAGGATCTCTGCTCAGCATGGATACAATGACAATAATGAACAACAGACAGAAGACAACAACTTCAACTCTCATTTTTTTCCTATTTTCTCTGCCAAGGAGAATGATTTTTGGACTCATAGGGAGAAACAAAAAGAGACAATAGCAAATTGAAACACAAATAAGGAGATATTAAAAGTATGTAGCTACCCTCAGTGAGGGCAGCATCTCAGTGTAACTTGAACCAGATGAACTACGACCTAGGATATGGAAATAAATGATGAATTTGATTACTGAGACAATGTCAGTGATCTTTGAAAGATCACAGAAAACAGAAGAGCTGCAATGGGATTGGAGAAATGCAAATAGCCCAATTTTCTGAAAAGAGAGGAGAGAAGAGTTTGCAAGCTATAGGTGAGTGAGCTTGACTTTAATTCCTGGAAATTCTAGAACAGGGTTGAGCAAACTACAGCTGGAGGCTCAGATCCAGCTGACCTACTTTTATATGATTAATAAGAATGGTTTTTGCATTTTTAAACATAATATAACTTCACTTGAAATGTAAAAACCATCTTACTTTGCTGCCATACAAAAATAGGCAGCATTGGATTTGGCCCCTGGGCTATAATCTGACTATCTCTGTTCTAGAACATATCAGTAAAATAAATTATTGGTTAGTATCTAGAAAAAAAGAAATGATCATAAAGAGGTTTCATCAAAAATATGTCAAGATGGGGTATCTTCATTTTTATAGGGTTACTAGACTGGTAGTTAGAGGGTATCCTGTATGTATGGGATGCATAGATTTCAATAAAGCATTTGACAAACACTTTTCTTGTGAAAACAATGGCCATGTATGACCTAGAAAATAATATATTTAGGTGGATTATAAACTGGTTGAATGGTCCATCTCAAAAACTGTTAATGGCTCATGTCAACTTAGAAGGAAATCTCTAAGGGAATGTCCCAAAGCATTGATGCTTGGCCCTAAAGTTTTTAATATTCTTATCAATGACACAAAACTAGGAAGACTGGCTAGTACAATGGCTCTAGGATTCAAGATTCCAAAAGTTCTTGATTGTTGCTTCTCAGTGCTTTTAGCTATGTCCAGTTCTTTTGGGACCCTATTTGAGGTTTTCTTGGCAAAGATATTGGAGTGGTCTGCCATTTCCATCTCCAGCTCATTTTATAGATGAAGAAAGTGAGACAAACAGGGTTAAGACTTGTCCAGGGTCACATGGCTAGTAAATATCATCCAGATTTGAACTCAAAAAGATGAGTCTTCCTGACTCCATTTACAGTACTCTATTCACTGTGACACCTGGCTGCCCCAAAGTTCTTGATAGGTTAGAATATTAGAATGAAATAAGGCAAAATTTAATAGGAGTAAATGTGAAATCTTATGTTTTGGTTGAAAAAAAATCAATTTTACAAGCACAAGATAGTACAGCATTGCTAGACAACAGCTCATATGAAAGTGAGAAAGGAATTTATAATTTTCATATTAATTGATATGATATGTGTAATGAATATGCTAATAATTTAGCTTTCTCAAGGGGCTTGTACATCAGACTCACAATTCAGCTTGAATTGATCAATCAAACCTTGACAAGGCTTACAATCACTGGCACAGTTAAAGACTGTAGAACCTGTTCCTGTCACAGAACTCTGGTTCTGGATGCTAGGGGAGATGGTCACAACTCCCAAAGACTCAAGAATTGTTATATTGTGGGACTTATGGATTTCTCATGGGAAACCACTAACCAATTGTTTGTAATCCACCTTCCCCCTCCCTCCATCCCTAGTTGTGATTTAAGTAGATAATCTGTGCTTTGACTTTAGCTAGGACATATTCCTCACTCTGAAATTGATTAATTAAACTGCTTGATTACTTGATGTTACTACACATCTCTAGGCTTGCTTTGTGGGCTCTGAGAATTTTCAGGTCACAAACTGGCTCAGTAAAAAGCCAGTTAACAGAAGAGATCTGGATTTTAGTGAACTACAACTTCACTATGAATCAACTGTGAGATATGGCAGTCAAAGAAGCTAATATGATTTTAAGCCACATTAAAAGAAACATTATATTCCAACCTAAGGAAGTGATAATCTTAAGATTGTAGATCTATGGCTAGAAGGGAACTCAGAGGTCATGCAATCCAAACCTCTCATTTTCCAGAAGAGGAACTGGAGGTCTAATCAATTCATCCACAAGATTTTATTAATCCTACTATGTTCTAAGCACTTTATTACACACTGGCAATATAAAGATAAAAGCAAAAGAACCCCTATCCTCAAAGACGAGCCAAATACAACAATAAATACACAGAAACATGTTTGAACACACTTATACTTATATATGATATATATACATATATTTGCATATTTATGTATACATTTGTATATAATACAGGTAATGAGACGTTTAGAGGAGCTAGCAGCTGAGGGATCTATAAAGGGTTCACATAGCTGAGTTTTGATGGGAATGGAAATTCTACTAAGTGGTGGCAAGGAGGAAATCACTCTAGACAAAGGGGAATGTATGTACAGGAGTTAAGAGATATTTATATAAGGGGCAGCAGCACAAAGGCTGATTCATAGCTGATCCATAAAGTTCATGAAGGAGAGTGATGTCTAATAAAACTAGAAATATTGATTGGAACCAAGGTGTGAAAGTCATTAAATGCCTAACAGAATTTTGTATTTATTAGGGAGCCACTAGTATTTATTTAGCAGGAAAGTGACATATAGTCAGATATGCTTTAGAAGAGTCATTTTGGCAACTGTGTGGAGGAAAAATTGGAAAGAGAAGACACTTCCCTCAGATGAGGAGAACCATGAGAATTCTATTGTGGTAGTCTAGGTAAGAGATGGTAAGGATCTGCAAAAGAGTGGCTGTGGTGTGTGATTAGAAAAAAAGAACATAGATGCAAGAGATGTTCTGGATGTAGAAAAAGTAAGACTTGGCAATTGATCAGATAAGAGGGACAGTGAAAGCAAAAAGTTAAAAATCACTCCAAGGTTCCAAATCCAGGTGCCTAGAATGGTGATGGCTTCAAAAGAAATAGGGAAATTCAGAAAACAGGTGAGGAAAAGATAGTGAGTTACATTTGGAAGGGTTGAGTCTGAGGCGCTTACATTACATACTGTTCAAAATATCCAATAGGCAGTTGGTGATGTGGGAATGGAGCTCAGGAGAGAAACTAGGACTGGATATAAAGAATTAGTGGGAAGTCATCAGGTGGATTAAGAACCTTGTTCATGATCAAATAGATTTATTACACCAAAAATAAAACAGCCCTGCAAAGTAAAGTCACATCTAGAATCCTATGGCTGGGTATGGGGGCCACATTTTAGTAAGACTGCTGATAAAGTGGAGACCCTCCAGATGAAGATAACTAAGCTGGTAACAGGCATTGAGGTGATGGCATTTGGATATCATTTTAAATAACTGTGTGTATTTACCACGGAGAAAAGCAGGCAAAGAAGGAATTTGCCTACTTTAGGAATTTAAAGGCCTCTACCAGAGAGACTTGTTCTTCGATCTAGAACTGGGGAAAATAAGAGGAAGCTGCCAAGAGTTTCCACCTTCACCAAATGTGTTCCAGCAAAAACTAAATGACCTCTCTGGAAATACTATAGCAATTCTTATTTAGATGCATCTTTTTTCTAAATGATCTCTGATGCCCCTTTCAGCTTGGAGATTCTGGGATCAGCAGTTAGAAAGCCAGCCAACTATACGGAGAATTTCTGAGGCATACATATCATAGTTTTCCCCATCTCTTGAGAGATAAAGGTCTTCCTAGAAAAAAAAGCACATTTTTCTCTCTTTTTTATTAATCTCTCCTCATTGGAATAGCTTTCAATAAATGTCACAGCTCCGTAGTAGTCACAAAATCTTAACCCACAATTGAAACTAGCATCCTCACACACTTTTGAGGATTCAAGTAGAAGTGAGAATAGAACTTTTACAAGGTAAGAGGTCAGAAGTCATGGGGAGCTTATCTAGGAGCACAAAATCACTGGTCTTTAAGCTGGAAAGGGTCTCTGAAAGCCATCTAGTTCAACTCTTAAGTTAATAGGATTCCCACCCCACTCCCCTAGAATTTCTCTAAAAACTAACCTTGCTTCTGTTTGAGGACCTCTAACAATGAGGAAATCACTATCCTCTGGAACAATTCATTCCACTTTTGGACAGCTCTAATTTGGAAAGATTTTTTTCCTCTCTCTTTACACCATCTCCCCAAGTGCTACTTCCATCCATTGTTCCTATTTCTGCCCTCCCTTCCTCTAGGGCCAAGTAGCATAGCCATACAAAGGTAGGAAATAAATCCAGTGATGCACTCCATGGAAATCTGATAGTTACAGCCTGTCAATAGTTCTGAGACATCTGGTGAAGTTGGTGCCCCGCCATGACCATGTGTCTCTCTGACTGTTTTGTTTTTGTCTGTTTCCAATGTTCCTGCCTCCTCAATGCAATTCCCACATCTTTGGAACATTAGGACATTGCACAATATTTAATGAAATCCAAGAGTCAAACCACATGTGGGACAAAACCCTCAGGTCGAGTAGCATTTAGAACCAGTTGAAACTTGAATGAAGTATTGATACAGATTGAGTTTGGGCTGGGAAACATGGCCTGATTTATTGAGTATATTTTCTTTTTAGTTATAGTATATTTTCTTATTTTTTAAAATAGGGAAACAGTGAGAGTTATAGAACTGGAGCATG
Source organism: Potorous gilbertii (assembly GCA_028658325.1). Classification (NCBI taxonomy): domain Eukaryota; kingdom Metazoa; phylum Chordata; class Mammalia; order Diprotodontia; family Potoroidae; genus Potorous; species Potorous gilbertii. The sequence continues at coordinate 124,586,374 of CM053773.1, forward strand.
CCTGCTGTTATTCCACTTTAGGGCTCTAGCAATAGCAAGACTGAATAGTATAAAGGAGTAAATGTGCCCTTTCAACCCATGTCCTCAGTGAAATGATGACAACTCACATTTATATAGCACTCTAAAATTTTTCAAAGCTATGCATATATATACAGATATAGATATACCATCTCATTTGACCCTTGCAATAATCTTGTGAAATTGATGAAATTATTTTCCTTCTTTTGTAGATAAGAAAACTAAAACTCAAGGTTAAATTGTTTGCCCTGTCCTTTTATATTACATAGCAAGTAAATGCAAGAGATGAGATTCAAATCCAGGTCTCCCTGAGTCCAGGTCCACCACTCTACCATGCTTGCTGCCTCTCACATGGTTATGGAGTTTTAAAGTTTAGAAAGCATTTTTCTCAAATCAAACCATTGAGAAAAACTGTCAATATCATTATTTCCATTTTTTAGATGCGTAAATTAAGGTCATGAGAGGTTAAGTAGTTTTCCTATGATTGTGCACCTTATAAGTAGAATTGGAAGGACTTGACCCCATATCATTTGATACCAAATCTAGCACTCAATATATTGCACAACATTGCCATTTATGACTTCTGGGTTAATCCAGGGAGTGAAGCACTAAAAATAAAGAGCACTTTGAGCTCTATTTTCCTCTCTTCATGTATATAGGCATTTTTCAAATATGTTCAACTTTTCATGACCCCTTTGGGGGGTTTTCTTGGCAAAGATATGGAGGTTTGCCATTTCCTTCTCCAGATCATTTATAGATGAGTAAACCAAGGCAAGCAGAGTTAAATGACTTGCCCATGGTCACACAACTAATAAGTATCCAAGACTGGATTTGAACTCAGGTCTTCCTGACTACAGGTCCAGTGCCACCTAGCTGCCCAGTCTTCTCATATTCAACATTTCTAGCTAGGAGATATCCATTTTAAGACAAAATCAAGAGCTTCTTGGAAAAGGAAAAGTCACAAGAGTATCCTAAGGGGTATATATGGAAGAAAGAAGCAGGAAGACCATCTACTTTGCCTTCAAGATTATGATGTAAGAGCCCCAGGTCCGCTATAGCACTAGCTGCCTGACACTCTTAGTCACCACCCAGGCACCAAGTCCTACTGCCCAATCATTGGTCAACTGCCTTGGGATGATCTACCTTAGAGATATTTCTGCTACCAGAGATTTAAATTCTCAAACTTATCATTCTTCTAAGCCCTAACTAGACAGATAAGGAAAATAAGACTCAAGGGATAAAGTCCCCTATCTACTGCTAGGAAGCAGGCATTCTGATTCCAAATCCACTGTATATTACTCTCCACTCCACCATGCTGAGTGATTAGAGTAAAACCAATAAAAGTTGTCTTTCAGTAGCTGGCTAATAGGAACATACTTGGCTGGTGAGCAAGAACTCACTGCTCCCTCTTGGTTGTTGCCCACCTTCATGTGTGAAGTATTACTTTTCCCTTTGGGCTGTGACATTCTCTCTAGTTGACAACCACAGGTTCACCATTCAAGGGGAAGGATTTTCCTTTCAAGCACTAAGGGAAGAAAACATGAAAAAAATGCCTGAGATATCACTTCACAGATTAGCTCCAATGTTCTTACCATTGGACCAACTTGTTCATATGTGTCTAGACATGGACCAGATGCACTTTTCTTCTTTGCTTTGGGGAGACTATTAGCAAATGTTTCAATATAAACTCTTGTCCCTCTTGAGCCTCTATCACTTGAGGTCCCAGTGATTACTCTCTCTCTCTCTCTCTCTCTCTCTTTCTCTCTCTCTCTCTCTCCCTTCCCCCCTCCCTCCCTCCCTCATAAATATCGCTATATTAAATCTCCTAATTGCCTCTCCAGTGTCCTTTACTATATATGGCTATTGTCGCAACAATATTTACCTCAAGAAGTTATGCAAACCATTAATGCCATGAATGATCATGTTACTTTAGATAAATTTTTCAAACAAACAGCAAAAACAAAAGCTATACAAACAATTACGGAAAGAAAAGAGTAAGCTTGCTTCTCTTTTCAGTTAATGAGAGAAGGCTAAAGGACAACAGGGAATGGAAGAATTGTAAACCCTAGTTCCATCTCAGCAGCACACAAGTCACTCTGTGCTAGATCTGTCTGGTTATTTGCCTTGTCCTGGTCACATATGTTTTGATGTCACAGAATCTTTTTTTTTCACTCTTAACTGGTGTCTTTCTCATGTCGTCTTATTCATAATGACAGGATCTATGTAGTAATTTCAGGAGTCCTTGGCACAGACATCACAATGGCTCCAGTTTCACCCTTGATGCTCCCAACTGGGAAGGTCACACTGAATAGACAAAGAATTTATCTCTATCAATCTGGAAGCAAAATTATTGTAGTATAAAATTTCTTAATTCTCTCTCCTATATGAATTATTATCTACAGTCACTCAACGGCATTTATCCCAAGGATGTACACAAGTCTGTAATGAGCACAGCATCTTAGAGAAACCTGCCCATTGGGAATTGAGCTACAGACAAAAACAGACCCAGGAAGCCAAGCTGAACCAAATACCGAGCAAAGAGGCAGCACCTAGGGGGAAAAGCATGAGGACAACATAAGAAGAGGAAGGGCATTGGGGCCCTGTGGAGCTGAAGGTCTGATTTGCCAAAGTGTGATCTCTCTGCTAATATACAATAAGTGTATAATCATTGTTCCCACTGGCACCATGTATGTGGGACAGTATGCCCCAGGCTTATGTGGAAAATGTTTTGCTATTCTTATGACGCCATTTCAGTAAATGTCTTTGCTTTGAGCTAATTGGATAGTACCAGATAATTATTAAACGTAAACATACTGGTAACTGTGGTGCCGTTTTTGGCAGGCATGCCCACAGAGAACACTGACCCTGGAATTGGTTGCTTCCTTTCTAAGTTACCCATCTCTTGCACTTACAGGCTGTGTCCCCAAAGAGGCAACTTCAATTAGCCAATAGTTACCTATACTGTAATTCTGTCAAGAAGAAAGTGAAAACCTTTCTTTATATCTCCTTTAAGCCTCATTGTCTCTTACCTACCCTTCATCTTCTAGAGTGTTGTCAACTGAACTACAGGAAAATCAATTGATAAGGGCGCTCCTGATCAAACACATCCCTATTCCTAGGTACCTTAAAAGAAGTAGTAACAATGATAGCTTTGTTCTGTCACTCTCTGATTGTTCATATAAAATGAACCATAAAACAGAGAGAGGGATATGCCTCTGTTATGGAAGCAATCCAGCAAAGGATCCCAGCCAATGATTTCCTATAGCCAATAAGGTCCTCTTGATGATCCATTTTTGACATTTGTTGATTACATCAAGTCTTAGAACACTAAAGAGCCTACTGAAAGAAACTTATGATTACTTAGAGAGTTTCACTAGAAATATCCACAGTAAAAGACAAATGAATAAAGAATGCTTACTGCCCTATCACACATTCTTGTATGGAAAATGTATAGATCTCATGTATCGGCACATAAATCTGGGACAGACATTGAAACTGGACGATGATCTTGTACCGCAGCTGACTGGAGGAGCAGAGCTGGATTGCCTTTGAGAAATTACACAGTTTCTTTAATAATTGCAAACTTCCTTCTGAAACAAAAATTCACCTTTAAAAAAAACAATATCCTGGGCAGGGAGATGCAACAGCTAGAGCAGTGGGCTTGATATCAGACTCATCTTTGTGAGTTCAAATCTGGCGCCAGACACTTCCTAACTTGTTACTTGACCCTGTTTGTGTGAGTTCTTCACCTGTAAAAATGAGCTGGAGGAGGAAATGGCAAACCATTTCAGTATCTTTGCCAAGAAAACCCACAATGGGGTCACAAATTGGTTTATGGGGCAGCTACATGGAACAATGGATAGAGTACTGGACCTGGAGTAAAGAAGATCTGAATTCAAGTCAAGCCTCAGAAACTTAATAGCTGTGTGACCCTGGGCAGGTCACTTAACCCTTTTTGCCTCAGTTTCCTCAGCTGTAAAATGAGCAAGAGAAGGAAATATCAAACCATTGCAGTATATTTCCAAGAAAACTCCAAATGGGCACACGAAGAATCAGACATGACTGAAACAAGTGAACAACAATAAAATTCTTGTGGAGATGTGGAATTACTGCAAGTCATGAAATGCTACAGTCTCTGAAGAATCAAAATGGACAATCACCTACAAGATAGGTTCTCCATACCTATGGCACCCACAGGAGCAATGGAGGTATGCAACACTGATAAGTAATCTGTAATACATAACAGATCAAAGGTAGGGAGGGGAAATAGTGTGAAGGATTACATCAAAGAAATGTATGATCAGGGGATGAACTAGTCACATAGGAAGAGCCAGGCACAGCTAGTGCACAATCCACATGTTCCATCAAGTATCCTCACAATGTCAGTGGCATCCCAGGGGCAGATTTATAGGAGGACATGGATGGGCAGGCATGAACAGGGAGGGGGAGCAATATGTATCTTTGGAGGGGATACCTACATTAATGAGGTGACAAATCATTCAGGTACTGGAATCTTACAGGAAAGAGCTATCTAAATGTGATTTGTTGTTGTCATTTGGGGATCTGACCATGAATTCTTCTCCCTTATTTTACTCTATTATTCTTATAAATTGTCTATGAGAAATTATGGATAATTCTAAATTTTCTAAAGGATTTATGAGAACGAGGGAAAGGAGTAACATGCCAACTATGTGCTCCTTTTGCTCTACACTGCTCAGAGGAGAGAGAAAATGTCATGTTTCCCTTTTACAAAGGGCAGCAGAAGGAGGCAGGGTGCCTTTATAGAATCAGGAACAGAACCTGGGATTCCTGGTATTTATTTCAGTGCTAAAACCATTAGACAACACTCTGACTGATGCCACAGTTGGCAAAATACCCACTTCATCTGCACCTCAGCAAGCCTCCTTGTGTACAACAGGGACTTCAGAATCTGTTCAGCCAATCTGTCAAAGAATTTTTTTTTAATTTCTTGCTACTGTTTCTTTCCCCACCCTAATGTTTGCCTCATGTGGTGTGTTCCAAAACATAATCCAGATATCAGAATAAAGACTGTCTGTGGCATGTATATTTCTGCTCTGGGGAGCTGGGAGAAAATGACAACAACAACACTCATGCAAGTCAATAAAAGATCGGTGGTGATGCTATTTTGATGCAAAATGAAGGCGCATAAAAACATAGTGATAATTTGTTGATATGGCCACTAATTCTGATTAAATGGTCCCAGGTCTTTCATATCACATTCTCTCATCATGAGCTATCATCTATATGGTGGTTCATACCTACTCTTAGGTATTAAATGTTATAAAAGACAGACAGTTGCACGTGGAAAACAAAAGACAAATATAACTGCCTAGAACTGGTAGTTATCCTGAAAGCTGGAAGAGCTGTGAGAAGATTTTCCTGATGCTGTTAATTGATGGAATAGTTGTGGTTGGAAGTCTGGAGCTTGTGTCTGAGAGTATTGAGAGCTGTGAAGTAAGAAGTACAGGCTAGAGAATGGAGTATGGTTGGAGTATTAATGTTGGGCTTACAGTGATCAAGAATAGGAGAGAGCAAGAGTGAGAGCTAAAGTAAAAAAGAAGAAGAGAGAAAAGGAGAGGAGAGGAGAGGAGAGGAGAGGAGAGACGAGACATTAAGCTTGGAAGATGGCAGCCATATTGTAAAGGGCTTTAATGTGCTTGTTACAAGCCATTTTCATCTAATGTCTATAGCAGGTAACAAGAGGTTACCTACTAAGTAACACATCATCAACTTTGTTGAATTGAATTGAATTAAGTAGTAACTACCTACTTGAAAACAATAAATGTTTTATTTTCAAATAGTCTTTGATTTAGACTCTAACATTTCATGGTGACCTCTCCCATGATTAACCTGAGTTAGTGGAGTTTTCTGCTTTAGTTTATATGAATATCCCTATTTTTAAAATGGAAAATCAGAGAAATTGTTAAGGTTCATACATGGTCAGGGACTGAACTAGAAATCTAATTTCTCCTTGGTTTTCTCTCTAGTCAGGTAAAATAGTCTGTTAAAAGAAAGAACTTTCTTTAATTGCTGTCTGAAGAGTCCAGTTTGTTTTCAGGATTAGTTCATATAATATGAAATAGCTTCACTAAACATAAACAAATGTGAATGAATTGTCTGGTTTCAAGAAGGGTCAAATCAATCAACAATCAATCAATCAATAAGCATTTAAGGACCTATCGTGTGCCAGGTACTGTGTGAGGCCCTGGGGATATCAGATTAAAAAAATGAAATAATCTTTGCCTTCAGGTAGTTTAGATACTATTGGAGGAGACAACAACATATATATGAGTATGTCCTTGACTTCTCTGAGCCTCAGCACTGGGTTATGTAGCTATACTGTCTCACCTGCAATCCTGTTGCCAAGATTGCCATAGCTTACATTCCCATTCCCTTGAGGATACCCCCAGCACTTAAAATTGAACACAAACAACACAGAACAGAAACAAACACTGCCAAACCCATTCCTCAGAACTGAGGGGAAAAGAGAGTTAAGCAAAAAAAGGACAGGAAAGACAAATCTTTCCCCTCTCACCAGTCCAGGTATTGGCATTCATACAGAATATAGCAGAAAGAGTAGTGGGAAAGAGCACAGCTGAAAAGATGGTGGAGGAGTGAACACTTTAGTCTTGTCAGTTTTATAGACACAAAGCCAATCTAAGGAAGCTGCCTCCATCCAAAAAGTAAAAGGTCACAGCAGACTCCATACTAGGCAAACTGAGCATGCTCAAAAGGCCCTTCTATGGCATCTGCATGCTAGAATTCATCCTGACTAAAGAAACCTGGATGATACAAGCATAAACAGAATGAATATATGCAGAATATATAAAAATAAATATAAGATAGTTAACTATAAAGGAGGGAGAGAGGACTACTAGTTGGATGGATCTGGAAAAGTATAAAGTTTCAGCTGCAACTCAAAGGAAGTGAGGAATTCTGTGAAGGCTGAGAGAAGGAAGAAGTATAGTTCAGGCATGGGGACTACGCAGTGCAAAAGAATGAAGAAAACAGATGGCGTATTGGCTGTATAGACCAAGAAAAGATTTAGCTGGACCATGGAATGTGGAAAGGGAAGTAATGTATAATGAACCTGGAAATACAGTTTGGGGTCAGATTGTAAAGGATTTTAAAAGCAAAAAAAAAGAAAAGGAATTTCTGTTTTAACCTAGAGACAATAGAAAGTTACTGATATTTATCAAGGAATGGAGTTTCACAGTCAGATCTATACTTAAGGAAAATCATTTTAGTAGCTAGATGAGTGATGGATTAGAATGGGGAAAGACACTGAGGACTTATTAGGAAGATGTCATAATAGTCCCAATGAGTGGTGGTGGTTAGAACCTGAATGAGGATGTTTCAAAATGGTGTATAGAAAAAAGAGGGTATAGACACAAAATATTATAAAGGATGAATTGGCAAAAACAAGAATGTATGATATCTAGTCATTCTAGATGATCTATAGCTCTGAAATACTTTGATATGATAAAATAGGAATGTGCTAGTCATGGCCCCCTGGAAACTGGAATTTGTCCTTAAGGCTTATACCTGCAATTTTGGTTAATGATCATGTATCAGCAAGGACCCTAAAAATCACAGGAGGGCCTATTATACCGGTTCTTAGATCTGCTTTTCTAAAAGGAAAGTAACTTTTGAGGGGCAACAATCACTTCAATCAAGCACATATATCACTCACATAGTTCAGGGGAAAAGTCAGCACCCTGGACTTCAGAGAAAATACAAAGAAATAATAATCAACAGGTCTTCCAACTGTATGACCACAAGTAATACATACATCACAGATCAACAGACAGATCCAACTGTCTGATCATACATCCATAGTACCAGAGAGAGAAACACCAGCATCTAGGTTTTCAAAGCCTAAGGGCTCATTAGCAGCTGCCCATACTCTCTTCTGACCAAACAAACATTTTCAATGAGTAAGCACCCAAAACAAAACCTCACCTCAGAGTATTTATACACTTTTCAGACCTAGAGGGCATCACAAGCCTGGGGAACAAATGCCTCATTAGAATTTAACAAAAGGTATGGATGGGCCTCCCTAATTAAACTTTCCTAAATGGGCAGGCCCATCAATGGGTGGGGAAGATCTTTAACTCTCACAATTACCACTACAATCCACTAGATAGAAGTGTTGTATCTTCAGCTAACAATGTCAGGCATCCAGCCAGCCTCTCACTCTGAACAGCAATGGCTCTTGACCAAGAACATGTTGTCAAATATTCATTAGAATGTCCCACAGCTTCTAGGACCATCTGTTGCTGATGGTGTTCTGTCTACTCTATATCCAGGTCAAGGTTTGGCGATTGGTAAAAAACCAAATTATGGTTGAACATATTGCCCAAACAATTTCTGGGCCTTCTTCTAATTTCCAGGCCTTTTTTCTGGGTATAAAATACATTTTCCTCCCTTGACAATAATTTCCAGCTCAGCAGTACCACATGGGATAATTTGCATTGTCCTAGTCTTACAACAAAACTCAACCCAAGGCAGTACCAGACATATTAGTTACCACTTCAAAGAGTTTTGATAAGTCTCCAAACTAGAAAAGATCTTAGGATTTGTTTCAATATTTCAAAATTTTCATGATACTTTGGGCACAGATAAATGTTGGTTTTTACCTTTCTGTTCTAAATTAGAAAATTGGCTAGTTCCATTCACAAAATAGCAAAGTCGAACTTTTTCTAGTATCCTGCTGACAGATGTGATCATTCAGCTATTGTTGGCAATCATTGAAAGACCATGAAAAGCAAGAAAAAATGCCGTAACAATGGCTACAGGAAGATGCTGTCTGGATTTCTTAAAAAAAAAAAAACTTTTAAGGAAAGGAAAAGAGAGAGAAACTTCAAACTGTAAGCTGGTCACCTTAATATTGATTGCTGGAAAATTTTCTGGAATTTTATCAAAAAGATGACTTATGAGCATGTTTTAAAGGAAGTAATAATCACAAATCTTATCTAAAAAAGGAAATGAGGTAATTTGTGTAGTGCAGAGGATATCTGCCAAGGTGATAGTTGGAAATGAATGAAATCCATTCCCTCTAACCCAACTAGATGTGAGAGAGGGAGAATTTTTCACTGAATGAAAAAAGTTGAAAAGTTCTCCACAGCTACCTAGGTGACCATTCTATCTGTTGATGGAAGTGAAGCCTCTCTAATAAAAAATATGAGCAGTTGTTAATTAGCCCCAAGGTACATTGGCTTAGGGAGACGGCCAGGTGGTTCAGCAGGTAGAGTGCTGGACCTGACTTCAAATCTCGTACACTTACTATCTGTGTGACCCTGGTCACTTAATCTCTATTTGCCTTAATCCATTGTAGAAAGAAATGGCAAACCACTCCAGTGTCTGACAAGAAAAGGCCATATGGGGTCACAAAGAGTTGGATACAACTGAATGACAGAACAATAACAGAATCCTGTCTCAGGGAATGTAGCGCCAATGCAATATTCACAGGCACAGGTGGCCATGAATATCCCTATGCAATTCTGAATCATGGAATACAACAGACTCTCCACATGGAAGATGGAACTAAAACGTTTATTCAGACACCAAAAAGCCAAATCCATCATAGCAACAAAAAGCTATACAAAATAACAATGCAGAGGACACCACCAGGCCCAAGCCTTCCCCTACCTAAGCTTCTCACAAACCAACTCCACTAAACAAATCATAAGCAGGCTGTCTTAAACAAAATCACAAACAATCATTTTCACTCACACTAGTCAACATCCTACTTGCCTGCATCTTTCCTAGCTCTGACTGCTCTCATGACTAACTGCCTCTCAGCTCTGCTCTAGCTCCCCTTCTTCCCGTTCTACCCATTCAGCAAACTCCTTCCACCACAGGCTCCATATGACTCAGACTCATGTAACTCAGGCTTCCATGTGTCCCAGGCAGGTGACAGAAGCCTATTAATGGATGAGAAGGATCTTCTCATTTTAAATTACCATTATATTTGGCCCCAAGAGTTTTCATATTCATTTTCATATTCATTACATAGGTCAGTGGGGCAACTGGTATAAACAGAATTGTAACAGGGATAACAGTACAAACATATAAAACAATACCTTAGGCAGCTGGTGTCAACAGAATTTTACAGCAATATAACAGGGATCGTACAAAATAAACACATTAAACAATACCATAGGGTAGGGCTTGAGCACAAGCACCCCATCATTCACCCTTCAAACGAATGGGGCCCAAAATCTTGGGGTAATGAGTGAAGGTCTCTTCTTCCATAGCAACGTCCTGCTGAGATTGATGTGGAGCTGTCCCTGCCCCAGAGGTCCCATTTCAGGGGTCAGTTCTTTAGCTGACCTCCAAAGCTTGGTCAGTGTTAGGGGTGACATCCACCTTAAGCAATCAGTGCTTAATCAGGTGGAGGATATTAAGCCTGCAGAAAACAAATCTGACAAACAAGGTGAATGGACAAAAAGCCAAAAAGAAACAAAGAGACAATAACCAGAAGCTGGGTAGATAGGGTCAGTCAAGCTTCTGGAGTCCATGAACCCACTATCATAGCTTCATTCACTGTTGTTTACTGTTTTCTAATTTGCAGTTTTGGGGTCATTCTGGCTAGAGGTATACTTCCTTTAATCTCAGCTGGGGCCTGGTCAACCTCCCATCCTTCCTGCAGGTGTGAATAACTTGGATACAATGTTTCAGAAGGATCTGTAGGGGCAATTCTCATTTCCTTGCTCAGTCTAAAATCAGGTTTCTTCCTTGATACATTTTATATAGTTCATTAGTTGGAATGTAATGTATGTTTCCAAAATCTACCTTTACAATAGAGTAGTAAACAATTTTTTTCTTGCCAATATATTCTGACATTGGATCTGCTGGCTATTTACTCTTCTCTCTCAAGGAAATTTATCTTTTTCACTGATTCTCACCATGGAAGGTACCAACGATTCTCCCATTCTTTGGGTGAACTGACTCAAAATATCTATGATCTCCTGCTGAGTAAACTCCTCAATTACCTCCTCAAACACTCTGTGGCCCCTTGATTCTCCTGTTGTACTTCTGCCTGAGAAGCACATTCTTTCTCTTGCTACCTTTTTTCTTCTTTTGTGAACTAAAGTACCAACAGCTTTCCTACCACCTGAGACCCTCCAGCTTACTCTTCTAAAGGAGAATTTGAATGCTGCAGAATAAAAAGATTATCATGTCAACTAGCCACTTCCTTTTCCATCTGAGCTTTCTCTTCCCGCAGCTTGTCTCTGCTTTTACATATAATTCAATAGCTTGTTAGCAAGATCCAGCCTCTCCTACACACCCCTGCTATTTCTTTCCCTGGTTCTATTGGTGTTCCTTGCAAACATGTTTCTAAATCTCTGGGTTCTCCCTTCTATAGCCTTGGTTTCCAGTTTTCATAAAGCCCTGTGCCTTTAGCGCATTCACTTGCTAAGGATGAATAAGGCAAATCCTCCCACCCTGGGGCATCCATTTCATCCTTCGCTTTTTTCTAAACAGAGTTCTGATATTTCACCATTCCATTCTCGTAGCCATTTATAGCACCAATGCAATATTGACAGTGCCTGCAACAGCCATGAATATCCAAGTGCAATTCTAAATCAGGAAATACAATAGACTCTCCACATGGAATATGGAACCAAAACATTTATTCAGACACCAGAAAGCAAATATATCATAGCAACAAAAATCTATACACAATAACAACGCAGAGGACAATACCATCCCCAAGCCTTCTCCTTGCTAGGCTTCCCACAAACCAGCTCCATTAAACAAATCACAAGCAGGCTCTCTTAAACAAAATCACGAACAATCACTTTCACTCACACTGGCGGCCATCCTGCTTGCCTGCATCCTTCCTAGCTCTGACTGCTTTTATGACAAAGATCTTGGGAGGTAAAACCAACATCTTAGAGGTGGAGGCTAGTGATGCTATTGAGAATGCAAAGGCCAAAATCCAAAACAAATAGGGTATCCTTCTTGACCAGCTGAGACATATCTTTGCAGGCAAGCATTTGGAAGATGGTTGTACCCTATCTTCCTACAATATCCAGAAAAGATCCATTTTTCATCTGCACCTGCATCTTAGAGATGGCTGATAATTTTTGCCTGTATCACAATAACATCATTTTGTACTCATAGCTCTTTAAAGTCTTAATATTAAGTTTTGAAACTACTAGGTTTGTTAACAGTTGAACTAAATGCTAATAAAAAAATTTAGATGAAAGAAGGATGAAGGGATGGAGGGAGTGAGTAAGGAAAAAAGGAAGGAAGGAAAGAAGAAGAGAAGGAAGGAAGAGAAGAAGGGAAGAAGGGAGGGAGGAAAGAAGGAATATGATTCATACATATTCCAAATTCTAGGTTTGTTTGTACTCTTTTCCTCACTTTACCTAGGTACTCTTTTCACATGTGGATATAACAAGGGGCTTAGAATAGTTAAAGAAAATCATTGTATTCCTCCCAGTTCAATGTGAGCTTCTTGAAAGTAGTGATTGGTTTTCATTTTGTCTTTGTCTCCTCAATGCCTAACATGATCTCTTGCACATAGTAGGTGCTTACTAAATATCAATTAGATTAGATTGGTTTGCTTAAGTGCCTGTCATCATTGAGAGCCCAAAACTATCATTGCTTTATAAGATAGCAACAGGTTACCAAGGCCTATACATAGCCTCTCCAGAGCTTAATGCATAAGTGAAGGTGCTAGTCCTCCATACTTGCCTTAGCACTTAATTTATCCATTATCCTTCAAGTCAAATTTCTCCTACACCTAGGTTCATTTTTTTCTACTCTAGACTCATGAACAAACTTGGAGCTTCAACATCCCAGACATTCCTTTACTCCCTATTTCTCTCATCCAGGTTCACTTTCCTTCATTCACATTTCTGTTTTCCACATTGACTTAATTCTCCTGAATCACCCTTTCCCTGGCAAATACTTCACTTCTAGTCATTCTACTGACTAATTCACATTTCCTGGGCTGCATATCTACCATGCCTTCTCTGACACTGGTATCAAAAATTTATCTTGAGTTTCTTAAATAGCGTGGAGAATATTTAGCAGCTGTCACACATGTGTGTTCCCATAGATGCAGGTGCACAGCTGAACCTTCTTCAAACTCTATCACCCTAACTTATAACCCATTTAATATATCATGTGTGACTTTGACTAAGTCACTTAGCCCTTCAGTACCTGAGTTTCCTAATCTGTAAAATGAGGAAGCTAGACTCCTGGTCTCTTCCATATCTTATCTCCTGTATCTATAATCCATATCTCTTGTATCTATAATCCTCTTATCCATGAAATGTCAGATTTTGAAAAGAGGCAGATGAGCTCCTCATTTCAAAAGATTGTATGTGGAAATCAAACACTCCACCTGGAATTTCAAACACTATTTTTGACTTGATGCCTCATCCAAGTATCTTTGCATTAATCAATAGTTTAGATGGTTAGATGATCTTAATTGCTCCCAATAGACCTAAGAGGGAATCAGTTTTCTGGGCATAGAATATGCATGTGATTACAGAATTCATTGTTCTATAATCCACACAGAATCTAATTAATATATCTGGTGTGCAGGGAAGAAGGGGAAGTCCAGAGGCTCGCAGAAATCTAATAACTGCTAATGGTAAAAAACAACTCACATTCATATAATGCTAAGTTTTACAAACCGCTTTTCATTATAACAATCCTGTGGGGTATTTACTGCAAGCACCACTAACTTTAATATCTTCTCTATCTCCCTCCTGATGTCAACTAACACCTTTCTAATAATTTATTAGGTAATATTATATAATTAATTAACACACAATAATTATCTAACAAAATAAGAAACAACTGCTACATTCCAAAGCACAAGGGCACTCTCATTCTCTCCCAAAAGGCTCCTCTCCTCTGGTTGGTCCAGTTTCTGTCCTGGGGAGCCTGACTTCTAATGAGAAGGGTCCAACCCCTTTTCTCACATTCATCAATTCATTAAAACTTCAAACTTGACCTCCAGGAAGACTTGCTTAAAGCTTATGTTGTGATTCCTATATAGACCTCCCCAAAGTGCAGAACATAGGACAAGTATCTGCTACACACAAAAAGAAGTAGGTGGCACAGTGGATAAAGCAATGGGCCCAAAAACAGGAAGACTAATCTTCCTGAGTTTGAATCAGGTCTCAGACACTTAATGACTGTGTTACCCTGGGCAAGTTAATTCACCCTGTTTGCCCCAGTTTCCTCATTTGCAAAGTGAGCCAGAGAAAGACATGGCAAACCACTCTGGTGTCTTTGCCAGGAAAACCCCAAATGGATACAGGAAAGGTCAGGTGTGACTGAAATGACTCAACAACAACAACAAACACAAAACAAAGGCAAGCATCCATTTGACAGCATAGAAACTCAAGCAAGTCATAGTGCCATATAGTAGTAGTGGCAGGGCAACTGATACTCAAAACCAGGTGTCAATCATATTGCAAAACTTCTAGTGCCCTTGAAGCATATTAAAATATGAAAGAGAAATGTTTAAAAAATATATAAAAATATAATACAATCTAATGTTGATTTGTGGTTTTCTAAGTCAAATTCTGTTTCTATCTGAGTTTAACACCATTGCTAAAGCTATAAGAAAGCTGTTTGCAGGAATAAATCTGAGCAAACACTTAATAAAAACCTGTTGACTTCAAAAACAAGGTCTTCTGCAAGTCAGGCCATGAGCCAAGCTCCTTCTTATTGGTGGTTGTTTTCTCTAAGAGCACCAGAGCACCAGAGCGATGTCTTCCCTTGCTGCCAGACCAATTTAACCAGAATGGACCAAAAACCCCAGAAATCTTGATTCACAAGACGATGCCCAGATACAATCATCTAAATCATCTAAGCTCAAGCATGAGTTCATATAAGATTAGGAAAGAAATAATTACGAATAGGAAGTCCAAAATCTGGGATCACATTTTCCTAGGCAGAGTATGTGCCATAGATTCATGGGTTCATGAGACAGGGGACATGGCAAATATGCCTTCACTCATTCTTCATGGGAAGTATTTTAAAAGAGTCCTGACAGGATCCTAAACTAGAAAGGCTTAGAAAGAGCTAGAAAGAAAGGAGAACTTAGGGTGGGGGGGAGGGTCATGCCCTTCTAAACTTCCGTTGAATCGTCCATTCTTCCTACTTAACAGCCAAGAAGGGGAGTACCTTGTCCTCTCCAAGAACCAAGCCTTTTCAACGTGAGTCAGGCACATGGTTTCACCAAAAAACAGAAAGGTCAGCTTTGTACATGCCCTGTTATACCTACATAACATCATATAGCAACTCAAATGTTTACATTAATTTTTTTATGATCCCATTGCAGGGATTACCTACTCTAGTGCGGATCTCAGATTCTCTACATCATTCTTGTTTATATTTTGCTATGAATCTTTCACAAAGAATTCAGCCGACGCATAGGAGACCTCTCCCTGGTTATTACTGTATTTGGGAAATGTAAGTACTATTCTTGGGCTATCAGTCTGTTTTCCTTTATTCTTGATCTATGATCGTCTCAAAATACAGTACAAGTTATCATTATAAATATGCTGTGGTCTACTCACACCCACCATTCATCTATCCATTCTCTTTGAGGCACTTGCATTTCTCATTCTCCTAAGATCATGATATTCTATTATTCTTGCTTATATAGCATTGCTGGAAGAATGAACACTGATTTTAAGTGAGCTAGTATAGCAGTGAGAAGTTCAGAATCACTGAAACATTGTACAGTTTCCCAGATGTAACCCAGCCCACTCTCTTCCTTCTATTCAATTCTAGTCCTGGATCACTGGTCATCTATAGTGCCTGGTGTTTGCTCAGGAGAGAGAGAAAAAGATAGATACAGAAAGACAGAGAGGTACAGAGACAGAGAGACTACAGAGGAAGAGACAGACAGAGAGAGACAAAGGAAGGAAAGGAGGGAGGAAGGACACACGTATATGTGTATATACATATCCCTATAAACTAATTTAGTTGGCTGTCCAATTGCATGTTGTAATTTGGTCATGATTTAAGTCATCTACAAACCTAGACGTGTCCATAATATGAATGGATTACTGTTCTGTTCTAAGAGACAGTGCATTCATAGCATGGGAAACAGACCTCGGGGATCATCTAGTCTCCACCATTAGAATACAAGCTCTTTGAAGACAAGAACTGTTACTATTTTTTCTTTTTCTTCCACCAGCACTTAGCATAGTTCCTAGAGTTCTAATTTTCTCCAAATTTTCTGGATAAAGAAATTGAGGCCTAGAGGGGTTAAGTAACCTCTTCAAGGTCACACAATTAATAAGATAAGGCTCTCTATGAATGAACTTAGTCTGTGTGAGTTCGGAGCAAAGGGGCCACCCAAGAGAGAAAAGTTTCAGTGATCCAGTTCCTCCAGGTCCTGAGAATCATTCGATAAGTATTAGCTTTATTAATGTTACCTAACCAAGTCTTTCTGACTCCAAGTCCAACTCTCTAACCAGTATACCACCTAGTTACCTTATTAAATAACTATCATGTGCCAAACATTGTGTTACATACTGGAAATACAAATATAAAAATGGCCTGGTACTTAAGAAGCTTCTATTTTATTAGGGGAAAACAACGTATTTTTAACAAATTAAGTAGAAAGTAATTTGGAGATCAAGAGGATTACTAATAGTTTGAGAGTCCAGAGCCTGAAGATATCATCAGAGACAACAAACACTGATAGAACCACATTTCTAAGGTCTAGGGCAACTGTTATGGTCCATGTAGTGGTAACCACCTTTGATAATTACAATGACTTTTGTCTAGACTTTTGTTGTATAATCTATGGAGTTTCTTGATACTTAAAATCCGCACATAGACAACTATCCATTAAGGTTCCCAAAATAATGAAAGGGATTCTTGGAATACTTTAGTGATATCTGCCCAATAGGCGCTGTTGTAACTGCTGTGATGGTTGTAATAGTTGTTGTTCAGTCACATCTGACTCTTTTTTGACCCCCTTTGCAGTTTTCTTGGCAAAGACACTTGTTTATTTTCTTCTCCAACTCATTTTGCAGATGAGGAAACTGAGGCAAACAGGATTAAGTGACTAGCCCAAGGTCACACAGCTAGTATGTGTCTGAGGTCAGAATTGAACCCAGGAGGTCCAGGACTCCAGCTATTGCTCCACCCAGCTGCCCCCATGCTGCGTGGTACATACCATAAAAGACAAAGTATGCAGGGCTCATTGATGGAGTTATGCCAGACATCACACTGGCTTCTCTGAGCATCCCTCAACTATGCACATGCTTCCAGAAAGTCGTTTTACAAGAGGCCATACAAAACATGCTAACAGCATCTTTAATTGTAGAAAATCAAAACCAGCTACTATTCCACAGATTGTTTCAGTATGTCAGACCTGCCTAGCTTCCTCTTTAATTAATTGAGAAGAAAGTCAAGCTTCCATACAACTAGCTGTCCAGATAATTACACTAACACCACTAAAACCTTTATCATTGACTCTTCTCATTGCAGCTCTACAAGAGTTGATTGAGATCAATTTGTTTATCTCAATCCTTCAGGAATTTCCAGGCATTTAAGATCCTCCATAGTCCTACAACTATTTAAACCCAGAAGGGCAAGGTCACTACTTTTATCAAGACTCCTTATAGCAGAAGTTAATTAACACGTCCTCATTCTGTTTAGATCTACCCAGCCAAAGAACAAATATGCTCGTCTTAAAACACCATCTAAAATTTGTCTATCCCAATTGATAATGTGGATCATTATAGGGAAAAGGCCTTTTAAAGTTAAAGAATGGATAACATTTTCTTCGAACACAATCAAACAAGTGTTGGAGGGTATGTGGAAAAACTGTGACTCTGATTCATTGTCGGAATTGGGAACTGATCTAATTGGAGAGCGATCTGGAATTGTGCCCAACGAGTTATTAAACTGCTTACACCCTTTAAGTCAACAATACCACTACCAGGTCTATTTCCAAAGATGATTAAGGGAAAAGGAAAAGAACCCTACATGTTCTAAATACTTATAGCAACTTTCTGTGATGGCAAAGAACTGGAATTTGTGGGAATGCCCTTCACTTCAGTGAGGGAATGGCTGAACAAGTTGTGGCATAGAATTGTGATGAAACACTACTGTGCTATAAGAAATGATGAGTTTGATGATCTTAGAAAACCATGGATAGACTTTCATGAAAAAGAATAAAATGAGCAGAAACAAGAAAACATTGTATACAGTAATAACAATATTGTTTTAAGAATGACTTTGATCAAATAAGTCATTTTTATTATTATAAATATCCAAGTTAACTACAAAGAACATATGAAGGAAGACACTATCTGCATCCAGGAAAGAAAAGAATAGAAAGATAGAAACATCTAGAAAGATTCTACATGTGTATACATACACAGACTGAGAAAGATATTTGGGTCTAATGGTAACCATCTCTAGGGTGGATCTGGGGGAGGGAAGGGAAGAAAAAAAGAAATTTACACACAAAAAAATATGATCAGAAATGCTGATGAGTTGAGCTTAACGTCATACAGGATCACAGGGTAGAGATGCAGAATATTGGATAGGAAGCTGGTTTTAGGGCCAGGAAATCCTTGTAGACAGGAAGATCTTGGCTAAAGTCCTGGTGCTGGCTGTGGAACCCTGAGAAAGTCACTTAAATTATCAGTGCTCTAGGCCAGAGGGTCAAACATCTAACCTACAGGCTATACGGCACACTCCCAGTGCTGTTACATTAGCTGATTAGCTAATCAGATTAAATGTAATTGGAAAATATTTAAGAAAATAAATAAAAATACAACAGAACACAATATTTATATGTAGTTTTCGAAATCAAGGGATCTTTAGGACCTAAAAACCATTTCAAATCCATTCAATTCAATTTATTAAGCCCTTGCTAAGTTCTAAGCATTATCCTAAAGCAGCTGGGATACAAGACAAAAAATCCTTTTCCCTCAAGGAGCTTATATTCTATTAGAGGAAAAACATGTATGCAAATAAATTAGCAGAAAATATATACGCATGAAATACAAAATAATGTTGGTAATGTTAGGGAATATCCCTAATCTACTCTGCCAGATAATACACTTGAGGACTGTACTTTGGGAACAACCATATCTTATATTTCTTTAGGATAAGGGCAGGGACTGAGCCTGTGATTTCACTGATTTGGAGAACTCCTAGATGCAGAAAAGTTCATTACCTATGTAAATCACACCTTCTAGGTAATTTATCACCTTGGACAGTTGCCTGGGGGCACTGCAAAGTTAAGCAATTTGGTAAAGGTCAAACAACCAGTATGACCTCTCTTAAAACCACCACAGAAGTCCAGCCCAAAGAACCAGATTCCCGTTTCTGGTCCTTTGTATATTTAGGGAACACCGGCCAACACCAGACTTAGGCTATCCATCTTTACCTATCATTCTTGCTATATAACCAGCTTACCTCTTTTTTCAGACAGAAATCCTAACAATAAAAATGAAATCACAGGGGTTTGCAAGCATAGGATACATGTGTTGCTCACGTAGGTTATGTGTACATCCACATGGGTTTATCTAAATGTAGCTCGTGGGGAGGCATGAACCATAATCTCTGGCAATTTGCTTATCCCTTTTTAAAGGAGATTTTAGTTCCTCCCTGAAAAGAATCAGGAGAAGAGGCCACTCACAAGTGACTCTACTCTCTTTAGAAGGGATACAAGACTAGAAAAGACAGAGGTGAAAGAGAGGGAGAGAGGGAAGGAAGGAGAGAGAGAGAAAAGGTAGAGAAATAAAGATATAGATCAATATATATTTCTATATATGTAGAAACGTATTTTGAATGTTATAAACAAATGCATATATTAAATATCATATAGTATATATTATAATTAAATTATAATCAATGATAATAACTGATAAAAATCTACTTTTGAAAAAAATAGCAATCTTTCTGAAGTCAGCATTTGAGCCGAAGGGTTTTAAAACACCTGACGAGAAACAGATTCAGCTCAGCCAAGGAATGCATGCTATCCTGGACGTTCCTTTTTCTAAACTTGTTTTGAGTACACTATTAGCATTGAATTCTTTGGGGCCAATTGGTCTGAAAACAGTCGTGATGATTTACTGGGAAATGACACAGAATCTTTCGTCTTCGTGAACATTGAGTTTCCAAAGAAGGCAGGCGTCATGCTGTCGACGCACAAACATCCTTATGATTTTTTTTTAAAAACTGTGATAGAAGACCTCTCTTCCTGTCCTGGCTCTAATCAATCTCTTTGAGCGATATATAAACTTTAAAGTGGTTTGTGGTTCTGTGTCGGTATCTCTTTCGTTAGAACTGACCCCTGCATTTCCCATTCTAGAGAATATTTTCCTTTCAGGGATTACAAATGTTCCTCCCTAGACATCCTCATTGCCTATGAAACCAAGCAGTTATTTTGAACACTGATGTTACCACTTGGAGAGGACATTGCAACAAAACACTTCGAGAGTTTGCAGCTTAAACATCATAGTCTCGTGGCACTGAGTTATATCATACGAGTTCCTGAAATGCCCACACTCTCACTCAGTGTGGATTTGGTGTTGCAGAAGGCTAAGGAACATTCAGTAGACAAAGTACTGCTAATGATTTCTTTTGTGGCTATATTAATCTCGCTAAAACTAAGCATTGCATTGGAGACAATGAAGCTTGCAAAAGACCTGTCAAATCTATATTTTTTAAATGCCTTATATTATAATCTCCCACAACACACACTGTTCCATTGACCTTTAAGCACATTAATGTCTGCAGGGGGAATCAAAGAATCTGCATGATGTGCATAAAATCTCTCATTCAACATTTAACAAAGGAAAATGGGGGGTACTTGGTTATAAGTGACGCAAAATCATCCACATCTGACAGATTTGCTGGATAGCCCAGAATAACAGTACATTTCCATGACATTTCAATGGCTCCACATTCTCTTTGGGATATATAAGTGCTTCGCCCATTCAAGCTGCAGTCCCTCCATACCTTGCCTTGTCTTGTCCAGGCTTTTTAATAAATTCTCAATAGGCATTCTACTCAAGGTTCCGGAATCCTTCCTCTTTCTTTTAATATTTCAAAGGATTCAGGCTATTATCCCTCATTCATTGTACATGACTATCTCATATTTTCATATGGTTCCTTGATTATTTCCTTGATACCTCTTCTTGCATACAATTCATCACTAGTAATGTATAGTATTCTAGCTTATTATACCCACCTTATAGCTTTCCATTACCCTTTAGGGGCTACTTCAATTTTAACCTTTCTGATATGGTAGTATTCTATAATTTGCCACCAAATAGCATCACCAGGAGAATACTGGTATTAAAAAGATGAGCTTTTGCAACTAGAAGAGACTTAACAATTCCAATGCAATAAATGACCAAGGATAACTCCAGAGATATAATGATGAAGCATACAGCTCCCTTCTATCAGAGAAGTGATGGACTCAAGTTTCAGAATGAAACATAACTTTTTGGAGATGACCAGATCTTTCTTTTGTTTGTTGACTATGTGTATTTATTATGAATGTTTTGCTTTTTTCTTTTTTCAGTAAGAGGGAGAGAATCGAGGGTCTTTTTGTTCATTAGAAAATACAAAATTAAACTTAAAATAAAGTATCTTGGCTTTTGCATCAACAAGCAGGTTGAGAATACTTCAAAACCTTATGAAATTCTCTGCAAAGATAATGGACTATGGGTGTAGGACATTTTATACACCCTCAGATTCCACTGTTAGATCACAGATCTAGTGTTGGAAGAGACTTCAGAGGTCATCTAATCAACATCTTCATTTTACAGTGTTGGAAACAGGAAATGGAAGTCCATGGAGGTTAGTTAAGTGACTTATTGAAAGTCAGATAGGTAGTATACATTAGAAAGAGGCTGTGAACTCACATCCCCTGACTCCAGAGATAATGCTTTTTCCTCTGTTCCATGCTGCCTAACTATATGTTCGGTTTCATTTTTCTAAGATGATTTTTCCCTCTTTTATTAATTTTCATTACAAGGAATGGCATCCTGGGGAAGTGAGGAAAAATAGTAAATTCAGAAATAAAGTAGATATAAAACCAAAATATAATAATTAAAAAATTAACAGAGAGAGAAAACACTATATAATTTCCCAGATGCAGCCTAACTCAATTTCTTCCCGCTTTTCAGTTCTAGGCCCAGCTCAATATCTGTTTGCAACATTTTTCTAAGATAGTTGTTGTTGTTCAGTCAGTCCAGTCATGTTTGACTCTTCATGACCCCATTTTGGGGTTTTCTTGGCAAAGATACTGGAATATCCCTTCTCCAGTTTATTTTACAGATAAGGAACTGAGGCAAAAAGGTTAAGTGCCTTGCCTAGGTTTTTGCAGTTAATGTGTCTGAGGCCACCTTTGAAGTCATGAATATGAGTCTTCTTTGTTAAGTTTAAAATTTGCTTCTTTTTATTTTCTTTTGAAGTTTTAATATTTAAGTTTAAAATAAATTAACGGAAAAGAAAATTCTATTTTCTCCAACCTAAATTTCATGTGTATGTGTATGTGTGTATGTATACCCACACACACACATATATTTCTTTTGTTCAGTAGTTTCAGTCATACCTAGTCCTTTGTGATCCCATTCAGAGTTTTGTTGGCAAAGATAGTGGAGTGGTTTGCCATTTCCTTCTTCAGTTCATTTTGTACCTGAGGAAACTGAGGCAAACTGGGATGAGTGACTTGCCCAGGCATATAGCTGGTAAGTGTTTGAGGTCAGATTTGAACTCAGAAGATGAGTTTTCCTAACTTAACACTAGGTACTCTATCAACTGAGGCACCTGGGGGGTGAGGAGGGAGGAGAGAAAGAGAGAGAGAGAGAGAGAGAGAGAGAGAGAGAGAGAGAGAGATTCATGAAAATGAAGGTCCAACTTTCAAGCTCTGATTTTTAAAGAACCACTGGCAAATCTTCATATGGCACATTGGGTACTGAGGTGACATACTGTAAATGTACTGGCTTCAATCTTATCACCAATGAACACAAATCACTATAGAACTAAATTATTATAGCCAAAATCCCCTGCACACTAATTTTCCCTTCAGTTTCTATTTGTTCTTTTATAAAAAGACGTTTGCTATAGTTTCTCATTCTTTTCTTCCTCCTCACCATTTTGCAAACGAACTTTTTCTCTAACCACTGTTACCTTCAGGTTACATATCTTTCTTATCAGCAAGAATGAATGCATGGATAAATGGGTGAATGGGTAGATAGATGAATGGATGGATGGATGGATGGGTAGATGGACATGTAGAGGAAGCATTTTTTAAGTATTCGCTACATGCAAAGCACTGTGCTAAATGCTGGGGATACAAATAGGAAAGTAAGATAGTTGCTTTAAAGAATTTATAATCTATGTGGGAGAGTTGGAACACTAATTCTTTGTTGGTAGAGCTATGAGCTGATCCAACCATTCTGGAAAGCAATTTGGAACTATGCCCAAAGGGTAATAAAAATGTGCATACCCTTTGACCCAGCAATACTACTTCTAGGACTGTATCTCAAAGAAATCATAAAAATGGGGAAAGGACCCACATGTACAAAAATATTTACGGCAGCTCTCTTTGTGGTGGCCAAAAACTGGAAACCAAGAGGATGCCCATCAATTGGGAAATGACTGAACAAACTGTAGTATATGAATGTATGGAATACTATTGTGCTATAAGAAATGACAGACTTCAGAAAAATATGGAAAGACCTATATGAACTGATACTGAGTGAAGTGAGCAGAGCCAGAAGAATATCATACATAGTAACAGTCACAGTGTGCAAGGACTGTTTTTGATAGACTTAGTCCTTCTCAGCAATGCAAGGACCTAAAACAATTCCAAAGGACTTATGATGCAAAAATGCCATCCACATCCAGAGAAAGAACTATGAAGCTGGAATACAGAATAAAGTAGCTTATTTTCTCCTTTGTTATGTTTTGTTTTTCTCATGGTTTCTCCTATTTGTTTTAATTCTTCTATGCAACATCACTATTGTGAAAATGTGTTTAACAGGAATGCATGTGTAGAACCCACATAAGATTGCATGCCATCATGGGGAGGGAGGAGGAAGGAAGGGGGAGAAAATTTGGAACTTATGGAAGTGATTGTTGAAAACTGAAAACAAATTAATTAGTAAATTCAGGGAAAATATCAACAATCCGGAAAAAAGAATTTATAATTTAATGGAGGAGACAATATAGGTAGAATTTTTCAGTCACAAGTCAGTTTCAGGATTCTTAGTGTACAGTGGCAATGACGTATGCCTTCTGACATTTAACCATTTGACAGTGCCAAGAACTTTGGTGGCAAGAACTTGTTTTTATGGGTTTTCAGTAGCTATGGTTGTAGCATCCGCAAGAGCAATTGTCAAGCTGCATGCCCACAACAAGTGTTTCCCAAGATTTCTGGGGGCATAAGGCTATAAGCATTGCTATTCTCAAGTTTCTTGGGTTCAAGATCCTATGATGTCTCCATCAGAATCTGAGAAAAGATGGTGGTCAAAGTGGCAGTGGTGTTGATCTGACTTCTCTGACATGCACCACCTCCTATTTCTCTGAGAATGCCAAGCTGCTTCAGCTACTCTGATTTGCCTGCATCGTTTTCAGAAGTCTGTTTCCAGTTGCAGAGGGATAGCTGGTCCCTTATCCACAGGAATCATTTCCCCAGATAATGGCTATGAGGAATGAAATGGTAACATGACCAATGATGGGAAAAGTGCTGCTACTCCCAGGCCCCTTGTGCCTATCTGACAGGACATAATACTGAGTATTGACTGATTTAATTGATTTCTATCCTCTTTTAGCCTCCTCTTTTTGTTGACAAATTTCCATCAGTTAAATTTTTTTGTATACTTCCTTTTGTTAAAATAGATAACTTATGTGAACAAAATGGGGTTGGGGCATCCATGATCTCATATAACACCCCATCTCTATCTATTCCCAAAATTTGGTATACATTTGGATCTTTGCTATAACCAGTTAATCTGAATGCTCAGTGGATTCTGAAATGATTCCCATGTTAGTATCCAGTTGTTTACTCTCTGCTAAGATATAATAGGATTTTGTTTTCATTCTTTTGTTCATTATTTACCACATCTATGCTTTCCAACTTTCTTCTTAAAGAAAATTTCCATGATTTGTTGGTGGGAGGCTTCTGAATAGTCTACATACAATTTTTTAGTCTCTTTCATTTCCTAATCTCAAACTCCATTTTCTAATGTAATTTTCACCACTGTAGGAGAACTTATAAACCGGTGCTCCATTATAAACCTCAGCATGCCTTCTCGCTTCATTTATAACAAAATTATCTATGTGGATATAATTCAGCTCCTCAGGTCACACATCTACTCATTGGTCATCAGACAAAGATCATAGATTTAGAACTGGAAGGGATCTGAGACACCATCATCTTTTATTTTACAGATAATGAAACTGAGGATCTAAAAGGTTAAATATTAATGTAGTCACAGTCGTAATCACAGTAACAACAATATTTATATAAAATTTTAAGATTTGTAAAGCACCTTCTATCTGTAATCTCATATAATCCTCATTACAGCTCTGTGATGTAGATGCTAATTTTACTCCCATTTTACAGATGAGGAAACTCAGTTTGAGTGATAGTAAATTAATTAGCCAGGGCTACACAGCTAGATAGCATCTAAGGCGGGATTCATCCTTAGGTCTTCTTGATTCCAAGTGCGATGGTCTATCCACTGTGTCACCTATCATGCAAGGAAGAATAGGAGGAGATAAATTCATGTTGCAATTAAAAGGTGCAAGATTCTTAACCCCTTTTTTTGCCACTTGTCATAGGAGAAGAAGGAAAGCATGCAAGATTGGTCTTTTTTTGATATTTTTGTATTTTATGGCTAATCATGACAAAAAAAAAACCCAAATTTAACCAGATTTTTCTGGTTAAGACTCTCTGTGCTTTGCTAGGATGGTCCTCTAAAAACATATGCAAGTGTGTCCGTAGTCCCATCACCAAAGCCTTTTTGTAAATTCACCATCATCTCCATGAGGCGTAAAACAGAAGAATACTGATATACTTGTTTTGTTTTTAAAGAACAATAAAATAATATGTTAAAACTATTTTTGTTTTGTAAGTTAAGTCATTCAGGGTGGCTTAAGATACTGGTCATTGTGACAGAAGATGTTCCGGTTATAGATGTTTCCACATAATTAATACTAGCTTTTTGAATGTTCTATACCTATAAATTGCTGGTAATAGTCAGTCTCCCCTCCCCCATCCTTCCCAAGGAAGAGCGTTATCCTTACCCCCAGTCATGCTCCTAACTGCAGCAAAACTGACCTGGACTCATAGTGCCACCTAGTGGTGAGCATGGGAACTAGCTAACTCAACATCACCCTACCTAGCTCTTTTTCCCTTTTCAGGATTCAAGACCACATTCACTGCTGAGCCCATCATCCCCACTTCTGCCTTCTCCTCTGTCTTTCACCATTCAAAGCTCTGTTTGTTCTTTTCAAGTAATCTCATATAAACACACATACTCTTTCAGCCTACCCCTCTTCCTCTCTTTCCTTAGGAAACCTTAGGAAAATCTCAGGTTTTAATTAAAAGTATAACAATGATATGATTTTCAATTTTTACATTGCAAATATACAGTATTGGGTTCAGTTCCATTATGGGTTAAGTTGAATTTCTTAGACTTTATAATATAATTTCTCTAAGAAAATTACCTCCAAGTTCCAAGCAGTATACCTTATGAATGAGTTTTTTGTAAATTAGACATTGCCACTATTAAGAGACTTGATTTTCAAATTCCTTACCCCATTTACCAAATACGGTATTTGGACTCAGATGTGGTACATTTTACTACCCATTTTCTATGTGTAATGTAGCACTTTGCGTCTTTCTTTTTCTACCTTGTATTCAACCGTATATATTACTTATTTGTATAAATTTAAAAGTATAATTATATATATATATATATATATATATATATACATTCTGCACATAGAGATGGGGGCTAGATCTATGATTTATTGGTAAAGGAAATTTCTAATGAGAGAATTTCTGCTTGCAAAGCAGGTCAGCACCTTCCATGCAACATATAGTCTTAGAGAGAATGGAAAAATTAAATTAAGATTTTTGTCATTAATACAAGGTCACACAACCAAAATGTATCAGAGGTGGGACTTTTACCCAGATCTTCTTTATTCCTAGGCAAGCTATCTATCCCTCCCCGCCCCTCCCCCACCTATTAAACTGTAGGTACTATTAAGAAAGGTATCAACCATGTCATGATCTTCTATGTAACCCCTATGTGGCCCATATACCATGGCACCTTGCCCACAGTAAAGGTTATATATGTGTGTATGTATATATGTATATAGAATATGCATTTATTGAATATAATTTAGGAGTCAAATTATTTCAACAAAAGATTCTATACCCTTCCTAACATTTGCATGTAGTTTATTTTTTATCCTAAAATGGTGAAGTACTTTCAATGAACTCAAGCATAGAATAATGAAAAGAGAGAACAAAAGCATTTATATAATATGTGCCAGATATTATGCTAAGTGATTTTTTTGTAAATATTACTTTATCCTCGAAACAACCCTAAGAGATAGGTACCATTAGTATCTCCATTTGCAGTTGAGGGAACTAAAGCAGAGAGTAGTTAAGTGGCTTGCCTAGGGTCATACATATAGTAAGATATGAGAGCAAATTTGAACTCAAGTCTTCTAGGCTCCAGGTTCAGCACTTGTCCACTGTAGCACCAAATTGCCTCTGTGCCATCAAAGTGATTTCAAAAATATCCCAGAAATGCATGGCCAAGAAAGAAAATACACTAGTCTTATAGTGAGGGTAAAGAGCAAAAGATAGACATCCAATGCGCTCTACTGAGTTGGGCAGCTAGGTGGTACAGTGGATAGAGCACCAGTACAGGAGTCAGGAGGATGTGAGTTCAAATCTCCCCTCACACACTTGACACTCACCAGCTATGTGACCTTCGGCAAGTCACTTAACCCCAATTGCCTCATTCTGGGTCATTTCCAGTCATCCTGTTGAATATCTGGTAACAGGATTCAGATGGCTCTGGAGGAAAAGTGAGGCTGGTGACCTGCACAGCCCTCCCTCACTCAAAGTCAAGGGCAAGTCATGTCATCATTTCTTTGATGGCGGTCTTCTTTGGCAACGAAGGATGACCACACACAATCAAGAGATGAAGAGGAAGTATGTCCAACAATTAATGCAAAAAGACTGGTCACACATTTTCAAAAGGCATGGGTAGCTTCTGATCTGCTTTGCTGGAGGTAGTAACCTCAATGTGATCATGAATTTATTGCGTATTGAAGTATAAGGTGTAATAATAATAAGTAGCGTTTATGTCGTGCCTTAAGACACTTTACATGTATTATCTCATGGAGGACAGATGCTACTATTATCCTGATTGGACAGAGAATGAAACGGAGGAAACTGGATTAGACAGGGTCAACATCTAATTTGATAAGTATTGTTCCACTTTCATTACGGCATTTGCTGTTGTTCTTCAGCCCTCTTTTGGTCCTGTCTGACTTTTCATGACCCCACTGGGGTGTTCTTGGCAAAGATGCTGGAGACGTTTTCCATTCCTTCTCCAGCTCATTTTACAGATGAGGACCTGAGGCAAACGGGATTAAATGACTTGCCCAGGGTCACATGTTAATAAGTGTCTGAGACCAGATTGGAATTCATGAAGAGGAATCTTCCTGACTCCAGGCCCCAAACTCTACCCATAGAGCCACTATTATACCAACAGTATCACTATTATACTCTGGCTTTACAGTAAGATTCATTTTAACACTGGTTTCAATTTATTTTATTTAGTTCATGGCATCAGAAATATAGAACCAGAAGGAACTTTAGAGATCATCTAATTCAATCCCCACATTTTACCCATGAAATAACTGAGGTCCAGAAAGTTTAAGCAATTTGCTTAAGTCAGGATTCAAACTCAGGTCCAGTGATTTCTAGTTCAGTGCTCTTTCTTTCACTGCTCTATGCTCTGTATAATTCATTAACCTAATGTGATTCATTAATTAAGAACAATCATTTTAATTACCTTGTAGGACAAATTTTAAATCATAAAATTTTAGCTTTGGATAGGACCTGAAAGGCTAATTCAAATACTTTATTTTAGAGGTAAAATTATCCAATTAGAAATACCAATCAAATGACCACTAAAAACATCATGGGATCACATTTGGGATCACTAACCTTTCTAAAACTTTAATTGGTCTCAAGATCATGCATCTAGGTAATGGGATAGGACCAGCCCTCAGATCTTCTTCCTCCTCTTTCTACTATGCCATGAAAAGTGCATGCTTGTTAAAACTTTGGCTTCTCAAAGAAGCCAGAAGAAACATCTCCTGGATAGGGTACATTTTTATGAACTGTTTAATGAATCTTATTACCTATAGCAGATGTTTAGATTTACTAATCTGACCTTTTTCAGGTTAGTGACCATATTCCAGGAGTAGGAGAATACTATCCTAGAAATATGCTGAGGGAGGCAATATGGGATAGTATAGAAATAATAACAGCCAAATCACCACAAAAATCTGAAAGAAGGGGGCAGCCTGTGAGGTCCAAGAATATAGCCTACATCTGAACAGGGAGTCGTTTGTTAACCATCTTGAAAAATGGTCCTTCAGTCTTCCCAGAAATGGAGTACTCAGTACTTAAAATGAAAGCAGATTCCTCCTTTGGATAGCTCTGCCAGAGGAGGGGGCGTGTATTGATCAAGATGAAACCTGCCTTTCTAGAGTTTCCACTCTTCCCTCTGGTATCGAGCAGAAATGATAATCTTTCTTCCATATGTCAGTACTTCAAACATATGAAGATAATGTGGTCATGCCCCCCCCCAAAAAATCTTCTCTACTCTGGTAAAACATCTCCAATTCCTGTACTGATACATCAAAAATGCTATCCCCTATGACCCTAGACAGTCATTTCACTTTCATGAACTTCATTTTCTTAATCTATAAAAAATAGAGTATGGACTAGATAGTCTCTGAGGAATCTTCTTGGTTTCCATTCATGATTTTATGTTCTTCAACCTATTCCCATATAGAATTATCTCTAGTCCCCTCACCATCTGGGTTCTGTCCAAATGTGGTGTCCAGAATTGAATATGACGTTCCATGTGATCAGAGCAAGGCAAAAGAGGGTGGGGATATCACTTCTTTATTCATATTACCTTTTGGGTTCCCATGTTATACTGTTGCTTATAATTGCTTGTAATTGACTAAATTGACTAAATCCCAACGTGTTTGTCTTGTGAACTATTGCCTAGCCACATCTCCTCCATTCTCCACTTAAACGGTTAGCTCATTTTTTTAGCCCAAGTTAAAAGACTTTGTATTTATCCAAATTAATCTTATTATACATATTTGGGTCATCATTCTAGCCTTTTGAGAACTTTTGCCAGTTATTACCTGATATGTGAACTATCCCTCTAGGTTTGGTGACATCCACAAATTTGATTACTGTATGAATTATGACTTCACTTAATTAATAAAAATGTACCACAGGACAAAAACCAGTATCTGTGACATTCCGCTGGAGACAGTTCTCTACTTAATATTGATTCTTTAATCATTGTTCTTTAGGCCCAGTCATTGAGCTAGTGTAGAATAAATCTTACAATGCTTTCATACAACCCACATTTCTCCATCTCATCTGCAAGATGTTGTGCAAGACTTTGTTCTCACCTTGCTTAAAATATACTTTTGTTGTTGTTTCTGGGGGCAGCTAAGTGGCACAGTGAATAGAGTGCTGGACCTGGAGTCGAAAAGACTCATCTTCCTGAGTTCAAATCCAGCCTCAGATACTTACTAGGGGTGTAAACCTGGACAAGTTAACTCTATTTGCCTCAGATTCCTCATCTGTAAAAATGAGCTGGAGAAGGAAATGTCAAACCATTCCAAAATACAAATGTACTCTATCTGTACATTTCCTTGATCCGCTTATTTATTAATTTTGTAAAAAAAGAAAACAATAAAAGGAAATGTTCTTGGTGAGCAGGATGGCTCTTAGTGGTCATTTTCTTTCCATCTAAGTTCTCATTAACCATCCTTTTAAAACTCAATTACAAAATATGACCAGGAATAGATGCCAATCTTAATTGATGAATACACTTTCCTCTTCTTGAAAACTTGTTCTTAAACACCTTCTATTCTTCCAGTAAAATGATCATTCTTCCTGATAAACTAGTTAAGATTTATTCCCCTAGCCCTCGAAACTTCTCCTCTAGAAGGAAGGCTAGCCTGCATTTCTACACGTATAATTATCCCTCAGCACTTTCAAAACCACAAACATAGCATAAGCTCTACAGATAAGAAACAAAGAAAAATGCTTTGTTTGCTCGAAGACTGCCGAGGATCATTGGCTTTTCAAGCCCACCTCCTCATGCACAGAGTTGATGAGCATCAGCTGGTAATGACAATACAAATGCAGAAGATTATTATGAGACATAGAGTAGTGAAAAGTGGTTTTACCTTAGAATGACATCTGGATTCTAGTTCTGCTGCTAGTATTTACTACTTGAATTAATGATAAGTGACAACACAATAATAACTGGCATTTCTACACCACTTTAAGGTATATAATGTACTTTCTTCATAATTCTGTAAGTTAAGTAGTACAGACATTCTGATCCTTATTCATATCAATGAGGAAACTGATACTCAGAGAAGGGATATAATGTCTCCAAAGTCACACAGTTGGCAAGTGTTGTCATTGTTGTCGGTGCTGGATTCTCAAAGAGGACCAGAATGGAATTGGAAACCAGGTCTTCTGATGCTTATCTAGTATTCTTTCCACAAATACCTCTACAATCTACAGTTGTGTGACACCGAATGCCTACATACCCATCCCCTACAAGAGGGGGAAGGAAGAAGCAAGGTCCAAAAGAAGACCCATGCAGATAAAGGAAAAACTGAGCTAAGGACAAAGCCAAATATTCCCAAAGGCAATCAGTTCACAGAAGTGGGTAATTTTTAATTGTATGTAAACAAAAATGATTTGTTTTTTTTTAAAGATGTGAATTCCAAATTCTCTCTCTCCCTCCCCATGCCCTCCTTGAGAAGACATGCAATTTGATATATGTAGATTATAAATGTATAGGCAGGCAAAACATTTCCATGTTAACCATGTTGAAAGAAAAAACAGACCAAAGATAGATAGACAGATAGATATAGATAGATAAAGAAAAAAACAGTATGATTTGATCTGCATTCAGACTATCAGTTCTTTCTCTGGAAGTGAAGAGAACTGTTCGTCATTGGTCATTTAGAATCGTCTTGGATCATTGTATTGATCAGAATAGCTAAACCATTCTCAGTTGATCATCATGCAATATTGTTGTTACTGTGTACAGTGTTCTCCTGCTCACTTCACTTCGCTTTTAAACAAAACTATGAAACTCAAACTTTGGCTTTTATAAATTTTCTGAGGCCTTTGCTGCAGCTCTTTGCACCATAAACTATACCTAGAAAACAGAAAACTCTCATATACTTTCATCTTGGTGAGGAGCTGTGATCTGCTTGAAAATCAATAGAGTGACAAATCCTTCAGGGAGAATAACAGTGATGCCCAAATCAATTGCCCTCTTGCTCCTTTCTTGTTCAATTTTAAGAAGGAAAGTCTGGATTATGTGCCATGGAGTTCTTTATACTTGGTACTTCCTAAACTAATACCAACTGGGAGCAAGGAGATATACCACTGAAATCTTTGACCTCACTCATGACAATAGGCTTGGCATCTCTCTTCCTGGTGCTCACTTTAAAGTTAAATGTGAACACTTTTTTATTTAATCCCAAAGATGCCTTTTAATTGATTCCCTGAATATTTTAAGATCTATTAATTCCATTGATGTTGCAAACACTGCAATTCATTCCAGCTGCTATTCTAATCATATTCATTAACAGGCTTATTTTTACCTGCCAGCTAATATTTTACATTACATCAATAAATCTTCAGCTTTCTCCCCAAACTATGTGCAAAAATAAAATGAATTCCCCAACCTTCTGATTTTTCCACAGGAGTTGGGTTAGCCTACAGCTCTCCTTCTGAGGAAGTTTAATCAAGCATGAATGTAAAGGTGATAAAGTAAAGAATAGGTATGTCACTCATTTGTCACATTACTAATACAGCACTAGAGTGTAACAAATACCACAATGTTTCTGTTAGCACCTGTTCCTGTAGATGAACTCCATACTTACGTATACAAAGCATGCAAAGGGTTCTTAATAGGTATGTGGCTGTAGATACGGAAACAGATAGCTATATTTCAATCCCTTAATAAGCTCTCTTTTAGATATGAATTGTAAGAGATGTTCATGTCCTTGGCCTCATTTTTTCCATTTCTCGTGAGGGATTTGGATTGACCCATCCAAATTCTCAGATGGGGCCAACACAGTCGATGACAAAGTATTTGGCCTATACAAGGACCAAGTATACAAGTAGATGAAAGGAACAGATTAAAGCTACACCAAGATCAGACTCATGACCTCAGCTTCAAATGGTCAAGAGCAACCTCAACCACAGTACTGAGAGAAGGCTTATGTATATCGTAGGCAAGGTGTGAAATTTGTCCTTCTTGTGTATAGGACAGTACATCAGAGGCTTTAAGTTCCCACTATAATATCACAGACTATACTCTTCTGACTTTTAAATTGTATGTATATGTGAAAATTTGGAAGTGTTATTTGTTGTATCCCCATATGTATAAGTGACTGATTGACTTACTTTACACATTCCTAATCCCAACATATACTTTCTATTTCTTTGTGTTCTCCACACAGATACAGAACTAAGGAATTTTTATACCTGGAGGAAGCAGGGAGGGGCATTAGGAGGTCAGAAAGGAATGGGTATCTAGAGGTATGGCCAAGGAGGAAATATTCATTTGTTTTAATAGTGTCCAGCTCTTCTTGACTCCATTTGGTTTTCTTGGCAAAAATACTGAAGGGTTTGTCATTTCCTTCTCCACTTCTTTTTACAGTTGAGAAAACTGAAGCAAACAGGGTTAAGTGACTTGTACATTAGTAAGCGTCTGAGGCTGGATTTGAACCCAGGAAAATGAGTCTTCCTGACTCCAGGAATGTACCAATGGAAGATTTTTATCCTGGTAAAAGGGGAGAAAAATTCACCCAAGGACAAACTCATCACCACCAAATGGACCAAGAAAGAAAAGTTCTAGGACAATGGTGTCCACACCTTCCAAACTTTGTTCTGTGTGACAAAGTTCCCGTGGTCTCTTTCTCCAGAATACCTTGTTCAAATTAAACATTCAATTAATGTCTGTTAACTTGTTTAGTGGTGAACAGTCTCCCTTGAGACAACATAACCACCTTCAACTTTTAGATGCCAAGAGGGCAAGTGGCATAAACAGGAATGAATGTGAAGGGAAAAAATATGAGAGGAGGCCCCTGAAGTCCTAAAAATGAGACCTGAGAAGAAGTACTGAAATAGGTGTTAGGGCCCATGTACTCTAGGTGACAAAATGGATACAGCCTAGGCCTGGAGTCAAGAAGACCTAAGTTCAAAGCTGGCCTCAGATACTTACTAACTATGAGACCCTGAGCAAGTTACTTAACCTATTTGCCTCATTCTCTCATCTGTAAAATGATCTAGAGAAGGAAATGGAAAGCCACTCCAGTATCTTTGTCAAGGAAATCCCAAATGGGGTCATGAAGAATTAGGCACAACTGAAACAACTGAACAACAACCCTGTGCCTTGTTTTGCTACCAGATAACTCTGGCCTCACTTCCTTCATTTCTAAAATGAAGGGTTTTGGAGTAGGTGATCTCTAAAGTCTTGTTAAACTCTCAAATTCCACAGATCTGAATCAGATTCCCAAATTGTGTTCATCCAACAGTATGCATAGAATTCCTTGGCAAACTTAAATGTTGACTAAAGTAGGCGGTCAAGATTTATCCTTGGTGTAGTTTTCATTTAAAAAAAAACTCCTAAAATCAAATTTGAAAGGAAAAAAATGTACCTCCTTCTGGACCCAGTGTGTGCTGGAAAGACCCAGTGTACAAATCATTTGCACCTGTACTCCTTCCATGCCATCCTAAGCTAATTTTAAAAAGGCTCTGAAAGCTTGCCAACAGCACATGTGCACTGAAGATAAAATGTAATAGCAATTAATCCAATCATCTCTGATTTAATGTTAATTTAACCCAGTGGATTATGCCTTGTTTTGTGTGCAACTGTGTTGATCCTGCTATGTTTCAGAGAGCCCCCAAAATCAATCAAGTTACAATCCTTAATTGCAGTCAAAATGGGCAACTTGACTCAGCAGGAACCTTCTCCAGAGGAGCTATTGGTCCTGAAGAAGAAAGGCAAGTCTAAGGAAGTGGTATCTTTAATGACTTGCTATTCATACAGCAGCTGCTGCTCTAGAAATTAGTTGTGAGGTGTAACTCAGTTGGTGTGTTGATCTATCCAGTTGAAGAGAAGTTCTACCCAGAGGAAATTGGACAAGTCCCTGCTGAGAATTTCAGTGGTCTTATTATTGATATTTCTAGCAGGAAAACACTAAGTGAAAGGATAGCTTGACTTGACTTGCTTTGGAGTTTACAGCATCCTTTCCCCATTGTGGTTTCATTATATTGTGGGTCAGCATAAGAAATTCAATGGGAAATTTTTTTAGAAGTTTTGCAAAAGATGCAGATGATATGTTAAGGCCAGCAGACCACACAGAAAAAGTTTAGAAACTCAGAAATGTATAATATCCAGAGAGAAAGAGAGACAGAGAGAGTATTGTGTGTATAGCATTTTATAATATAATATTGTATACTGTCAACCCAAATTTGACAATAAGGTACTCTAAATACTGTGTAAAAAAAAAAAAAAGAAAAAATTCAGACTTCTCTGGAGTGAAAGGAGGACCAAAAATTTTGTGTGGATTTTACAGATTACAACTCGTAACCCTGAGATGCCAAAGGGATAACTATAAACTTTACAACCATGATAGTAAAGAAGCAAACCAGCCTTATGTAAGTCATTGTAGGACTGTGGAAAGGGGAAAGGATTTGAACCAGAGGAAGATGTGGGTTTGAGTCTTGACTGGCATTTACTTAAGCCTGATTGCTTAAGCCTGAGCAATTCCCCACTTGGGGTTCAGTCCCCTCTTCCGTAAAGTCAGGGGGTTGGTCCCAGTGATTTCTAAGATCCCTTCCAGCTCTAAGTCTATGCACTATAATAGAAAATACTACTCTCTCTCCTCAATATGATTTATTTGTGTTTGGGTGCCAGCTTCCTTTAGTTGGAGCTGAAAGCAAATGGTCAACAGATTAGTGATACCATATACATAAAGCTTCTTGGAACGGTGGCGGGGGTGGTTTCCTTCCTTGTGTTCAAGTTCTTCATTGAAAACTGAAATAATAACTGACATTTACATAGCCCTTAATTATTTAAAGAATATCACATATATATCCTGATGTGAACCCTACAATGTCCCTAAAGAGAGGTATCTAGAGGTATCATTCATATTTCTTTTTTTATTTTACTTTATTTTTAATTTATGGAATAAAACAAGCATTTTCATATCATAGTACAATAAAAAAGCATGATTATTCATGAATCTGCAAATGTACTATACATAACTTGCTATTTCTTTCAAATATATAACAAAATTCATGTAAATTTCTCTTTTTTCTTTTTATTTCTTCCTTCCTCCTTCCCTCCCTAGAGATAGCTACCATTAGACAAAAATGAGCATATATGTGTAAAATTATTCTATACATCTATTTATCAGTTCTTTTTCTGGATACAGATAGCATCTTTCTTCCTCTGTCCTTTATAGCTAATCTGGGTATTTATAATAGACAAAATAACTTAACTTGATTAAAATTGTTCTTAAAATAATATTGCTGTTACTGCATACAATGTTCTTTTAGTTCTCCTCATTTTGCTCTTAAATATTTCATACAAGTCTTTCAATATTTTTCTAAGATCACTGAGCTCATCATTTCTTATAGAACAGTAGTATTCTATCAGGATCATATACTACAACTTGTTCAGCCATTCCCCAATTGATGGTCAGCCCTGCAATTTCAAGTTCTATCTCCATTTCACAAATGAGGGCACTGAGGATATGAGAGTGACCATGACTGTGAAGTTCTAAGTGTCACAGGTCGGTCTGAACCCTGGTATTCTTGATTCCAAATTCAGCATCCCATTCATAGTTCCCTGCACCCTCTCAGAAAAGGGACTGGTCCCAAAGACAGTCACAGACTTCCTATTGTCATTAAACCTTAGTAAAGGATTGGTTAATAGACTCTTCACATAAAGTGCCACCACCATGTTCTCTTTCATCATTTTTCTCCGCCCCCCCCCCGCTTTTTTTTGCAGCTGAGAATAATTAACTGTTCTTTTGTGAGTGTCATTTGTTCTCAAGGAATTAAATGCCACCTTATTCCCCAGAACAAGAATTCAACTGTCATAATTATAGCTTCATTTCTGAAGCAAAAAAAAAATCATAATTTATTACAGATTGTTCAGCATGCAAGATAGGTTTAAATGTCTTTGGAAGTAAATTGTGGCATGTCAGGAAAGGGGTTTTGCCACTATTGTAAATGATTTATAATTTTACATTTAACATGAATAGCATTAATCCATTGTGCATATATTATGTAATTCTATGGCTAGGGCCCTTTGAGAATTATATATTCAACTCTGGTCAGTATACAGCAATGATAATTGCAACAGTGATGAGGATGATAAGGATACTGCAGTCATTTAAAAGATTAAAAAGTAAGCAACAAAATGAGTATTGACACGCACAAAAAAAGATAGGAAGTAAGCATAGAAACTGCTTGTCTGTGACACCAGATAAAACCAGAGCTAAGATGGAATTTCTGTGACTCATATTAACCTTCAACGACCAAACACAGGGTTGTCCCAAGGCTTCCAAGCGTTCAAGCAGAATCAGAGCTAAGAACATTCTGTCTCAGGGCTTCGATGTGGAAGGGATAGTGGAGTTTTCCATGTAATCTGTTGGAAAGCATAGAAATTGGTTCCATTTTGAACAGGCATTTACCGGTGTCATAGTGGTGTCAAAACTTGCTGTGATAGCACTATTAGGATACTATACTTTGAAAAATAATCATAGCTAATATTTCTATAGTGTTTTAATGTGTATGAAGCACTTATATTATGCCTCTTGAGCCTCACAACGAGCTTGGAAGAGACATGCTATCATTATTCCCACTTTACAGATTTGCTAGTCAAGGCTGAAAAAAATTAACTGACTTGCCTGGAGTCAGTCAGGTAGCAAATTCTGGAGCTGGATTAGAACCCATGCCTTTCTGACTCCAAGTCCAGCATTCTATCCACTGTACCTTCTCGCTGCCTTGATGACTTTATCTGGGGGATTGAGGTGGGAAGAGTTTTTTCCATTAAAGTAGAACACAATCCCCATGCCTTTCTCTTTATTCCATACTCATACTTTTGTACTGAATAGAATTATGAAAAGATGATAGTGCATAGTACTTACTGTGTGCCACACGAGAGTGTGCACACTGTGTGCACTAAGAGCTTTATAATTATCTCATGTGATCTTCACAACAACCTTGAGAAGTAGGTGCTATTACTAACCCCATTTTACAGATGAGGAAACTGAGGCAGGGGCTGCCATTTACCCAGCTAATATCTAAAACTGGATTTGAACTTGAGTCTTCCTGACTCCAATCCTGACTTCCCTCAAGACTCAGCTCAAATGCCTTTTTCAGCTAGAGGGTTTTCCCAGTCCTCCCAGTTCAAAGGGTCTTCCTCTCTAAAGTTACCTTCCACATACTCTGTGTGTATCTTATATATACCTATTTATGTATGTATTATCTCCCCATTAGAATGTAAGATCCTTGAGGGCAGGGGCACTTTTTTCTTTTTGTTTTTATCCTCAGTGCTTAGCATAGTGCCTGATACATAATAAAACCTTTTAATAAATTCTGGTTGAATGATTTATTCATTAATTGAAGTCACAGACATTTATTATTAGCTCCACACTACATATGGAACATTACTAGGAACTAAGCGAGATACAAATTTTCAATGCTTTTACCTTACAGGGAATGATAGAGACTGGTTAATAAAGAGGGAGAGGAAAACATCATGGAGAGAGAGGAGGAGAAAATGATTGATAAATGCACTCACTAATAGCAAAGGATTTTTACTAACCACAATATTTAGCTTTATCTAACAATATTCTTGTATTTTCATCCCTGTCTATCTTGGCCCCCAATGCCCAAAGGCTAGATATTTTACCTTTCACTGGTATACTTAAAGCAGTTTCAGGCTCTGCCAGAGGCTCAAAGCCCAACTAATAATGTTCTTTCATTTGTAAGGGGTGGGTCCTCTACACTCAGTTCCATTTTGCCACTAACAGACAAGTTAGCTTTTGCAAAAGAATATTTATTTCAAATGTACAATCACACATATACAACGTTAGTCCTCAACACATGGAGATTAAGACTCCTTCCTCTCATACGACCTCCGTCTCTGGAGACTGAAAAGTGATTAGGTAGTTGGATTCATAGTTTAACTCAGTCGCTAGAGAGCAAAGTTCCAAATTCTAAAACAAGACCTTAGTCTTGAGTCCTGGACATCCTGGCTTCTCAGGGCTTCCCAGCCAAGGCTGGCTGGATGCAACATCCCACCTGAAATACTGGCTCCTGGATAATTACGTCTCATACTCCCTGGTCAGGTGGGCATTGCTACCAGCACCTGAAACTAAGGACAGTAAAACCAAACAAGATAAACTTCCCAGGTCCATTTCTCAGAGCTGCAGTAAAAGAGGAGGGACAGAGAGGTATCCCTCCTCCTGTTCAGTTCATGGTGTCTACCCTGTGGGTACCCTGGAGGTGATCTTCCCCCTCTAAAAGCAGCAATAAACAGCACATAGAAAACAGAATGAGACTGTCCGAGTCTGCCCGTTTTAAAGATATTTTCTATTTTGACTGTAGTCAATCAAAACAGGTTATTCTCACTCACATGATAAGATAACAACAGCATGAAGAGTTGCTCCACATTAGGGGCATGCTCTGAGACCATATTACGTAATCAAAGGTACCATAGATTGGTGTATTTGGAAGAGTCCCCAGTCCCTTAATCTACCCAAGAATAAAACTACTCAATCCTTACGAGTAGTGAACCATCTAGAACCTGTCTATATCTCAGGTAAAGATAATTCCCATTATCTGTGTGGTTTCAGTTCCCAAGACAAGACCAAACATGTGCAAGGATGAGGTTGTATCCCATCCTGATTGATGTAATCATAGAATAATAGGGCTTTGGACACTGGATAAAAGAGAGAGGATACTATACAGGAGCTATCTGTGTGTTTAGATAAGATAAAGTCACATCTTTTGGACTTTATGGATAAAGCAGCAAGTCAGTTCAGACTCATCCAGTTAATGGATCTCATGATACAGTATTAATATCATCTATGCTGTATTAAGGGCAGTTAGGTGGTGCAGTGCAGCTCATCTTCCCGAATTCAGATGTGGCCTCAGACCCTTACTAGCCATGTCACCCTGGAAAAGTCACTTAATCCTGTTTGCCTTAGTTACCTTATCTTTAAATAATGAGCTGGAGAGGGAAATGTCAAGATTCCAGTACCTTTGCCAAGAAAACTCCAACTGGGCTTCGTAAGAGTCCAACATGACTGAAATGACTGAACACCCAATACATTATATATTTATTTATTTTGTTAAAAATTTCCCAATTCTATTTTAATCTGGTTCATACCACAATGGGGAGTTTTACCACTTGTTGACTGTGCTGCCTACAAGTTTGAAACTTCTACAATGCCTGATTTCTCCCTTAGAATGGGAGCTACTGGAGATTAGGGACTTTTTCTGCCAGCATTTAGAATGGTGTGTGGAACATTGGCAGCACTTCATAAATGCATGTTGAGTGATAGACTTTAGTGGAGAATACTATGATGACAGAGCTACATAAATAAGGACAGGTCATTAGATGTGCCCTGCTCCATTTAACATATGGGAGCCCTTGGATGGTTACCATTCCCCTTCCACCCCAGCAGTTAATTTCTGGCACTTGGATTTACATATGTTCACTGAGGAGAGAACTTCATGAGTAAAAGGATAACCAGATTACATGAGCTTTCTGCCCTTCATAAAAAGACATGGCAAATCCAGAAACGTTCTAACCCGCCCCAGTCATAGAATGGCCCCTCCTAAATATCCACAGCCAGTTAACAGCGAGGTGGGAAGGAATGGAAACCAAATGGTTTGATGAGCTGTCTGGAATTTGAGCTAAAAGAAATAGGGCCTCCCCTCTCCCAGGCAAGGAAAAAGACCTATTCTCCCCCAGGAAAGGACAATGACAATGGCTTGTGAGGAAGCCAGCTCTTTACCCCTCAGGTCACTACCAGGGTTGCCTGGGGGTCCAATTAACTTCAGTTAGTTGAGTGAAGGGTTGACTCCCACCCTGGCTCCCATCCAGTGCCAGAGGTTTGCAGAGAACAACCTTTGAGATTCAGCCCAGGCTTCTTCTGTGAAGGCTAAGGCTGCCTAAATTCTCACTGCTGTTTACACATAGAGAGATGGCAACATGAAGCATTGAGAAATGAACTCACAATTGGCTTAATTTAAAATGGACTAGCTTTTCTGAACTTAAAATGAAAGCATTAATCTTAAATTAGCTGCGATTTTATTTATAGTTAAACAAGAGAAAACGCATTTCTGGCTTAAAATATGAATTTATTACATGATTTTCATAATGTATATTTTGTCATTTTTTTCCCAAATGGTTTTCTCCTGACCTGGTAAATGATTGCTTTGGAGTTTGTGACTTACTCTTTATTTGGTAAATTGTTGCAGTGTATCAAGAATTTATTATGCAAATTTTAGATCCATTTTTGAAACTCATTTCCGAGACATATGTGGTCTCTAATAAGGAGTGAAAAAGGAGGCATTAAAAAAACTCATTTTTCATGAGAGGTGAATAAAAATAACAATGATAATTTACATTATATGATACTATTAGTTTCATACTCTCATTACCCCTGTGGAGTGTGTAGCACCAAGTACGAGCTCCATTTCACAGATGAGAAAAATGAAATTCCAAGAAGTTAGAGAACTTATTGAGGAAAGATGTATATTCTAGACCTCCAATCTAGTTCTGCTGATTCTAAATTCAGAGCTCTTTGCATGCTACATGATGCTAAATAGATATTACAATATATCAGATTTTTATTGAGAATCATGGGAAAATTCTTTTCTGTTAAAGATTATTCCCTTCCAGCTGTAACTCTGACTTCCTAAATTTTGCTACCATGTTTCAGCTGCTGCTCACCCTGGAACTTTTCTCAGTACCTTGAGCCTCCTCACCCTGGAACATCCCTCTACCATGCTGGCCCCTTTCTCTCATGGATGAGTTTCCCTGAGGTCTCAATTTTGGGGAAGAACCCCCACCATTCCAAACTTCATTTCCCTTCCTTCTCTGTTTCCCATTTTCCAGACTTCTACACCATGCCCCCATTCTGTATCTTTCCTACTTTCCTTCCCCCAACATTTCTTGCTGTTCACATGCATCCAACTCTTCATGATTCCATTTGAGGTTTTCTTGGCAAAGATATTGGAGTGGTTTATCATCTCCTTCTCCAGCTTATTTTACAGATGAGGAAACTGAGGCAAAGAAGGTTAGGTCACTTGCCCAAGGAGACACAGTTAGTAAGCGTCTGAGGTCAGGTTTGATCTACAGCCTCACCTTTTTAGTTTTCTTTTGTTTGTTTTCTTTCCCATTAGAATGTAAGCACTTTGAAGGCAGGCACTGTCCTTTATTTTGACTTATAGTCATATGTCTCTGGTACTCAGCACAGGGACTTGCATATACTAAATGCTGGTTTAATTTTTTTCAATCTTTGATTTTTCTGTGTATTCTGGTAGAACTCAATAGCTTTGCTTTTAGAAGGTGTTTTGCCATAAGTGATGCTTCTTTTGCTTTGTGTTTAAAAATGCTCCAGTTCTCTCCTCACTGTTGCCACTGGCTCCACCATGGCTGCTGAAGCTAAGACAAAGCAAAAGAAAGGGACCCAGGGAGAAGACCAAAAGCTCTGGCTGATTTGCCTGTCTAGCAAAAGATAAGATGGCATTCCCAGGGGATCATGGATTTAGAGCTGGCAGGGACCTCAGAGGCCATCTAGTCAAACTCCCTCATTTTACAGATAAAGTAAAGCTCAGACACCCTAAATGACTTTCCCTAGAGGCAGATAGCGTCAAGAGACAGGACTGGAACCTAGGCCCTTTAACTCTATAGCCACTAGAAGAGGGGGAAAAATCACTTCCAAGAGTTATTGGTTATTGAGTATGTTTGTACATCTATTGAAGTACCAAGACTCCAGGGATCTAAAGCCTTGACTTTAGCATGCCTGTAAAGATGATTCACCACAGGGCAAATCATTAGGATAGAGAACACAAAGAAATTCTTAACATAGTAACAAACATATGAACCTATTACCAAATATGACTCTAGAATAATAAAAAATAGACTCTTCAGCAATAAAACAAAATATTTAAGGCATCCAATTATTCCTATAAATTCCTATAGAGAAGATTACAACCCTCTTCTGAATTCCATCTCTGCAGAAAGATGGAACTATAATGGAGCCAGAGAGCCACTCCATTCTACCATAAACAATGTCCCTAGCTCAACCTTTT
This sequence comes from Potorous gilbertii, assembly GCA_028658325.1. NCBI lineage: Eukaryota > Metazoa > Chordata > Mammalia > Diprotodontia > Potoroidae > Potorous > Potorous gilbertii. The sequence goes on from CM053773.1 coordinate 124,630,124, forward strand.
TCAATCACCTTATTTGAAGTGTGCCCTCACCTCCTGGAGCTGAGTGGGAAAGGGCATATTGTTCTGCTATACTGTCCTCACTGAAACAAATTAAAGGGATTAGCCCTCAACTATGGCATTAGCAAGTATGGGAGGGACTGAGCACACAGAGTTATAAGGCATCAGGTATTACCTATGACATTACCAAGGAAAGTGGGGAGCTAACGGCACTCCAAAATGTATCTTGAATGGAATGACACTATATTTAGAATCCAAAGTGCTTATTTCTGATCTCATCTCTCCTGCATACATTCTCTTTGACCAACCTCTAAGTCTGCTTTCCCTTCTATAAAATGAGAATAATCACATGTCCTAATTATCTAGTAAGATTATCATGAGATTCATTCAAGTGGTCTGCCCATTTCTAGATCCAAGTTCCTATGATCTGAAGGTACCTTACAAACCATGCAGTTCAATTGGAATGTAATGTATTACTAGTATTGGACCAAAGTAGAAAGGAAAAAGAATGAAAAAGGATGAGTAGAGAATAGCAGAATCACAGGATCAAGGATTCAGAGCTAGAAGAGAACCTAGAAATCATCCATTACAGCAATTCTTGACCTGGGTTCCAGGAATTTGTTTTTTAGTAAATATTTTGAAAACTATTTCAATATAATTGGGTTTTTTGTGATCTTATGTATTTTGTTTTATATTTAAAAACATTTTTCTGAGAAAAGAGTCCATAAGCTATACAAGACTGCCCCCCAAAGTGGATTATGGCATACAAAAAGGTTAAGAATTCCTGGACTAGGATAGCACCTTCATTTTCTAGATGGAAAGAAAATTGAGTCCCTGTCTGGAACTTTAGTGAATCAATCAAACAAGCATTTATTAGTCACCTATTATGTGCTGGTCCCTTTACTAGCTGCTGAAGATACCAAGACAAAGGATGAAACAATCTACTCTCAAGGAGCTAGTGAAGGATGTTTTTATATACTTATATTCGAATTAGTGTTGCTATAGGAGTGCATAGCAGGATAGGAAAAGGAAAGGATTGACACACTCATAAAGAGTCCTGCATTGCTACATGGTGCTATCTGTGGCCAACAGGAGAGGTAATCATGGTAAGAAGGGACATATTAGTCAATCTCTACGCTCAGAAGAAGCCATGTAAGGCTGACACAGGCCCTAGAAATGGCATATCGGGCATAATATCAGTTCTGGGGATAAAGTTCCATTGCTATTCAGTGTGTCAGGAAACCCTGGGGGGTTGCCCCAGACACAGGTCTGGGCCAGCTCAATTGACGTATTCAGGGCTGCTTTCTAAAGTTGTATCGACCAATAGACTTGCAGCTCATGTTCATGGCAGCAAACCAAAGTCCTAATTAATGCTTTCCTTTTAAAATGTCATCATTTAAAGAAAAATTAAGTGAATTCCCTGTTTGTTACAAGTGCCCCCTGGTCGACAGCCCGGAAGATTGAAGTCCCCTGATCGCTCACCAAACAACTTCATTGTTAGGCTGCTGGGAAGCAGGTTTCTTTCCCTCCAAGCAGTCCTTGCATCCAGAGTATTGAGGATGGACCAGCTCTAAGGCTGAACACAATCCAGACTGGAGGTACATTGGGCCCTTGGGCTCCATCCAGGAGGCTGACAATTAGGCCGTGGACACCTGTCTGCAAGCAGCCATCAGCAAACAAGGTTGGATTTAAACCCTTGACCTACGGGTGAAGAGCTCTGGACCTCATTATGGCTCCTCATCACCAGCCTTTCATCAGTCATTGTTTCCCAGGGGCTGCTAATTTGATAAAAAGAGATTTTATAAAGTGTAAGATTTACGAGGTTTCACACTGAGACAAATGGTAATTCAATTTGCCCATTACAGAAGGGTAGGGGGAGTGGGCTAGAATATGAACCATATTCTTCATTCTTTTATCTCTCCTCCTCCTACACACACACACACACACACACACACACACACACACACACACATACACACACACACACGCACGCACGCACGCATGCACACACACAGAATTGAGCCACTTGTCACTCAGAAAGACTGATGACTTACTTTCTTCGTCTGGGAAGATGGCAGAATATAACGGGGACATCAGTTGGGCAGAAAAGAAGTCATCTTTCTTTTTAGATATTCATCAAAAATTTATTTCACTTTGACTAACCCCAGGCAAAGGTTATCACCTAGCTCAGCTTATGTTTATTTCAGAATGAGCAAGTGATTCCTTTTTCACCCAACATTTCTAGCAACGCAGAGTTATCATCATTCCCAAGAACTGTTTAGGTTCCTTGACCAGAGAAGGCGTTTAGCTATGTCATCCATGATATATGGCACATTTAATTGCACTATGCAGCTATTCTAAAAGCATTGAGAAGTAATCATTTAGTATTAATATCCCAGGGCAATCCAAGGTCACAGTACATTAAAAACTAATTCATACTGGTTCAAGGATGCATTTTTCATATAGGGAATAACATAATTCTTTTATGATAAAAAGTAATAGAGGTGTTGCTGGGTGATGAGATACAAGATATTCTGAATATCCATCACTGGTTCTTTTGTAAAAATGGCTAAGTGAGACATTTGTTCTTTACAACTCAACTCACCACTAATTTGTATGTCACCATATTAACCTTTTATGAATAAGACTGACCATGTTTTCAAAGGCAATAGCTTTCATTGTTATCATGTGTTTCATCACAAGCACTTAATCCTTATTTCAGTATATTCCCTCTGAGATGGCTGTTATTTCCTTGATCACATCTGTAATCAGAACCTTCACTATAGATAACACAGCTACTTCTAGGGAAAAAACTTTTTTCTCTCACTTCCTCCATATGCCATCCCCACCCTGATAAAGTAGAAATAACTCAGGGAGCTTTAGGTTCAAGACTCAGATCTGACATCAGCTAGCTCTATGCCTGTAGACAAATCAATTAACTTTTCTGAGTCTCAGTTTCCTCGCCTGTAAACTGTAAGTCATAATGCTTTCTTTTTTTATCTCACAGAGGACATTATACGGAAAGTGTTTTATTCAGTCATTTTAGTCATGTTCAACTCTTTGTGACCCTATTTGCAGTTTTCTGAGAAAACTGAGGGAAAGAGTGGTTTGCCCAAGGTCACACAGCTATTGAGTATTTGAGGTCAGATTTGAACTCATGAAGACAATTCTTCTTGACTAGAAGTCTGATACTCTATCCATTGTGCCAACTAGCTGCCCATAAGGAAAGTAGTTTCTGGATAAACCTAAACATCTTATATAAATGTCAGTCATTACAAAGAATTAGAAGTATTTATAAAGACAGCAAGGTAGCTCAATGGATAGAGCACTGGACTTGAACTCATCTTCATGAGTTCAAATCTGGCCTCAGACACTTAATAGCTGTGTGATCCTGGCCAAGTCATTTAACCCTGATTGACTCAGTTTCCACATTTGTAAAATGAGCTGGAAAAGGACATGTCAAATTATTCCAATATCTTTGCTAAGAAAACCCCAGATGGGGTTACAAAAGGTCAGACATGACTTAAAAGGACTGCAAAACAACAAAAGTATATATTCTGCTAGAACAATAATGCCCTAAGGCAAAAGGAACTTTTAAAAATGTTAAATAGGCTAACTTCATACAGCCAAATCCTACTTTTTTTTCCCTTCACAGTCGTCATTGTCTTTACGTTTAGGTCACATCACCAACAAAAATGTCTATGTAATCCCAAGAGAGGCAAAATGAAGGAGAAATATCTGAAATTGTTTAAAGATTCCATCTTATCAGAAGCTCTACAGTGTTACAGACCCTAGTTCAGACTCTCATCACTTCTTGCCTGTATTTTTTGCAGGAGTTTCCTAATTGATTTCCCAGCCTCTAGTCTCTCCCTTCATCAGTCTACCCTTCAGGTAGCTACCACAGAATGTCACTCTCTTTCTCCACAAACTCCAGTGACTCCCTATTGCTTTTACAATCCAATAAAAACTCCTGTGTTTGGCATAAAGTCCTTCACAACCTGGTGCAATCTATCATTCCAACTTCATGATACAGTGCTCCCCTTTCTATACCCTTTGGTTTCACCAAAGTATTCTTCTCTATGTTCCTCACAAATGAAACTCAATCTCAAGGCTCCTTGCCTATCGACAGGCTATTTATTCCCCATGCTTGGAATATACTACCTTCTTCCTCCCTCTCTTTCAATCCCTAATTGACTTCAGAGTTCACCTCATGATCTAGCTTCTATGGGAGGCTTTCCTGATCTCCCAACTGTTAAGATCTTTCCCCAAAAAATTTCCTGTTATATGTTTTATGTATATTTTATGTTTATATTATATATATGTATATTTATATAGTTGGATATGGTTTACTAGAATGTAAGATCCCTAAAGACAAGGTATTTGGCTTTTGTTTTTGTATATCCAGCTCTTAGCATAGTGCCTGACACATAGTACATACTTGTTGCTATTAGTCAGTCACCATGTATTTATTAAACACCTATTATGTGTCAGGAGAAGGCAGCTAGTTGGCTCAGTGGATAGATCTCTGGGCCTGGAATCAGGAAGATTTGAATTCAAATTCAACCTAAGACACTCACTAGCTATGTGACCCTGGGCAAGTCAAAACCATTCCAGTATCTTTGCCAAAAAAAACCTCATACAGGGTCATGAAAAATCAGACACAGCTGAATGACTCAACAACAACATGCAAAAATGTAAGGTGCAAAGGCAAAAGAAAAAAAGTATTTTAAAGCTCTCCACTGAAATAGTTCACATTGATGTAGTTAAATAACCACAGAGGGGGAAATAATGGTACCAGAACTGGTATAAGGCACGCAAACAAGCTACCGAGATGTAGTTCTCCGAGCTCAAAGGTGGTAAATTATTCTACTCATTGATGCCTTCATCCTCAGGCTCAGAGATGACCATGATGTTTTTATATATTGTACCAGTTGTAGTGCATCAAGTTAGAGAACCAGAAAGAGACCAGCAGCATGTTACATGGCCCCTTAATGGAGAAATGGGAAAATGTGAACAAGAATCAGACAAAATGAGAAAAGTTGAAATCGGTATTTCACATTCATGTCATTGAGATGCCTTCTAAATATCAGTCTTTAGGACATAATCAGGAGTGTGTAACTGTAGCCATTAAGCTCCTTTTCTACAGTTTTTCTCCCTGAAAACATAGAATAAATGAAAAAGAGAATCCAAAGAATTCTAGAAGGAAAAAAAAAAGGAGGCAATAAACCCTATAAGAAAGATATGGGACCTGGGAAGACAGTTTCCAGATTCAGTGAGGGAGAAGTTCACATCAACCAAGAATCTTTAAATTCACTTTTCTAAATAATTTCTTTTAAACTTTCATGTCTCTGAAGAAACCCAATATTTCAACCAATGGAGACAGTAATGGTCGGTATACAAGATCTTTTGAACAAAAAGTTTGACTGTCCATTTCATAATTACATATAGCTAATAAATCTGAAAGCCACCTATGGGAATTCCCCTGATAGATTTGTGAAGCCTACTGGGTCCCTCAGCTAGTTAGCAATGGAATACAAACTTTCATCCTTTGTTGTTGTCTTTCTCCTTCTTCTTTCTTTACTTCCTCTTACAAGCTCAAGATTTAGGAAAACTAGAAAGACTATTCCCAGAAGAACCATAAGAAATGACAGAAAAGTAGGAATGCCTTCCCCAAAAGTTTCTAATGTTTAGTGGGAGTAGTTGTAGAAGAAGTAAAGTTTTATAATCACCTCCTTTCTAAGGGGCCTGGACTCTGTAGACCAGGTGTAGGGAACATGAGGACCTCTAGGTCCTCAAGTGCAGCCTTTGACTGAATCCAAATTTCACAGAACACATCCCCCTTAATAAAAGGACTTGTTCTGTAAAACTTGGGCTTGGTCAAAAGGCCATCCCAAAGATCTACAAAGTCACATGTGGTCTCTCAAGGCTACGGGTTCACCATTCCTGCTTTAGACCCTAAGAAAAGCACAGGCCCAGAGAAGGAAGATTGAGTAGTAGAAAGTTCAGGTTCCCATTGATTACATCCTGAATGTTAGTATCACTCATTCTGAATGACAGTTGAAGTTTACACAGTCTATCCATCCCTAGCTTTCTGTCAAATAAGCTGAAATCTTTCATCAACCTGCACAGTTGTCTCCACAAATAAAAACACAGAACACACTGAACAAAGTTTCAAAAATTAAATCTTTACCTTGAGATTATCTAAATTTTTAAAATTATTCCAAAGTAAAATATCTAAAATTCTCAGTCAGAATTTACTTCTTGTCTTCATTATTGCCACCATTATTATTTTCTTTTTCTTTATCATTTATTGATTGGCTGATCAAACATCACCTCTAGAGAATACACAGAAATGTCCCCAGAAAGGCATCCTGGAATGAACCTTTAGATTGGTACCAAGGAAACTTGAGTTCTAATTCTGACTCTGCTATTTGCTTTTTGTGAATTTAAGAATATGACTTCTCTTCTCTGAGTTTTTGTTTCCATTACAGTAAAAAAGTAGAGGGCAAGGAAGTAGATTAGGTATCCTTAACCTTCCTTTTCTTTTTTCTTGGACCTCTTTAGTAGTCAGTTAAAGTCAATGGATTCCTCAGAAGAATGCTTCTAAATGAATAAATTAAAATATATAGAATTAAGAAGGATACAAAGTATAGAGAAATACAATCATCATAATATTGTTTTGAACAAATTTCCCTACCTCAGATTAGAACTACAGGATTAGAAAATATTTTAAGTTTCTTTCCCCTGTAACATGCTGTGATGCCATTTTTCTCATCTAAATATGATCAAGGGGCATGGATTCTGAAGACATTCATGGGAGTAGCCCATGGTACCAGGATCATTTGCCCCTGGAGATACAAGCATTGGATGTGTGGTGATTTTACACCTCTCCATGCACACACATCAGTAAGAGGCTGTGATGGACCTTGGTACACCCAACCAAGATTTGTGGCTGATGTCTGATCTAACATTGTTGTTCTCAGCAGTCATCCTAGGGAGCTCTCTGATCATAGATAGGGCCCTTGCTGAGTGGTGATGATCTCTATTGATTTTTGTCTCTTTGTCCTACTACCCCTTTTCTGGATGCCAAATGTCAGATCTGCCTGTGAATTAAAACATCGCTACTGGAGAAATCCCTTGGGCTGGAGTCAGTAAGATTTTGTCTAGTGATCATGAAAACAAAATAATAATAGCTAATATTTCTGTAGCATTTTGAAGTTTACAGAAGACTGTATAGTTCACTGGAACTTTATCATAATATTGTAAAGTAGGTGCTATTTTTGTTCCAGTTTTACAGATGAGGAAACTGAGGCTCAGAGAGTTTAAATAATTAGCCCATAGTCACATAGCTTGTCAGCATCTGAGGCTGTCATAGACCTCATGTCTTCTTACTACCAAGTTCAGGGCTCAATCCATTATATCACACCATCCCTTCATATAAAGGAAACTACTGCTGGATATAACAAGTGTGTGAATTATTTCCACAGAGAAAGAAAGAGGAGAGGTGAGGCGGAAGGAAGGAGGGAGAGGAGGAAGGAAAGAACATTAAATGCCTATTCTATGCCAGGTCCTGTGCTACATACTGGGATACAAAGACAAAAGATGGTGTGTTATAGGAAGAGAAAAAGAAGAAAGCCAGTTATTCTGGACTCTAGCATACTAGAAGGTGTGAAATATATAATAAGGCTAGAAAGAGAGGCTGCAACTAAGTTGTGAAGGGCTTTAGAAATGAAATATAGAGGAATTTTTACTCAGTCCTTGAGGCAAGAGAGAATTGCTGAAGTTTATAGAGCAGGGGAATAATATAGTCAGAGGTGTATTTTAAAAATATATATATCACTGGCATCAGTGTGGAGAATGAATTGGAGGGGAAAGAGAACTGAGATGGGGAGAACAATTAGAAGATAATTGTATTAGGCCAGGTTAAATAGGTGTTGGGGGTCTGAATTAGAGCAGTGTTGACCGGGCAGATTGAAGAGCATGGATATGAGAGATGGTGGCAAGGGAGAAACAGCAAGACCTGAAATCTGACCAGATACATGGGGCAAGGGAAAGTAAATGTTGAAGATCATACAAGGTTATACACTTGGCTGTGAAGTATGGTGGTTTCTTAGTCTCTTTCCTAATGAGAGTATGTGTGTGTGTGTGTGTGTGTGTTTGTAGGTAGATGTATATGTAGATCTATACACACTCAGATATATGTATATATGCACAGATATATCTGTGCATATATATATGAACATGTGTATTGCCTACATAGAAATAATCATCATGCTAAGAGGGGCTCATGAAGCCATGAAGGGAGTAAAAAAGAGAAGAAAAGACAGCCAAGAGTGTTGGAGTGCGGCAACAGTTAGGGGAGTATGAATGATGGTTCTATAAAGAAACCTGAATAAGAACGATCAGACAGATAAGAAGAGATGCAAGGGAGAAGAGTGTCATGGAAATTCAGAGGGAAAAATATCCAGGGAAGAGGATCTTCAATTTTGTCAAAGGAGAATAATAGGCAAGAGGGATTAAGACGAAGAGAAGACTATTTGTTTTGAGCAAATTAAGAGATCACTGGTAACTTCAAAGGGAGCAATTTCCATTGTCTGATTAGAGTTCAAGACCAGATTGTAAAGGACTGAGGAGTAGGTGAGAGGATCGGAAGTAGGGGTAGCAAGTACAGACTGCTTTTTTTCTTTTTTAAGAAAGAGAGAGAAGGTTTAGTCTTTATTACAGGCAGAAAAAAAATGAGCCAGTAGATAAATACTGCAAGTGAAAGAGGGGGATGATGATGGTGACAATCTGACAGGAAAGGCATGAGATCAAATGCACAAATAGCTGGAAGTTTTGGCCCTGGTGAGAAGAGCCACTGCTTTATCAGAGCATGGGGTAAAGGAGCAGAGAATGAGCCACATTGTCAAGGGATTCTGAGAAATAAAGTGAGGGAAAAGAAAGTGCTCAAAAGTCTCTATTTAAAAAAAAAATAATCTAAGAGGGAAGGATCTTTTCTGAGAGAGCAGATGAGGTGGTTTGGGAAGTTTGAAAAAATGAAGGAAAGACTAACTCTGGGAAAAGATAGAGCACAGCAAAGATTGTCTTGCTCCAGTGAGGACCCCAGATGATTAGATAAATTTATACTACATTCAGTTAGCAGCATGTGAATAAGGGTAGAAAAGACCTCTAATGGGATTAATCTAGGAATGGGGTTTGGTAAATCATGAGCAATGACAGGACAAAGAGGCAAGATTCAAAAGTAGAAGATGGTACAATTTTGGACTAATTAGTTATAGGTTCAAGATTATTGAGAAGAGAGAAAAATTAAGCCAAAGTAAGGGTGATAGCCTGGAAGAATACTGAAGGGTATAAGGATTGGAGTTCATCATACATACATACATATACATATCTATGTGTATGTATGTATATGTATGTGTATATACATGTATACATATATAATATACATATATACTCATATGTATGTATATGCTTAGGAGGAGTAAGGCAAAGGAAGAAATGAAATTAAAGGTCAAATAGAGAAAGTTCAGAATTCTTGATTATGGAAATAAAATATGTGATGGAGAGACTATGGCGATCACTGACTGGTTCCAGAGGGAAATCACAAGAAATGGTTCTAATTTAAGAGTGGGAGAACCTTCATACACCTGAGGTTACTCACACCTTCCAAACTATCTGGTAAGCCATTTGGTTTCAGCTAAAACTAACACATTTCCCCCCAAGCTTTTCAACCCTTGATTTTATTTACGTGAAAAAGTGAGATCCATCTGCTTCTGATTCATTTGTACTTTTAGCTTCAAAATTCTGTTTTTTAGAAAAACCAATGCATGTCTAGGTGAAGCAAAGGATGTCCACATAAATCTTTTTGAGTCTTAAGTTTTTGTAGATAATTGTGGCAAACTTTAAAGAATATAAGTCTAGCTTTTGGTGGATTGAATGAACGTATGAAAAAGCATTTATTAAGGGTTTCCTGTGTATGAGGCCTTATGCTAAATGCTAAGGGCAAAAATACAAAAATGAGATGTACTTTTGCACTCAAGGAGCTTACATACCGATAGGAGTGACTATAAACATATATGTGTGCATTACATGTATATATAGGGGGTGTGTGTGTGTGTGTGTGTGTGTGTGTGTGTGTGTGTGTGTGTAATTAGCCAGAGTGTGTATGTCAAAGAAAGGATCTTTAGTCCGAAGTGTCACAAGACATCTTGTATTGATTCGTGAGACAGTCAGTTGACATGCCCTATCCAAGAGCAATAGCAGTAAAGATTAATTCCTGTACTCATTGCTGTTGTTTGTCCTTTGTTCTCAAAGAGAACCATGACATCAGAAGAGGTTCAAACAGTAACCAAGTAGGGCTTGGCCTAGGCCAGTCAATAAGAGTCAGAGTGATTTGGGTTAAGGTTGGTCCTTAAGAAAAAAATGGTTTCAGAGATCAAAACTTATATTCCCTTTGGGCAGAGCACTCACAGGTAAGGGTATGTACCTTATGTAAACAGAAGGAAGGGAAAGGAAGGAAAGAAGGAAGGAAGGAAGGAAAGAAGGAAGGAAGGAAGGGAGGGAGGGAGGGAGAGAGGGAGTTGTGTTGCCCAACTGGCCAGTTCCAGTTGGGTCCCCAGTGGGGCAGCTCCTTTTTCACTTACAAGAGTTGTTATTTGTCCTTCATTCTCAAAGAGTACCATGACATCAGGAAGGTGATTCCATGACAAGCAAGTGAATTGGATTTAAGTGAGGGAGATCTATGCCAAGTCATCAGCTATGCGCATAGCAAGAGATGGAAAAGTGGGAATGGGGGAGGTTCCCACATTGGGCTTGTTTTAATTCCAAAGTCCAAAGAGAAGAGTGAATTTAAATGTAGTCAAATATTCCCCATTCTTTCTACTAAAATGTAATATGCCCCAACAGAATATAATCTCTTTTCAAGTAGAGATGTTTGACTCTTTGCACTTGTATCCTTATCACTTCATACAGTGTCTGGATATAGTTGCTCATAGTTTCTGTAGCTCATAGACTGTGAGCTACTAAAGAACAGAAACCAGGGATTTTGTTTGTTTGTTTGTTTTATTTCTTTGTATCCTAATCATTAGCATAGTGCTTGGCATATAGCAGGCATTTAATAAATCCTTCGTGATTTGAAACTAAACCTTTGAAAGAGGAGAAAAATGTCTAGTTCAAGCAAGAAGCACGGTTTTCTTTGAAAATAAACTGAAATAACTTGATCCATCAGTGGCAGTGAAAAGGCTCCTCCTTAGTCACCACTTCTCATATCCCATGACATCTCTCCAAGCAGAAAACCCTCCACCAAGACTCCAAGCAATTGACTCTTAAGGGTGAATACTACAAGAACTAGAGCATCATCTTGGCCTTTCAGTAAATAAGCCTAACCTTGGAATTGTCTCCCTTCTGAGGTTCTCTCTATTCAGTGAGTTACTCAAGTATATCACACATTTAAGAAAGGAAAGAAACTATAATATACTAGGCATTGTGCTAAGTGCTATATCATCTCATTTGATCTTTCACTGCAATCCTGGGAGGTAGGTGCTATTATTCATTATCTCTGTTTTACAGTTGAAGAAACTGAGGCAAATAGCATTTAAGTGACTTAGTGATTAGGCATCTGAGGTCAATTCAGGTCTTCCTGACACAAGTCCCACTGTTCTAGCCACAGTGCCTCTGAGAAATGGCGAGCTAAAAACCATTCTTTTCATATAGGATAACCAAGATCATGCTCCCTGCAGTGGTCAGGACCCCACCAGAGGCAATTAAGCTAAGACAATGCTTACCAACATTTCTGATAATAACAGTAGCTAACGCTTATATAGCACTTACCTATGGGCTACGCACTTTACTAAGCTAAGTTAACTCTTGCCTCATTTGATCCTCAACAGTCCTGGGAGATAGGTGTTATTATTAGAACATTTTACAGATGAGGAAACTGAGGAAAACAGAGGTCAGTGACGTGCTACAGTCACATGGCCAGTAAGAGTGTGAGGCCAGATCTGAATTCAAATCTTCCTGACTCCAGTTCCAGCAATCTATCCAATGAGCCTCCTAGCTGAGGCTGATGATTTGATCAGTCAGTCCTTCATAGTGTTTGAGAAGCTGCTATGCAGGGGGGGACTTCATGTGGCTCTATAAGGAAAAAGTCTACAATGAACTTGGTACCCTGAATGACTTTGGTTCCTTAGTGTTTGGTACAACTCCCTCTGAGTCAGGTCTAAGAGAGATAGACCTTGGTTTTATATCTCTAGGACTATAAAGACCCCTGAATACAAAGAAACCTGTTAGTCTATACATGTGCCAGGGGCAAAGAGAAATTAACACTGCCAGTCAAGGCTGGTGACCACTGAATAGAACTGGGCTCAACTGATTTATGTCTGAACTTTCCCTCTTCTCTTTGATCTTATCTACCAAAAAGAACCCTTAGAGAAAAGACAATACTGTTTCATGAAGGAATCTATTAAACATCATTAAGGGAAAGAGTTGTTGTCATTTTCGTTTATCCAGAGTGCCATCAGTAGGAGTGATCAGTTGAGTCACTAAGTTTCTTGGAAAGCACTTTCCTTGTAGTTTCGTCAACATAGTCAGAAAATATCCATGGAAGTACTAGTTATATAATCCAGGGGAAATCTCTTCACTTCTTTCTGTCTCAATTTTCTCATTTGTAAAGTGAAGAGATTGGTTTCAGCGCCCTCTAAGATTCCCTCCAGCTCTAAAATCTATAATCCCATGTTCTACCGTCTCTAAGTGCAATGGTCTTTCTATCTTGTGCCAAGGAATCCCAAGGCTGTTCTTTGTGGTAAGAGTTGCTTTCCATGAAGAAGAAAACACATAAACATTTTGGATAAATAAATGCTACGTTATTGACACATGGGCACATACGACACAGTCATTGTGTAACTGTTTTGGTTTCAAAGAAGAAACTGCATTCTCCTTTCCAAATAGCTCTAAGTCCTAATCTTGCTCTAATGGGTGGTTCAGAACCAAATTGACTCTGAACTTTTGGGGAGTCAGTATTTCTGTGCAAGTCTGTAAGGTGCATGTGATTTTGGAGCTCATGGAAATTAGGCCAAAAACAGACAGATTTCCAGCCATGTACTCCTGGCACTGTTGTACATGAGTCTCTTTAGCACAGGACATGACTTATGGGGTGACAGATGAGTGCCAACTCCAGAATGGAAAAGAAGCCTTATTTCACTCCCTCATTTCACTTCCAATTTAATCTTACCAAAACTTCAATACATCAAAGTGGAGTCAGGGAGCAAAAGGGATTCCACACTAATTTATTTATCTAACATCTATCTACGTCTTTCTATCATCTATCCATCCATGCATCTATCTGTCCATTTATACATGTAATATGTACATACATATATATGTATGTATGTGATCAAAGGATGGACAAGAGAAAACTCCCTCTAACATTGCAGATTAACACTTGCTCTGAAATTTGATCGTCTTAGAGACTTGCATAAAGTTCTGTGACTTAATCAGGGTTCAAGATTCATTATGTATCAAAAGTGGGACTTGAAATCAGGTTTTTCTGAGTCTAAGGTCAGCTCTCTAGCCACTACATCTCACTGCTTCTCTCATTATATCATACATTTTATACATATGTATATGAAAATATATTATTCCTATAGAGAGGAACATTTGTGTATGTATATGTAAATGTCTTTCAAGTTAAGAGGATAAAGTATAGTACTTTTAAAAAAAAAAAAAGCAAAACAAGACCAATATCATCCAAGGCAGATCAGGACAAGCAAATTTAATGACTTAATGTTGCACAATATAAAATCATTCCAGTTGAATAACTTTTAATTCATTATAATTCATATATGCCAATTATGCCTGATTTATTAAGAGAAGTTCTGCGGTGCTGGGGCCCGATACAGAAGACCCGTTGCCATGACATCCATCCTTTACAAGGACATCTTAAGGATCACTAAAATGTCAAGGTGATGAGTGTAACACTCAATGGATTTAATGATAGATGATCACATTGTTGGATTGTCCCATCAAAAACACCTTAGACTCCAGCTAGCAGCATGAATGTTTTACATATTTCTAGGCTCTCATTTTACTGAAGGTACTTTGAAGGTAGCCAGGACCTTCTGTCATGGAAATGTGGAGCTGCACATATAGGAAATTAAATTTCTCTGTATTTTTTCAATTATATTAGAAAACTAATTCATCAGGGATACCACCTAGGGTTGGCCTCCTAAATTAAACAGAGATGGGGATTAACAGGAAATACCTTTAATTAGGAACTCTGGCAGCTAGGGCAAGTCATTCCATATAGAACCTGGTAGAAAATCATTCCCTCCCCTTTCTCAACATGTTCGGTGACAAGCTAATAGTCTTTCTTTCCATGTCAAATCCTTCCCTCAAACTTGGGGACCTCAACTTGCATATTAATGACTCCTTGAATATACAATTTATCGAATATTTAGCTGCTACCATCTTCACCTTTACTCCACCTCAATCACACATGGGTGTGGTCAATCAATCAAGAAGTTTTTATTAAACACCTACTAAATGCCAGGCATACCCTTGGTCATTCCCTTCATCTCATCAACCATCTTCCCAAGCCATGACTGGAATGCCTGTATCCGCTCTTAACATCCTGTACTTCCCAGATTCTTTGTAACTCTCTCCTCTCCTCTCCTTTCCTCTCCTCTCTGTTCTTTTCCTCTCCTTTTCTTCTGGTGTTTTACCCAGGGGAAGGTAGAATTTCATAGCAGAAACCTACTATTTTTTTTCCTTTGGGTTTACTGGCTAGATTTCTTGCTCAAAGACCAAACCTTAAGCCCAATTCACGCTGGAGCTAATAGCTCTCCTAACACACAGTGAACATAAATACTAAGTAAATATTTAGTAAATATTAAATAGTAACTCTTTCTCTGAGGGTCTTCCCCTCCCAGTTTGATTTTTTTTTAAAGGGGCCATCCCTTGAGTAACTACTTAAAAGAAACCTATTCATTGAATGGGTGTATCTCACTCACAGTGAGAATGTGATAAGACCTTAGCCTAAAATGGCCAGGGTCCCACATTGCATCCGGGGCCATATCAAGTTGTCCTGATGAATATCAGGCCACTGGACTCAGATGGCTCTGGAGGAGAAAGTGAGACTGATGACCTTGCACAGTCCTCCCTCACTCAGATCAAAGTCAACTGCAACTCATGTCATCATCTTGATGTCATGGCCCTTTTTGAGAATGAAGGACAAACACAACACAACAATAACTCCAATTACTCCACCCCTTCTTGCTTTTCTTTCCTAGGCTATTACTCTTGTTTTCACTTCACTTTCCTCCCTTCTATTTCTCAATCCTTTAGCTAAACAATCAAATATTACATGTCCTCTACCTTTGATCCCCTTGTTCCATTTTCCCAGTGCTACTCTTTCCTCTCCTGAACCCAAGCATAGATTGCTCCCACCACGTACCCTTTCTCCATCTGCCTGCAATCTGCTGAAAATATGTTGGAGGAAGTAACACAGATGTTCCAAGAGGGTCTCCTACAAATTTATGTCATCCAATCTCAACTAGGTCCTCACTGCTGTACACCCATCCGTCTATTTTTTCCTGAGCAACTCTCTGACTCATCACATAAGAGCCATTCCAAACATCTCTTCTCAAGACATCTATCCTACCCTCCCTCTACTTTTAAAAATCATTGAAAAATTGAGATCATTCCTCACAACCTCCCTCTCCTTCCCAATTCTACATTTCAGGTCCCCTCAGAAGCCTCATTTGTCATCTTCTCCACTGCTCTGGCCTCAGAGAATGGTAGACAAAGTCAACCCACATTCTTTTACCACCCCCCATCTTGTCTCAGTTTCTTTATGTGTAAAGTGGAGCATCTGCCCCTCAGGGTTGTTGTGAGGTCCAAATGGGATTCTGATTGTAATGCACTTAACACAATACCTGGCTTTATTACCAAAGGTAGAACTAGAGGTCTATTCTAGTGTCTGAGGAAAGGGTAACTGCTTTAATTAATTCCAATTATCTTCGGGAGAATTGTGTACCTGAAGGCATATATAGTCAGAATCATAGCATCTGATAATGTTAAAGATAAAAGTAAGCACTGCATAAATGCTAACTATTATTATGACTCACATAATCTTACATAGAAGACTTTAGACTTATTACTCATGTGGGGTAGGAGGCGGTGGGTGCCAGGGTGAACTTCACATAGTGAACAAGTAGTTTTCTAGTATGTCCGGGGGCAGTGAAAAACAGCTCAGTCAAATAATTTTTGCATTCATAACCGATCAATAATAAGCTTTGCAGTTCAATATGAAAGAAGCTTCTATTTACTCTTCCATTTCTGTTTTAGACTTTGTTATTCCTAAAGACTAATTGCTGGAGTGGATAGTAAAGTGGAATGGAGCCTATGGCCAGTGTGGGTGGGATGGACGATGAGCTACCTTCCCTTTGGAGTCTTAAGGAATGGAACCATTTTAATTGTTTCTCAGAATTCTTTTTTTTGTTTGTTAGTTTTTTGTTTGTCTTTTTTAGGAGAATGATTGATAACATTTTATTTTTTATTTGTTTCCTCTGGCCACTCCTCTTGGAAATCATTGTGATTTTTACATAAATTCTAGTTTTACTGTAGGTAGCTTGTTTTGCTATTTTGTTTAAAATTGTTCTCCTTAACTTGTCACAGATTGTAAAGTTATCAAGCGGACATAATCATTGTCTATATTCCATTTCTTGGCAAGATTTAGCTCTGATTATTGAGATAAGGACATAAATGCTATTGAAAAAATGATAGAAAAAATCTGAATATTTTCAGAATACTTGATTCAGAATTCATTTTTCTTCTTTCCTTTGAATTTGTTTTCCTTTGAAATGTAGATTACATGTATTCCTATGACCATCATTCTTTTCCTTTACTATTTTAAAAATTCTTAGGCGGGGTAACTAATTCTTTACCCAAAAAACCTGTTCTTGGAATCTGGAAGGCTTGGGTCCAAATCCCATCTCTTACGCTAAAGTGCTGTGGGATGATGGGCAAGTCAAGACATCCCGGAAAGACTCAGTTTCCTCGTCTGTAGTACTCTGAAGATGCCAATCGCTACAACAGCTGCTTTACAGGTTTGTTGTGAATTCCATGAGATTATGTATATAAAGCACTCTGCAAACTTTATAGCACTAAAATAACTGTTAGTGATTTCTATTGTCATGACTCAATTAGACCATTTTATCAAACTAATACCTAAAGGACAAGTGTACATCCTAAAGCCTGCTTTCCATGATACATCAATCCAGGGCTATGTCAGAGCATCCCTAATCAGCTTCCAGAGCCAATTGTTAAAATTTGGCATGAACATTTACAGCTCAGAAATCAAAAGTCACCACAAATTAGCATTCTGTTTGTTGTTTTTTTGATAGTCTACACTGAAAAGAGGATGGTCATTGTTGTTGACTTTCCATGATTTGCTCTACCTTACTCTTAAAGACAGACTAGTGGCGTCTGAAGGCCTATGCAAGCCTGCTCTTCTGATTGGAATGAAGACAATAACAGTCCTAGCAGCGCACATTTATAGAATATTACAAAACACTTTACAAACATTATCTCATTTTATCCTTGCAACAATCCTGGGAGGCTGTGGAGTCATTTCAGTTGTGTCTGAGTCTCCATGATCTCATCAGGGGTTTTCTTGGCAAAGAGACTGGAGTGGTTTGCCATTTCCTTCTCTATCTCATTTTACAGATGAGAAACTGAAGCAAATAGAAATTGAGTGACTTGTCCAGGGTCACACAGCTAACCAAGTGTCTGAGGTGAGATTTGAACTCAACAAGATAACCCTTTCTGACTCCAGGGCCAGCAGTCTATGCACTATGGTGCCACCTAGCTGCACTCAGAGGTAGATGCTATTATTAATCCTCAGGTAAGGAACTGGGGCAGACAGAATCTAAATGGCTTGCTCAGTGTCACACAGTTAATAAATGTCTGAGGCAAGATTTGAACATAGGTCTGTCTGACTCCATGTCCTTCCCTCTATCCACTATGCCACCTAGCTGCCCTTATAAAGCAAAATAATTTGGGATTCCTACAGCTGGCTTTTCAGGACTTACATAGCCACCTTGGCCCCGTGGTTCCAGTGTAGGGCAAAATCTGGGTTTGCTGTTCCACATTTATTCATTGCTGCTTTTTAGCTCTGGTTCAGTCCAAGATCCTCTTCACTATGAGCGTATATGTTTTTCAGGGAATCACCTCCATCCTGTTGATTAAGTAGAAAACAATATGAAAACATTAAAAAGGGATGCAATGCAAACCACGCCCCTCCCCCCCACCAAAGAGACTATGTCCTGATTAACCAGAATGTTTTCTACAATTTAGTCTATAGCCATAAGCCTATGTCAGCTTAGCACAAGTCTGGAAAAACCCACTAAGCTGGAAAGGCTTCAAGTACTGCCTGAAGATAAATTGTGTTTCAGTCATCCAAGAATCAACCTAGCCAAAGTGAGAGGTTCATTGCCATAAGGTTGGTCAGCAGGTAATGCACTCTTTCAGCAAGAAGAAGTCACGGAAATAATTTACTGAGAAATCAGTTTTGAGAGTATCCATATTGATAAAATCCAAAAGCCTAGAACTTGGCACTCCAAAAACACAACTGACTTTATGCAGTTCTTTTTTAGTGTTCAGTCATTTTTCAGTCACGTCCAACTCTTGATGACTCCACTTCGGGTTTTCTTGGCACATAACGTTTCCTTCTCCAGTTCATTTTGCAAATGAGGAAACTTAGGCAAACAGAAGTTAAATGACTTGCCCAGAGTCACACAGCTAGTAAGTGTTTGAGATCAGATTTGAACTCAGGAAGGTGACTCTTCCTGACTCCCTGTCTGGCATTCCATCTGTGACCTCATTCTTAACCCAATTCTTAGCAAAGATTTATCAGCAGGCCATTGCAGTGAGCCTTTTATAGCTTTCTAAATTTTACTCTGCTATATAATTATACAATTAAGAAAGTAATAATTCAGTTGCTAATTCCTTTCCAAGGTCTAACATGCAAAATATGCTTCTATATTGACAGTCTCAGTGGATTCCAAGTACATTCTGAAAATACTATGTGTTTTGCCTTTTATCAAGTATGGACATGATAAGAGCAAATAACGCTACTCATAGTTATGAACAGTGAATTCTTGTAGGGTCTATATTATGGTTATATGTCAGAATGAACTACAGTTCCTAGAATATAATAAGTACTTAATAAATGCTTATTCCCTTCCCTTTTCTCCCTTATCTCTTCATTAACTAAGTCAAATATCACCTGGATAATATTAACTAATAGTCAAGTGGTTTATTGTTATGACAACTAGCTAATCATGTATGGTACTAGCATTCTTAACACATTAAGAATCTCATGCAATAAAGAGAGTTCATGTCAATATTAGATACAGTTCAGATACCCAGCAATGACTCTGCATATTAGCCTGCAAATTTTAAATGGAACATGAGACCCATAAGGGAAACTTTAGATGTAATCTTATCATTAAAACTCTCTCTTTGGAGTTCATTCCTACTCTAAAGGCATCCCCTGTAGGAATTGTTTCTCTTTTACCTAGGAACCCTAAGGGTCTTCTCCTCCTAATTTGATTTTTTTTTTTATTAAAGGGGCCATTCCTTGAGTAACTACTTAAAGAAGCCTATTCATTGAATGGGTATGTCTCACTCAAAGTGAGAATGATATAAGACCTTAGCCTGAAAGGGCCAGGGTCTCATATTACATCCTGGGCCATCTCCAGTTATTCTGATGAATATCAGGCCTCTAGACATGAAGAAGTGAGGCTGGTGACCTCGCACAGCCCTCCCTCACTCAAATCAAAGTCAACAACAAGTCGCGTCATCATCTTGATGTCATGGTCCTCTTCCAGAACGAAGGACAAACACAGCAATACAAAGTTATCTCCTAGGAATATCAGAATTTAGCTCATGATCTGTTCTCTACTAGAAAGGAAAGCACTCTCAACTCTACAGCAAGGTTAACAATACATAAACTAAAGGGCAAGCTTTTTTTTTTCTCAGCAGAAAGTGAAAAACACAAAGAACTTATACCTGAGTTCCAAAATGGTCAAGATAGCTTTCCTTCCCTTTCTAGAGGGCCTCCATCTCCCCCCATGGATTTATACAGTTCTCCAAAATTATAGTTCTACCCTACATTTGAAGCCTTTCCAAAAGGAGAACACATACTGGAAAATTAATTCATTTCCCTCCTCTGATTCCTCCTTCCTGAAAGTAATACAGTTCTACCTAAACTGTTTTTCTTTTAATTTGTTCTATAGTGTCCTCCAGACTTATAATAAACTTTTGTTGAGATCCTCTTGTAAAGCTAAAGAATTGTGCTGTAGAAGTCCCTTTTCTCACACCTATACAGTTACCTTGACACAACTGAAAATTTACATTTGCTGCTCCACATTTTGGCTCTATTCAGTGCTGCTATCTGGTTTAATATGGGAACACTTCCACTGGGTACCTTCTCCTTCAGGACTCCTTACTCAGCTTTGCCCACTGCTGTTCCACTGTTCCCTTCTTTAGGACCATGAAATTTCCTGGTGAGCCTACATGATTCCAGACTCCCCCCAACCCCATCCCAGGAACCTGCGTTTGCTTTCTTTTTTCCCTCTCCTTCCTCTCTGTCTCTAGATCCAACATTAACTTCATCATTATTGAGTGGTTAACTGAGTGGTAGATATCTGTGAACTTACTTCAGATGGAGTTGACTCAGTGACACCCAGAAAAAAGAAAAATGATGTCTTGTCAAGGAGACTTTATCATTGACAATACAGTCACAAATATGGTGTCAACGGGGATACTTATCTTTGGTATAGGGAGAGAGCATCAACACCAGAATAAAGGTTTCTTTTCTTTACCCTATTAATAAATAGTTTAATGTTGACCTATTTCCCCTGGCACATCCTCTACATATATACATCAACCACCATTTGGATTTTAGCCACAAAATACGTGCATAAATAAATACATACAGACATGTGTATGTATGTCTAACACTTTGCATTCACTGCAGAACATTATCTCCCAATCTGTTTGAATGAATTCCTGAATGACACATACTTTAATCACTTACATATTTAGCACTCATTATCACACCAAAATCTCTCAAGGTACTTGACAAAGGCATTAAAATCATATCACTTTATGTTAACGTAATATTTAAAAGTTTCTTTCTGAGTATAATGAAATGATTAATGGAAATCATTTCTTCCCTTAATGAGTGATTCTAATTGTGTTACAACATTTGGGCTTGACATGCTACAAGTCTGCCGGAAGTCTGAATGTTCCATTCCAAATAGCAGGTGACTATCAGATCAGCTGTTGACTTTTAAAATTTTATACATCTCCCTCTATAAAATGCTAGCACAATTCTTTTAAATTTTGTTCTAAGCCATCATTTTTACATTATTAAATGGGGTCTAATTACTCCAAAATGTTGCCACCAAAATAGAAAATTAATCTAAGGTGTAAAGTATTGGGGATGGGGGAAGGCGTGGGAGGTGTGCATCTGACTGTTAGGGAAGCAAAGTGGGGTAAAGAGGAAAGCACTAAATGGGGGGATCAGAGAACATGTGTTTAAGCCCTAACAGCCATATAATAGCAGCACCACTTGTATGTATAGCATTGGGCAAGTCTCGGCTTCAATTGTTTGACTGTAGAATGAGGAAAATAATACTTATGCTACCTACCTCAAAAGGTGGATTATTGTGAAGATCAAAGGAAATAATGTGAGTGAGCTGATCATTAATTTATGAAATTATAAAACAAGGGCAGGCAATGCAGTTCTTTGGATACTCATGGGAAAGATCATAACTGGCATCAGGGAAAACAGGGCTATAATTACACTTTAATAAGCAGAGTGTGTGGGGTAAAATCGCACAGAAAGTATGAAGATAAGCAGATAAAGGGGTACAGAGGCAGCCAATGTGGGGACAGGGAATTGGATGGTGAAGGAAGGCAGGAAACATGGAGAAGAGGATGGGGAAGGGGGGAGGCAGAGAATTTAACCACAGATCAGAGTTAGAAACTCTAGTCAGCATGAACTTTATAGAGCTGGAAAAGTGATCCATGGGCAAGATTTTGAGGTCTCATTTTTATAGGATTTTTGTGGGGAATAGACTAACTCTTTTCTGTGCTGCCTTGGGGTTCATTCATTAACATATACAACTAATTTCAGATCTATCGGTAAACTTTAAAGTTAACATGTCCACATCATCTCAAAGTTATTGGCACCTTTTGGGGTTCTATGGATGTCTGGAACTTGTCTGAGATTTACATATCATAGGATCCAAACTCCTGACAGCAGAATCTAGATATCTTCTCCTGATTCCGCACATAATACCAGGATGTGATTTTTAGTTAATATATGATGCAATTCATGAATGATGCTCCTCTGATCTTTAGCATGGTTGTATGAGACTTCCAGTCTCCCATTTGCAATCTTATTTCCTACTATTGCTCTTTTATACTGACTACTTATAAATTTACTATACTGACTGGGAGTTGGGGGAGAGACTTGTTAGGGGACCAGAACAACATACCATTTTAACATAGTGAGGCTTTGTAAAGTGATGTGTTAATAGGGCTAAAATACAAGTGCTCAGCAATAATTCTTTAGCAGGTGGATGGTTATTATCTCTAAAATGTGATTCTTCATGACAATTCTGTCTTGGGGGAAAGCCTCAGGAAATGAATCATGTTGATGATCTGTCCATGAGTAATCAATCACTAAATCAATGTCAGGCAGATAGGTAGTGCAATTTAAAGAATGATGGT
The DNA here is from genome assembly GCA_028658325.1 of Potorous gilbertii. Lineage (NCBI taxonomy): Eukaryota > Metazoa > Chordata > Mammalia > Diprotodontia > Potoroidae > Potorous > Potorous gilbertii. The sequence goes on from CM053773.1 coordinate 124,652,921, forward strand.
CCTGAATTCAGGAGAACTCATCTTTCTGAGTTCAAATCTGGCCTCAGACATGTATTAGCTGCATGACCCCTATTTGCCTCAGTTTTTCATTAGTAAAATGAACTGGAGAAGGAAAGGACAAACCACTCCAGTATCTTTGCTAAGAAAAGCCCAAATGAAGTCACAAAGAGCTGGACATGACTGGAAAACAACAAGATTAATGTGAAGATTGGATCTGGACTGTTTTCTTTTTCTATCTCTTTCTGAGAATTAATTAACAGCAAAATTTCATCTTTCCTCTCAGAACTGTGGCTTACAAATTCTTTTTTTTATTAGGGCTCCGCTTATATTCTCCATGCCTTCTCATCCTGAGTGATTCATATCCCATGGATTCTTCATCAAGGATTCATTCAATGGCCCAAAGCCTAATTCTCTTCATATTCTAAGGGTACCAATGTACAACTACTTGAGCTTTTTCTCTGCTGTCTCTCATTCCCACTTCAATCACTACAATCCAACCAGTGTCTACTATCTTCTTTCTATGCACAATGTTCTGTGGTAGGCACTGGGGATATAAAAATAAAATGAGGACAGTCCTTACTCGCAAGAAGATTACATGGGAGATACAATTTGTAAATATATAAGTATATACATGATAATTTGAGGAGTGCAGGATCCTAACATTGAGGGAAAATGACTATATGTTGTGCCTTCCCTTTTTGTCCAATCATACATATACAAGATATGACTTTTGTTATGCCCCTTCCCAATATATCTTCATCTGAAACATGCTTATTAGCCTAATGTGTCTTACCATTCGCTTTCAATTATTTATTCTTTGGAATATTTGGAAGTTCTTTCCTCCTACCATAGGATCATAACAGGATAGGGCTAGACCATTTCCAGAGGAACTTCTTTTGCTCATAAGAAGAATGGTATGAATTAAGGTATCATTAGGTGAGAGGTCAGCCAGTAAAAATCAAAGAAAAAGGAGATGAGTAGTAGTGATTTGTGACTCTGCTAACTGGAACCAAAGAGACTGACTGTGTGTCCACATAATATAAACAATAGTGAGGGGCCTACTGTCTTCCCAGGATCATATGATTGAGAACTTCTCAAAATCTATATCAAAATTGACAACCACTACTGGCTCCTGGCCTTCCATGTTAGGGGACAAACAGAAAGATGAAAAAGAAGCCTAGAATATATTTATTAAGGCTTATGAATTTATTTTGAATTATGAATATATATTGAGTTTAAAATAAAAACTGAAGGGGACTGAGTCAAGATGGTAGAATGAAAGCAGGGACTTCTAGAGAGCTCCCCCCAAACCCAGTCAAATACCTGTAAAATGACTCTGAACAAATTCTGGAGCAGCACAACTCACAGAATGATGGAGTGAAGCAAATCTCCAGCCCAAGACAGCCTGGAAAGCCAATGGGAAGCATCTATCACTCCACATTGGGAGCAGAGCACAGTCAAGTATGGGATGCCCCAGCACAGATGGAACCTGAGCAGGCCTTGGGGGACTGAGTCTCTGGTACCTGTGGTGGTTTCCAGACTTCACAACTCCAAAACACCAAGGATAAATTGGAAAGTCAGTGGAAAAAAAACTGTGGGAGAGAGTAGAGTGGTCCAGCCCCAGTTCCAGAGTGGCAGAGGAGGTTGGAGGAGCCGGTGGCAGCCACAACAGCAGCCATGGCAGCAGCAGTGGCTATTTCTGCACCTCTAGGCTCATAGATTGTAGGGTGATTGAACAACTGACAGCACACTCCCCACCCCCACTGGAAAGAGAGAACTACCTTGAAAAAGAGCTCAGAAGTCAAATAAATGCCTGGAGAAATGAACAAAAAATGGAAAAAGAATCAGACTATAGAATCTTATTTTGGTGACAAGGAAGACCAAAATATACAAACAAAAGAAGACAACAAAGTCAAAGTCTCCAAGAAAAATATGAATTGGTCTCAGGCCATGGAAGAGCTCAAAAAGGATTTTGAAAATCAAGTAGGAGAAGTAGAGGAAAAATTGGGAAGAGAAATGAGAGTGAAATTATGAAAACTATGAAAAATGAGTCAACTGCTTGCTAATGGAGATCCCCAAAAATGATGAAGAAATAACAATTTAAAAAATAGACTAAACCAAATAACAAGAGAGATACAAAAAATCAATGAGGGGAAGAATGTTTTAAAAATCAGAATTGGCCAGATGGAAAAGGAAGTCCAAAAGATCACTGAAGAAAATAATTCCTTAAAGATTAGAATGGAACAGATGGAAGCTAATAACTTTATGAAAAATCAAGAAATTACGAAACAAAACCAAAGAATGAAAAAACAGCAGACAATGTGAAATATCTCATTGAAAAAACAACTGACCTGGCAAATAGATACAGGAGAGACAATTTAAAAATTATTGGGATTGCCTGAAAGCCATAATAAAAAAAAAATAGCCTAGACATTACCTTTCATGAAATTATCAAGGAAAACTGCCCTGATATTCTAGAACCAGAGGGTAAAATAGATATTGAAAGAATCCACAGATCACCTCCTGAAAGAGATCCCAAAAGGAAAACTCCTAGGAATATTGTAGCCAAATTCCAGAGCTCCCAGGTCAAGGCGAAAATATTGCAAGCAGCCAGAAAGAAACAATTTGAGTATTGTGGAAACACAATCAGGATAACACAAGATCCAAGAGCTTCTACATTAAGGGATAGGAGGGCCTAGAATATAATATTCCAAAAGTCTAATGAGCTAGGTTTAAGCCAAGAATCCCCTACCCCACAAAACTGAGTAGAATACTTCACAGGGGGAAAATGGTAATTCAATGAAATAGAAGACTTTAAAGCACTCTTGATGAAAAGACCAGAGCTGAATAGAAAATTAAACTTTCATACACAAGAATCAAGAGAAGCATGAAAAGATAAACAGGAAAGAGAAATCATAAGGGACTTACTAAAATCAAACTGTTTACATTCCTATATAGAAAGATAACTATTTGTAACTCTTGAGAATTTTCTAAGTATTAGTGTAGTTTGAGGGATTATATTCAAATAGAAGGCACATTAAATCAAGGGGTGAGAAAGGAATATATTGGGAGGGAAGAGGGAAAAAATAAAATGGAGAAAATTGCCTTTCACATAAAAGAGGCAAGAAAAACCTTTTTCAATGAAAGGGAAAAGGGGAGAGGGGAGAGGGAAAGAGTGAACCTTACTCTCATCGCATTTGGCTTAAGGAAGGAATAACATGCACACTCAATTTGGTATAAAAATCTATCTTACACTATAGGAAAGTAAGTGGGAAAGGATAAGCAGGGGGGAGAGATGAGAGAAAGGAGGGTAGATTGGGGGAAGGGGTAATCAGAATGCATGCTGTCTTGGGGTGGATGTTGGGAAGAGATGGGGAGAAAATTTGGAACTCAAAATCTTGTGGAAGTGCATGTTGAAAACTAAAAATAAATATATAAAATTTTAAAAATAAAATAAAAAATAAAACCTGAAGACCTTAGGGTTAGAGGGAGAGTTTGCTTTATCTCTGTTAATTAAAGGTAGGGGAGTTAGAAGACAAGGATGGATTCAGGAGTTGAATGTCTGGTTAAGAAGGTGATTTGCTCATGGAAGTTAGACTTCTGGACCTATTTGTCCTTCTTTCTCAAAAAGAACCATAACATCAGGGATATGATGCTATGACATGCAAATGAATTGGATTTAAGTGAGGGAAGGCTGTGCAAAGTCAACAACCTCACTTTTACCTCAAAAGCCATCTGGGTTCAGTGGCCAGATATGGGATAACGGTGATTGGAGATGGCCCAGGATGCAGTGGGGGACCTTGGTCTTTTCAAGCTAAGGTCTTTAACAGGTCTCAGTGTGACTGAGGCAGTGCCCATTCAGTGGTTAAGCCTTTTTATAAATGAGGCAAAGAATGGTCTCTTTAAAAAAAAATAGATCTGGGAGGGGAAGACTCTCAGGGTTTCTGGCCAAAACAGAAATAATTGTTATTTGCATTTACTCTGAGTCAATCAGGGCCCAAATGGCGACCTAGTAGGGTTTAGTCTGGAACCGGAGAAGTTTTCGTGTAAGCTTGGTCTTTAATAGAAAAAAAAAAAGTTTCAGAGATTAAAATTTGCATTCCCTTTGGGCAGAGGAGTGCTGGTAAGTGTATGATACCTTGAGAGGTTCTTGGCCAAGTATGGAAACTAAATTGGGTTTAGAGTCTTGCTATACTTATCAAGCGTAGCTAGGTGGCACAGTGGAAAAAACACTAGGCTATAATCAGGAAGATTCATCTTCCTGAGTTTAAAACTGGCCTCAGAAACTTAGTAGCTGTGGAACCCTAGGCAAGTCACTTAATCCTCTTTGCCCCAGTTTCCTCATCTGTAAAATGAACTGGAGAAGGAAACAATAAACCATTCTAGTATCATTGCCAAGGAAACCTCAAATAAGGTCATGACAAGTCAGATACAACTGAGAAAATTCAACGTATTCTTATCAAGATGGTTTTAAACAGAGAAGGAAAGGAGAGAGAAAAGAAATATTCATGTAAATATGCTACATCTAATACCACAGAGTGAGGTGTCAAAACCAGACTGCAGATTGGCACATGGCCTTCAAAACTGCTGAGTGAAATCCAAATCAGATTAAAATGGAATTGAGAAAAGTTTACAAAATAAATAAAAATCAAATATAATATAATGTTACTTTATGGTTTTCTACATCACTATGCAGCCTGCAGGGATCCACTTTTATTTGAGTTTGACACCACTGCTATAGAACAAGAGTTCCTCACCTGGAGTCCAAATCAGTTAGATTTCAGGGAGTCTGTGAACTTGAATGAGAAAAAAATATACATCCTTATATTAGCTAACTACTAACTAAAATTTAGCATTTCCTCCTCTTAGAATATAAAAAAAAAATTACATTTGCATTTTTATAACACCAAGACAAAGAAAGGAAGAGATAAAAGGAATCTTCACCTAAAGAGGCATGGCATGAAAGGGGAAAAGGTAAAGTAAAAGTGGGAAAAGGACAAACCCCTCACAAAGGGAAGGTGCAAGGCAATGGCAAAAGTTGAATTTTTTTTCCTTGGCAACTGCTAGATCATGAAGGTAGGATGGTCTGCTTATCTACAAGGGTCCCTGCTGCACAAGAAATTTCTCAGTCTGATGCAGACTGACTGGTGCCCTTCTTGACTCACAAGAAACCCTGAGGGTCTTTCCCTCTCAATTTGATTCTTTTGTTTTGTTTTTAATTAAGGGGCCAACTCTTAACTCATTTCTTAAAGAGGCAAGGCCTATTCCCTGAAAGGGCATTACCTCACTTTAAGTGAGTACCTGAAAAGGCCTCAGCTTAAAAGGGCAAGAGTCTCCCTTTGCATCCTGGGCCAGTCATCCTGATGAATGTCTAGTCACAGAATCCAGTTGGTTCAGGAGGAGAAAGTGAGGCTGGTGACCTTACATAGCCCTCTCTCACTCAAATCAAAGTCAACTGTAAGTCATGTCATCATTTCCCTGATGTCATGGTCCTCTTTGAAAACGAAGGACAAACAAAACAATATCTTTTTTATATCTTAGGATATTAACAAGAAATTATGTCAGCTGGAGGAGGGCGTAGGAAAGTGTTCATCCTTGAGTCATTCAGAGCATCCTACATACTTTGAGTCCAGTGTCTCTGGGAAATATGGCAACTCAAAAAAACAAATTCAGGGGACTCCTTAACATTCCTCAACATGCCAAAAGTGTCCACGACACAACAAAATTTAAGATCTCCTGCATAGAAAGCAGCAGGTACAGCATAAGAAGAAGAAAGAAGAATCGAGGGCCCAGTAATTCATGGAACACAATCTTCGAGAAGAGAGTTACCAACAAAATTCTTGGCCTCAGATGTTTACATGCAAATGCACAAAGAATGAGTAAAAAAAGAGCAAACAAAATCCTAATGCAAGAAAGCAAAATTTAACTTTATAACCAACAAAGATAGTTGAATTGGAATTCATGACTAAAAGCAGATCTGGGAGGGTCTACCTTTTTCAAAAAACTGCAGAAAAGAAAAATTTTGAATGGTTTTATTTATTTAGAAGATTATTGGGCAGGAGAGACCAGACGAAAAGCAGCAGAGGCACACGGGGAGAGATGTTAATAAAACTTCATTACTACTCACAAAGGGAGGAGGAGAATAGATGCCAAAAATGAACACTAGTCTTGGCATGAAACTCCCTTTGCCCTTGGCTAAGGGCAGCATCCAGTGGGATGGGTTAAGGATGTGAAACTATGGAACAGAGCCCCTTATAGCTCAAACTTATACTGTACAGGATTTAAGGCAAAGAGCCAGTATGGAACCAATAGGAGACTGCCTTGTACTCCATAGAAGTATAGCTAGAACCAGTAAAGTGAGAGTGTTTTCTAAATTGCCTAATAAAGGATGAGTAACAAGGGTCAGGGAAATAGGAATCAATCCTAACTGTGCCATCCAGTCAGATGCTGAGGGGCAGATGAGTACTACAGAGTCTCTATGTCACAGATGCAGCCTGGAGGACTAGGGCTATACCAGTAAAGTAAGTTTTCATCTGCTTACCAATATATATTCACATGAGACAATTAAAGAACCCTAAGACTAACAAAAGGAGAAACTGAAAGGATGTTATCATTAGTCTCACAGAGTCATAGAACTAGAGTTGGGAGGGACCTAAGAGATTTTTTTTCTCCTTTAACCAAATCTCTAAAACCCATTAAGGCATTGTGTTCTTCTTTCAATATAAAATAACAGTATTCTCTGAAACTTCTGGTCATAAAGAGTTACTTCACTAAGAATTAAGATTTGCCCAGGATCCCACACCGTGTGTGTTAAGAATGGAACTTGAATTCAGGTCTTCTTGGTTCCATTGCCAGTCTTTACCCACTATACGCAGCTGTCTTGTTTCAACCCTTACTTGATTGTGTGACATGGCAGACACTGGCACAGGACCACCCAGCATGAGTGCCATCATCAGAGAAGGTGCTGCGCTTTATAAGCAAAGCAGAATTGAAAAAGCTCAAAAGAAACACAAGATACACAAATTTAGAGAATCCACCCCAAAAGTCCACATGGGCTATTTGTGCCTAACCTATGGTAGAGCGTTCTGAGTTCATTTTGGTCTTATCAGCCACAGTGAGACACATTGTAACTTGATTCTAACAATAATGGTGTTATTTTGTTCCTCTTGGCGAACCAAAGAACACAACCAATCAACTAATAGCCAACTTAGACAAAAGGAGTTAAATGACCATCCAACTATTGTTTGAAGATTTCATTTCAGGAGGAAGGTGGCCTATCTCACTTTAGGATAACTCCATGGTAGGAAGGTTTTTTTCTTACATCAATTTTAAATTAAATTCAATTGTTTCACCCATAGATCTAAGCTTTTCTCTCTGAAAGCAAATAGAAGGAATCTAACCACTCTTCCATATACTGTCCCTTCAATTATTTGAAGATAGCCACCATGTCTACCCTGTCTTCTGTGCTCAATGCTAAACAGCTCTAATTTTCTCAAATGATACTTGTATAGCATGCAACAAAAGATTTTCACCATCCTGATTGCCTTCCTTTGGCTGGTCTTCAACTTATCCACATCCTTCCTAAAATATCACACATATTGGTACACAATACTCAATATATGATTTAACTAACTTTGAATTTAGAGATATGATTTCTTCCCTAATCTTGGACACTCTACTTGTCAGTGCAGCCAAAATCATAATAGATTTTTTTGTTTTGTTTTGTTTAGTCTCTATATGACTCTGCTGATTCATATTAAGTTTGAAGTCCACTAAAGCCATTACTTCCTTTTGGGGTGGGGGAGAAGGTAACTTCTGTGTAGGCATACCTCCTTCCCCTTGCATTAGCAAAATTAATTTTTTGGATTCAAATGAAAGTCTTTCGATTTCATCCCTATTAAATTTTATTTAATTACACTTAATGTTTCAGTTTGTTAAAATATTGACTGTCATCCAGAATGTTCCTATATATCCAAACTCTGGATCATCTACAAGTAAGTTAACTATGCCTTTTATAACTATATTCAAATAATTGATTGAAATTTTTTTAAGTACATTAGCAAACAATTTCTTGGTGCACTCGACAAGATGTGTCCTCAACTAAGAGCAAACAATTAATGATAATTCTTTAGTTCTGCCACACACTCAGGACCAAATCCACCTACTTGCACCATCTGGTATATCAGGTGGATGAGGGAAAGAATGCAGTATTTCTTAAGTGCCAAGAGCAAAGCAGTGTGCTAAGCTCTGGGGACCCACAAATAGAAACATAAAGAAGCCCCTGACTCTCAAGGAGCTTATATTCCAATGGAAGAGACAACATACAAAAGATTTTAGCACTTTTCAGATGCTTTACTATAATCTAGCTAAATGATACCTATGACATTTTCCTGATCTTTTGGTCTAGAAAGACTATAAAAAAGGAAATATGGATAACCTGGCATTATCTGGTTTTGCTAAACCTATTCTGACTCTTTGTGATTACCTCATTGCTTACTAGAAGTTCACCAGTATCTTTTTAAGAACATTATATACATATATATATATATATATATATATATATATATATATATATATACACATATGTATTGATATATGTATATTTTTCCCCCAGGAATCAAGGTCAATGTCACTGACTTCTAGCTTTTGGAGTCCTTTTGCTCTCTTAAAACCAAAAAAGGGAACTTTTTCCCACCTCCAGACCTATGGTATCTGTTGTATTCTCCACTAAGATCACTAACCATGGCTTAACAATCCTATCTGCCAGTCTTTCAGTAGGGACCTAGAGGTAGTAGGGTTAATTCTTCTAGGCCTGGAAACTTACCCTTGCCTAGAATAACTAGGTGCTACTCTCTTGTTATTTCCTATCACCTTGTTTTTCAGCTCTCCAGTAGCGATTTTCATTCTCTCCTTCCCAATCCAAAGATCATTCTCCTTCACAAAGAAAACAGAAATCACATAAGAATTGAACAGCTCTGCTTTCTGTGATCTACTATCATAATCCCATCCAAACCAACTCTACAAATCCCATGACTTCTCTGATTCTCTGCAACATTGACAATAAATAAGTTAATTAACAAATTAACAATTAATTAACAAATTAAAATAATAATAAGTTAATTAACAAATTTTGAGAAAATCTTGCTGTTGTTCTAACTTTTCTCACCAATATTAGCTCTTTCTGAGCCTTACCACTCCTAACACCATTCTTCTAGAGTCATGGCACATTTTGTCCATTATTTTCTTCCCTGAGATCCGTTGTACAAGACTTCTTGTACAAATCTTCTTCTACAAACCTGAGTTGGTTGATGCATTCTCTGTGCATTCACACCAATCTCTTTTTTACAACTAACTCAATGTCACCTGCAAATTTTGTTTGAATGTCTTCTGTGATTTCATAAAAGTCATTGATAAAAATATTGTGGAAAAGATCTTTGAAAATTGATCTCTCCCATCTCTGAACGTTGATAGCATTCTTGCTGATAATACCTATCATATGCTGCCAAGTAAAATTATTTTCCAAATTTTTTCTCTCTCCTTTTATATAGTACATTCCTTGAGGTTAGGCATCATGTTTAGTCCATCTTTATATCTCCCACATCATATAGGGCAATGCCTTACACGTAGAAAGTATTCCATAATAAATATTGGAATGAATAAATGAATTAGAAAATTCAAAGTTAAAACCAGAGCCTCTGCCTCCAATTTGTGTACTATGGTGATCAATGAGGGGATTTATTGTCTTCCATAAAGTTTTTTCAGCATACCTCAGCTGATGTTTTTACCCATATTTGAGTCAATTCCTATGACCTAAAAAAGTTTTCATCCGCTTATTATCCAATAGTTTATTGTCCAGCATGCATTAAAAAGTCAATGACATTTTCCCTCAAGTCTCAGCTCAAATGATTCCTCTTCCAAGGATCTTTGTTTGAACTTTCCAACCAGAAGTAATTCCTCTCTCTCTCCCAATACTTCCTTGACTTCTCCTAGGATTTTGTGGCTCTCAAGCATTTATCCCAGCTTACATATCGTGTATGTTTGTCCACGTCGTTAATCCCTTGAGAACAGAAACCATGTGTTAGTTCATCTTTGTGGCCACCACAGTGTTTATCACAAAGTATGTATTTAATAATTATCTAAGAAATTGAATTATTCTATGGGAACAAAATGCCCAGTAACTTCTGAGCATGATAAGTCACTAAGCAAAAGACTGAAAACTCAAGGACAATCATTTCTGCTCCTCTTCTCTAATATTTAAATACCTCAACTGATTTGGGATCTCATCAGTGTGAGTTCTCATTCAAATCATATCTCATCCATGGCTTCTCATCTTTTATCTCTCTTGTCCATGGTTTTCAAAAAGTGTTCCACAAAGGAATAGTGTATTTATCAGATTTATGGAGAAGGAAAGAATTTTTTACTAAAGAAGAGACAGAAAGCATTATGAAATGCAAGATGGATAATTTTGATTACATTAAACTGAAAAGTTTTTGCACAACCAAACCCAATGCAACCAAAATTTGGAGGGATGTAGTAAATTGGAAAAGAATTTTTACAGCTAATCTCAGGGAAAAGGCCTCATTTCTAGAATATATAGAGAACTGAATCATATGTACAACTGTACAAGTCATTCCATGGCCAAAGGATATAAACAGGCAATTTTCAGAGAAAGAAATTAAAGATATCTATAATTGTATGAAAAAATGCTCTAAATCACCTTTGATTAGAGATGCAAATCAAAACAACTCTAAGGTATCACATCACACCTATAAGATTGACAAACATGACAGAACAGGAAAATGATAAATGTTGGAGAGGATGTGGGAGAGTTGGAACACTAATTCATTGCTGGGGAATTGTGAGCTCATCCAACCGTTCTGGAGAGCAGTTTAGAACTATGTCCAAAGGGCTACAAAAATGTGCATGCCCTTTGACCCAGCAATATTGCTTCTGGGACTCTATTCCAAAGAGATCGTAGAAATGGGAAAGGGTCCCACATGTACAAAAATATTTATAGCAGCATTCTTTGTAGTTACCAAAAACTGGAAATCAAGGGGATGCCCATCAATTGGGGAATGACTGAACAAGTTGTGGTATATAAATGTAATGGAGTACTATTGTGCCATAAGAAATGATGAACAAGAAGACTTCAGGGAGGCCTGGAAGGACTTATATGATCTGATGCTGAGTGAAAGGAGCAGAACCAGAACTTTGTGCACAGCAACGACCATAGTGTGCGATAGTTGTTTTTGTATGCCATCTTGGGGAGGGAGGAGGTTGCTGAGGGATAGGTGTGGGGGGGGGGGTAAAAATCTAAGTTTTATGGTAGTGATTGTAGATCATTAAAAAATATATAAATAAATAAATAAATGAAAATTTAAAAAGAAATCTTCCATAGAGGGTCCACTTTATGTTTTGGGGGCATTTTTCTCTCTAGAGCTCTTGTTATTGTGTAGATATGAATGGTGTATGCAGGTTATCAATAAGTAGTCCCTCTTCAATTTGGTCTCTTACCTGGCCATTCTCCATGATGAGGACAAACACTGTTGCCACTCTTAATAGCAATTATTACAGGGTCTAGAACAACGTTATCAGTTATCTAGAAATCTGGAGACAGGCAAGATATTAAAGTCTGGGAGGAAAGGGCAGTCTTGTATTTACCATTATTATTAAAATCTATAACCAAGAAAATATCAATATTTACTGTCCCATCTCTATAATACTCTTATGACAATAATCATTTACATATATATAGTACTTAGTACAATGCCTGGCACATAGTAGGCATTTAATAAATGTTGTTAAAAGACTGACATGCATCACGAACTTCCTCAATTGACAGTATGAGAAAAGGACAGGCTTGTACAAATGATACTCTACAGCATATCACATGTATACGTTAGACAATCAACTGAAAGTTCATAGAATACAAGATCTCACTGGTTTCATATGTGTTTGCTATAAAAAGACATTTTATTTCTTGACCAAAATTTTGCCTTGAAGGTTTTCCTTCCACAAAGTGTCTCCCATAGATATTTAAAAATCATATGACATATCTTAATAGTTGAAACTACAGGAATCACTTTGTTCTAATCTCATGTCTTAATGAATTCTATGCATGACTTTCTTGCCCCTTCCCTCATGATTAATAATGGTATTTAACACATGTATTGATGTGTTCATGTGTCCACGTTTCCTTCAGTTACTATAAAATGTTGTAGTCGTTTATTATTTACCAGGCTCTATTCTCCAATTTGCCCATAGACTCCCTGATGCTTGTTAGACATAAAGGGACATTCACTTCTTCAGGCCACTACAATATTTTTTATGTACCCCTGCAAATGTTATCAATTTCTCCTGGCTCCTCTGTACCAATAATGGAAAAATCATATAATCCTAGGGCAAGAAAGGATTTCAGGACATCATCCAAAGAAGAGGTTTTTTTTCTCAGAATGGAAAAGGATCAATTTAAATCAAAACAAAGCTGATAAGGAATTCTGTAATATTCACTTAACTTTAAATGGCATCTTGGATAACATTACTAAGACTATGAGTTTGGATTTAATTTTACCAGGTTGATAAGAGTCAAGAGGTTGAAAATATTAATCAGTGTTTGTAATAACTAATGTGGTGGATAAATAGACTGATAGGGAGATATATAAATATACACACACATATAAAATGTTTATTCTTTTTAAAACTTTATATTTAGTTTTTATTTTACTTCATTGACTTTTTTCCCTTCGTTTCTTCTCTTTTCTCATTGTGTACACTTAGAGGAGTTGAAGAGAACATAAAGGGAGAGACATCTTACAAAGATGTTAGAAGCTGGGCATGTCATCCAGGAGGACTCTGAACAAAAACTGAGGATTTGAACATTTTTTTTGAATGAGGGTAAGACGGTAACTTGATAGAGTAAATTGAAGTTGTTTGGGGCACGTGAGACAAGTTAAAAGAAAATGTGACCACGTAAAAACAATATATATTCATATAATATATAATCTGATTATATATTATAATATATGTAAATATGAACCTATAGTAGATAATTATATTAGGAAAAAAGACAAATGCTCTGTTGATAAGAGGTAGATCTGTAGTAAAGTCACCTTAGTGAAGCAAAGGGAGGAGAGCGAGGGAAGGATTAAGTAAATTGAGAAGTAATATGATGGGAAAGGGAGCAGGGCTAAATAAAGCAGAAGGATATAAAAGGAAAATCATCTAATTCAATTCTGAATCTCTTGGTCTATGGGATCTATATTTTCTTTGTTGCTTTCTCTTGTTTGCAATTTAACCTTTCCTAGGCTAGGCAGGAATATTCCATTTATCGGATATTTTCCATGAGCACTAATCCTAACTCACCCTTTCTTTAGCTGTGCCCAGATCCCTTTCCTCTTGTCAGTGAGGATAGCTGTTTTATGAGAGCATTATCTATGTCCTTTATGTTTGTCATCCTCTTTGTCACCGGGCTGACAGTTTCACCTAAAGATCCTGCTGTTCCAGTTGCCCCCTCCCCTCCTCTCCTCTCACCCTGCCTCCCCTTCCCCCATCATGGAGTTTTCGTTTTTCCAGCCTCAGCTCATGAGAATCAGGAAATCAGGGACATGCTTATTACTTCCCCCACTTCCTTGGGAGAGGTAAATATCTAGTTCCTTCAACGGCTTGTTTTTTCCTTTGTGTTTTTTTTCCTTGCCAAAGGGGCATAGATAGACCCCAGGCTGCTTTGGATCTGGGTAACCTCAGGGCAGACCAGGCTACATGAACTCTCCTATAGATTAACACAAAAGGGACTTCTCTTCTGGCTCTGCCATCCTCTGGGTCACGCACAGAGGCTACTTGATAGGGGGCAGTGAAGAATTGGGACATAGGATGGAGTGTGAAGCAGGCTCAGGAGGAACGAAGGGGCGGGGGAATAGCTGAAGAGGCTCACAAGGGCAGAAAGCCTCCCCAGCTCTCCCAGCTGTTAGCTCAGCCCAGAATGCATGTTCCCCAGCTTAATAACTGAAGCACGAGTAATAAAAACGTCCTTACAACTGTCAAAACGAATCCGTTAATAGGAAAGTTTGTGGCAAGCCTCGGGTAGCTCCTATCTGTGGGGGAACAGGTTCCCTATTTAGAGAAGATGGAGCTGTTGTCCTTAAGCAGAGAGCTGCCCATTGTGGAGGTAATTACGAGAAGGCCTGCGTTGACCTGGCAATGAGGAAGTGTATCTAAATACCTGAAGTGAAGGAGAGAAGCCGAAATGAAAGCCGAGGCCCCATCTGCTAGGCTGTAATGACTGTGCTATTTGAAGGCAGAAAGGTTTGTCTGGAGCAGCTGGTTTCTCTCCAAGTGACCTTTTAGCATTTCTGCTTTTGCTGTCTGACAGATGTGTCAACTCAATAATTTCAAAAGCCCCTGAGTAAATAACCAATTGTGAGCAAGGGTGACCCAAAGCGATGACAAAACAGGCGCACACGGCACATTATGGAGTATAATACCTGCTGAAGGAAACAGGGATATTATCGGAAAGGAAAAAAACATTTTAGTCTTTATTTTTGACTAAATGACTTTCCTGCCCATAGATCAGTTGTTTTTGAAGAGGGGAAGAAAAGGGAAAATGTGAGGCAAGTGGAAGGGCATTGTGCTGGCTTTGTCCTTGGAACACTTTCATGAGCTGGTTGGCGGGCCTCAGGTGGTGTGTCAGCCCTCCAAATGGACTCCTGCTCCCTCACTAAGCACACAGCTGGGGAGAAAGACTGAAGGCCAAAGCTAATTGGCTTTGGGAATGATTGGGGGACTGTAGAGAGGTGACTGCAATCAGACCAAAGCTGATGGAGTTTAAAAAGTCTTCCAAATAGTCTTCCAAAGTGATGAAGATGTTACTCTTTCCTCCTGCCCAAAGCTGGAGGTGAGGGATAGTGGGAGATCGTATGCCAGAGCTGTATATACCCCGTGCCTTTTTCCCTTTGAATGTTGTATACACTATGCTTTGGATCAACGTAATTACCTAATAACATCCAGGAACACACAATAGCACCCTTGAAGGGCAATCAGATTTACTAGGCAAATTCATATTTTCCTGTTGCTTTTTTAAAAAACCGTTATCCCCTAGTTAAGAAAACCTATGACAAAGGTTACTTCCTGCCAAGTCTCTTCACCCCATCCATGGGACAAGCTCTTTTGTAAGGTGGATTGTCCATGGATGTCCAACTGCCTTTTCCAATTTCCCTTTAAGGTGAAAGTGCTAAACAAAGAATTCTTTCTCTCCCACTACTTTCCTCTAGGAAATCAAAGGTGCAAGGGCTCTTAAATATTTGATAATAGTTCATCAGAATGGAATTGAAGGTTGCCTTCAAAAGTAAATCATGTGGCATTCTTTCAATTCAATTCAACCAAAATTTATTAAGTATCTACCATGTGATAGACACTGAGTATATAAAGATAAAAATGTAAAGTCCCTACCCTGGAAAGCCCTGTATTCTGCAGGAGAAAACAGTACATATACAAATAAGTAAATATAAACCATATACAAACAAGTAAATACTATCTTAACAATATATTATTCTAATATAACTACTGTTATAAAGTAAATGCTTTATTAGTAATATGTAAGCAAATACTATATTAACAATACCTAGAATATGAGAGTCACTTAATAAATATTTATTGACTGGCTGAAAAACTGGAGAGATCAGGAGGGTATCGTAAAAGGCAAGACAAACTGAGGCTTAAATGGAACTAGAGAGGGTAAGAAGGGGTGAAGAGTAGACAGAATATCCCAAGTAAAGGGGATTATTCTATGCAAAAGAATCAAGTTAGAAATGGAATGTCTGCCATAGTCATGGATCATTCTGTCTGGAACACATTGTGTGTAAGAAATAGTAACACAAAATACATGTCAAAAGACAGACACATTCAAGCCAGATTATGAAGAAATACAAAATGGAGAATTTTGTATTTTATTCTACGGACAATAGGAAGCCCCTGAGGCTTTTTGAGGAGAGATCTTGTCATCATCTTTATCACCATGGCATCCTTCTCCTAGAAAAGCCATTGTTGTAATGCAAGGTATTGAGCAACTAAAAACCTATTTGATGAGATGTTATTGGCCACTAAATCCTGCTGTCATTGCCTCTTTGTCCAAATTTGTGTTACAGATTCCCAAATCAATTCATTATATGCAGATATATGATCAATTAAATGCAATGTTGGCAAAACAACGGACCATGGAAGGAAAAGTTCTTGTCCAGAACTAAAGAGAGTTTAGTTCAGATCCCACTTCAGAAACTCAACAGCAGTGTAGCTATGGGAACATCACTTTACAACCAATGTGTTAAAAGGGAATAACAATGTTTGCCTTACTTGCCTTATAGGGTTGCTCTGAGAGAAGAGTTCTACATGTCTTAAAGCACTATACAAATATGAGTTGTTAAAAAAAAAATTTGTCCATATTAAAGGAGTTTGAGAATCCTTTAAGGATCAAGGTAATGAATAGGGGAAGAATACTGGATAAAGTCCAAACTCTTCACATTGTCATTCAAAGCCTCCATAATCTAGCTCCCTCTACTCCATAAAAGAGAACATCCATTCCAACTAGATAGTTCTCCTCAGTAATAATAGCTAACGTCGGTTACATAGGTTTGCAGAGTCCTTTATGTTACCACATCTGATTCTTAAAACAACCCTTTGTGGTAGGGAGCTATAATTATCTGCATCTTATAGATCAGGAAAGTGAGTGCAGGCAAAATTAAGTTACTTGCCCAGGATCACATATCTGGAAAGTGCTCGAGGTGAGACTCAAATTCAGATCTTCCTGGTTTCTGATCATACTGCTTTATTTAGTACACTATCTGACCTCAATATCACTTGAATAAGTATATATGTTCAGTCACACTCCAAACTTTTAAATAAATAAATAAATATATATATATATATGTATATATATATATATATATATAATTTGTCCCAAATTGCATGTAAAAGCAATATTAACATTTAGACTTTTTTTTAAAGTTTTGAGTTTCAAATTCTGCCCCTCCTTCCCAACCCTCCTCCCTTCTTCATCCTGTAAGTAATTTGGTATTGGTAATACCTATGTAACTACACATATTTTCATAGAAGTCATTTGTGGAAGAAATAAGAAAGAAAAAGAGAAGGGAAGGAAGGAAGGAAAGAAGGAAGGAAGGGAGGGAGGGGGGGGAGGAAAGAAATTATGTTTCAGTCTGTATTCAGACACTATCAGTTCTTTCTCTTGAGGCAGATAGCACTTTTCACCATGAGTCCTTTGGGATTGTTTTGTATCATTGCAGTCATAGTTTTTCATCACACAATATTGCTGTTACTCTGTACAATGTTTTCCTGCTTCTACTCACTTTACTCTGTATCAGTTCATGTGAAACTTTCCATGTTTTTCTGAAGTCCATCTGCTCATCATTTCTTATAGCACAGTAATATTCATAGCAATCATATCCCATAACTTGGTCAGCCATTCCCCAATTGATGGACATCCTTTCAATTTCCAATTCTTTAACACTAAAAAAGGAACTACTATAAATACTTTCGTACAAATGGGTCTTTTTCCCTTTTACTTATCTTTTTGGTATACAGAGCTAGTAATGGTATTGCTGGATCAAAGGTCAATCTCAATCTTTTACTCATATTGTTTCTACCACTTGGACTATAATTTCCTCTCCCTTCTACCTTTCCAGTCACTTCCATCCTTCAAATTTCAACTTAAACTTGACCTCCTCCCCAAGGCCTTTCTGGTCTACTTTGCCTCACTATAAGGTAAACCAAGCTTTTAAGAGAAATAAAGCAACTTAGTGAGGAAAGGGACAGAAAATGTGTTTATTGTTTAAAGGGAGAGATTTATATTGTTAAATCATGTAAGATATTGCCCTGTTATAGAAGAACATTTTGAGCATAAATCTGTATTTTAATATACATTGCTAATATATCTATATGAAGAAACATAGCTTTCAGACAGCAGGGAGGCAGTTTGGGAGCGTAAAGAATCTCTTGTGTAAATATAAGGACTCAATTGTCTTTGCCTTCCTTGTGTAGGAAGAGTTTAATGTTATAAAGAGGTAGAGCTTTTATTTATTAAACACTCAAAAAATATGAGTGTAAAAACTAGAAAAATATGAGTTCCAAAATATCAAAAAGATGAATACCATATAGAAGATGTTGGAACTTAAAAGCATTGTGGTATGTCAGCTAACTTGAATATATATATTTCATGACTAAAGAGAATAAAACTTTTAAAAATGAGGAAAATATAAACAAAGAGACTGAGGTGTGATTAAAAAGGATTAGTGATTTGCTTTGGGAAATTTGGGAATTGTAGCTTTTTTAAAAATTAAATTATTTTATTTGTTTTCAGTGTTTGACAATCACTTCCATATAGCTTAGATTTTTTTCCACTTGCTCCCTGTAATTCCCTCCTCCCTCCACATTCCCTCCCTGAGACAGTGTACCATCTTACATAGGTTCTACATGTACATTCCTATTAAATGCATGTTACATAGAAGAATTAAAATGAATGGAAGAAACCATAAAACAAGACAAAACAAAACATAATACAAAAGAAAATGATCTGTTTCTATCTGCAATCCAATTCCATAGTTCTTTCTCTGGATGTGGAAGGTGTTTTGCCTCAAGAGCCCACTGGAAATTTTTTAAGTCCATGCATTGCAATGAAATACTAAGTCTACCAGAAAAATTCCTTGCACATTGTGGTTGTTGCTATCTACAAAGTTCTCCTGGTTCTGCTCCTTGCACTCAGCATCAGTTCATATAGGTCTTTCCAGGCTTCTCTAAAGTCTTCCTGTTCATAGTTTCTCATAGCACAATAGTATTCCTTTACATTCATATTTCACAACTTGTTCAGCCATTCCCCAATTGATGGGCATTCTCTTGATTTCCAGTTTTTGACCACTACAAAGAGAGCTGCTATAAATATTTTTGTGCATGTGGGACCCTTTCCCATTTCTATGATCTCTTTGGGATAGAGTCCCAGAAGCAATATTGTTGGGTCAAAGGGTATGCACATTTATGTAGTCCTTTGGGCATGGTTCCAAATTGCTTTCCAGAATGGCTGGATCAGCTCACAGCTCCACCAACAATGAATTAGTGTTCCAGCTCTCCCACATCTTCTCCAATATTTATTATCCTCCTGTTTTGTCATGTTAACCAATCTGATAGGTGTGATGTGATACCTCAGAGTTGTTTTGATTTGTATCTCTCTAATCAAAAGTTATTTAGGGCATTTTTTCATATTATTATAGAAAACTTTAATTTCTTCCTCTGAAAACTCCCTGTTCATATCCTTTGACCATTTATCAATTGGGGAATGACTTGTATTCTTGTACATTTGACTCAGTTCTCTATATATTTTAGAAATGAGGCCTTTATCACCGACACTAGTTGCAAAAATTCTTTCCCTTTTTTTTTGTTTCTCTCCTAATCTTGGTTGCATTGGGTTTGTTTGTGCAAAAACTTGTCAATCTGATGTAATCAAAATTATCCATTTTGCACTTCATAATGTTCTCTATCTCTTCTTTGGTTATAAATTGCTCCGTTTTCCATAAATCTGGCAAATACACTATTGCTTGCTCCCCTAATTTGTTTATAGTATCAATCTTTATACCTAGATCAGAACTGTAGCTTTTTTTAAGTGGGAGGTTAGGAGGTTCTCATTTAAGCCATTGAAATATACAGGAACTAGGTATGGGAAACTGAGAGGAATTAAAAGATGGTTTTTATGGTACCTTTGGCTGTTAGAGGAAGTCAACTGAGAGATGCCCTTCAGCACCACAGCATTGGGGAGAAGCGAAGTTTTTTATACTGGCTCAATGTTATCACCTCTGGCTTGAGAAAAAGAAACAGAAGAGGCTTTGCAGCTGCTCTGCTATCCTGGTGAGCTGACTTCAAGAATCAACTTGAGCTAAATTGCTAGGAACTGCATTCTAATTGGACACTTGGGCATCCACCCAGAGAAGAGAAGAAAATTTCCCCAGCTAAATAGTGGTAAGGATGAACAGTCAGGCAGCAAATGGAAAAAAAGTTTCTTATGGTGCAAATGTTGCCAGATGGGAACAGTCATGTTGAAGCCTACAGTTCAGAGTTGTGAGTTATATCCTAAAGATATAAGTTCTCCTTCCTCTGTGCTTTCCTATCAGATCCCTGTTATTGTATGTCTATGTTTCACTTTCCTGAACAGATTGATGGGAAAGTGTGACATATATATTATGTTGTGTTTTATTATTTATGCATTTGGTTTAATATATTAATATTTATAGTATCATTTTTTGGTTTTATTATTAAATAGTTATGTTTAATATCTTAATATGCCATTATTGTGAGTGACTGGTTTTGTCTCATGCACTGGGTGGATGCAAGACCCTGTGAGTTACTGGTTTTGTCAATCAAAAATGCATTGGATTTTGGAGTGAGCAACAGAAATCTACTCTAATACCCTAAGAGAGATTGAATATAATGATGCAGTGTTTGTTTATCTCTGGAAGCTTATAATTGCTAGTGGGAGAGTAAGTGTGAGTAGTGAGATAGTACAAAAGTAGTAGGGTGTCTACCATGACCTGGGTGAGGAGTAATAGGGTATATATTTCATAATATTGTGGAATGTCCATGTAAAGGTACTATGCTCCTAGGCACTCACATTTTCACGTTCTACTACCTTCACGCTAGCTCACATTTATGTAATACTTGATGGTTTATAAATCCTTTCATCAAAAGCCTATGAGGGAAGCAGTAATATTGCCTATTATATCACCCTGCCTCCTGATTTATGGAAGAAAAAAACTGAGGTTCAGAGGTCAAATAAATAACTTGCCCATAGTCACAGTTAGAAAGGGTTAAGCTAAGATTTCTACCTAAATCTCCTGATTCCTTGTCCAATTTTCTTTCAACCACAACACCCTGCATCTTTTGATCTCTTCCATCACTAGAAGAGGAAAGAAGGAAGGAAGGAAGGAAGGAAGGAAGGGAGGAAGGAAGGAAGGAAGAAAGGAAAAGATAGACAAAGAGTGTCTTTTTAAGCTATGTTCAAAGCAATAACACAAGATCTAGAACCACTGAATGGAGCAGGTAGTATAATGTTAACAGATTACCAAACCATAGAATTTCACAGCTTACAGGGCACTGAGAAGCCATCTAGTGCAATTCTTTGCCTAACAGTTCAGTCATATGCAACAGATTTCATTAAGGTGAAAAACCAGCTCTTAAAAAATGTTACAAAAATAGCTGATTGTAAATTACATCATTTTTATTTACCAAAAAAAAAACTTTAAAAAAACTGAAACTTTTTAAATTAAGTATAAGTAAACTTTTAAAAGTTAAAGTAATTGCTTACTTTACAGACTTAAAAAATGAGCTGCACCTTTTTAAATTTTTAGTACTGTTTTATTTATAGTACTATTTGACTCCTATATTACTTCTATTACTGTCAGCAGAAAGAATGATTTGGGGAAAATGAGGAAAAGACATGTTTAAAATGAAACTGAAGCCCCCAATAGAGATGATGGTAAGTGTTCAAGCGTATAGACTCAATGTAAACATATCATAGTACAAATAGCTTCCAGATATAGACTCCAAAACAGTTCCTAGCAGTCTCTGAGAAAGTGAGAAAACATAAAGAATGGTAGAGGTGCCCAAAGACTGGAGATGGGTAAATGCTCCAATATTAAACAATGAAAAAAAGTAGATTCAGGAAAATATAAATTGGTAAGACTGACACTGGCCCCATGCAACATTCTAGAGGATATTTTTTAAACTGATAATTTAGAAGCCTTTTAAAAGAAAGAAGCAATCACCAGGAGCCATCAAGAGGTCATAAGAACATGTCATGATAAAATAACTTCATTTTTCTTTTTTATTTTTGATGTACTATCTTTAACTGCAAGAAGAATTTTGTAGATATAGTATAGCCTAATTTCAGTCACACATTTGTCAGTATCTCTTGTGACATGCTTGTAGATAGGATTAAGAAACATGGGCCATATGATAGTGCAGTTAAGTGGATTCAGCTCAGTGAACAGCTATATTCAAAGACTGTTGATGAAGGGATTGCTATCAATCTGAAAGAAGGTCTCCAGTGGCATTTTGAAAGGTTCTGTTCTTGGCTCTATTATAGTGAACGTTTTTATCAATAACCTGAATGAAGACACATTTGCAGAGGACACAAAGCTGGGAAGAATAATAAATTGGATGGTGGAATCAAGATTTTAAAGTATCTCTGTGGATGGCTGTAGCTAATAAAGGGTGAAAACCAACAAGATGAAATTTAGCCAGGAGGAATGAAGACTTGCATTTAGTTTTAGAAAATGAGGATGGAAAGATAATGTTAAATAAGCAATTCATGTGAACAAAGATCTGGGAGGTTTACTTTAATGCAAGCTCAATATGATTCAAAAATTTAACCTCAAACTGCAATATTATCAAATATGCATTTATTAAGCACCTAATACATTCCAAGCACCAATCTAGACCCCAGGGATACAAATATAAAATAAGACTACCCTTCAAGAAACTTCCATGCTACTAGAAGGATATAATATATTCATGGAAAAGTAAAGATAGGATATATACAAGTGAATACAAAGTGATACAAAGGGATGGGTGGTGTGCACTAAGTTATCTTAGAATAAGGGTGGTGATGCAGCAAAGGAGATGGGAACTAATAAGAAAGGTGGGGAAGGAGGAGGATCAGGAGAAAGTTTTGTCAGGCAATCCCAGGGAGCAGAGGATGAGAGATTGGTCTAAACTATCAAGTGCCAGAGAAGTAAAGAAGGATAAGGACTCAGAAAAGGCCATTTGGTAATTAACAGATCAGTGGTAACCTCAGAGAGAGCAGTTTCTATTGAAAGAAAGTGAGAGAGACAGTTTATGAAGGGAAGGAGAGAATTGGGAGGGTTGAGAGGGTTGGTCAGATCGAATGAAGGATTTTTTTTAAATGGGGGCATTTGTAAGCAATAGGGTCAATTACAGAGTCAAAATTTTGAAGGCAGAAAAGTGAGGTCAATGCAGGGGAAATGGGGGAGATGAAGTGACTGGACATCCCTTAACTGCCTCCAGTTCATTCTCTTTCCTTTCTCAAGGACTTCAGATCTTCCTTTCTACTCCCATACCCTGCCTTTATCATAGGAAACTTCAACACACATGTTGATGTTCTCTCCAACCTCTCAGTTCCTAAATCTGCTCAGCTGCGATGACCTACTCCTTCACTGAGCTAAGTGTTACAATGAATAGAGAACTAATCCTGGAGTCAGAAAGACCCAAGTTCAAAGCCAGACTCAGACACTTACCAGCTGTGTGATCTTGGGCAAGTCATTTAACCCTGTTTGCCTAAATTTCCTCATCTGTAAAATGAACTGGAGAAGGAAATGGCAAACTACTCCAGAAGAAAACCCCAAAAGGTCACAACTAAAGAACAAATCCTCCACCATACCTCAGGTATGCTCAGAAATGGTCACAGTCTCATCCTTCTTGACCTCTATATAACCTTCAATATGTCTATTACACTCTTTTCCTTTATCCCCTCTTCTCCTTATGTTTCCATGGCAGTAATCTACATAAGTTTCTCTCCTATGTCTGACCACTCCTTAGTCTCCTTTGCTGAATCTTCCAAGTCATGCCCATTAACTAAGGATATCATAGAGAGTTCTGTCCTAGGCCTTCTCTTTTCCTTCTATACTTTTTTCACTTGGTGATCTCATGAACTCCCATGGTTTCAATTAGTACCTCTATGCTAATGATTCTCACATCTACTTTTCTAGCCCTAATATTCTAGACTTGTAATTGCAACTACCTTTTAGACATCTCAAAGTAGATATTTCATAGATTCGACATGTCCAGAACCTGGACTCATGTTTCACACAAAGACATCTCCACTTTTCTGTTACTGTCCATGGCATCAATCCTTTCAGTCACAAAGACTTACAACCTGGGTATTATCCATGATTCTTCACTCTTTCATCCCCCTTCCCACATATCCAATCTATTGCCAAGTCTATCAATTCTACCTTTGTAACAACTCTTGAATATGTCTACTCTTCTTGGACACTAATCCTAAATGCAGGCCCTAATTCCTCCCATGCCTGGGCTGTTACAATAGTCTACTGGTTGGTCTCCCTGTCTTATCTCTCCCTATTCCAGTCAATCCTTCACTCAGCTGTCAAATTAGTCTTCTTAAAGTGCAGATCTGAGCATGTCACTTCTTTTGTTTAATAAATTCCAGTGGCTTCCTATCACCTGCAGGATCAAATATAAAATCATCATTCAGCATTCAAAGTCCTTCACTTCCTCACTCCTTCCTATCTTTCCAGTCTTACAGCTACCCTGTTCAGCCTCCACTGCCTTCCAAATACACATACACATACACACAGGCAGACACATGTATCCTATAATACAAGGGCATTGGTTTTATTACTGTTCCTTGAATAAAACACTCCACCTCCAGACTGTGTGCTCCCTATGCCTGCAATTCTCTCTCTTCATCTCTGTCTCCTGGCTTCCCTGATTTCTTTCAAGTCCCTTCTAAAACTCTATCTTCTATAAGAAGTCTTTCCTGATTCCCTTTTATGCTAGTGCCTTCCCTCTGTGGGTTATCTCCAATTTATATTATATGTCTTAAATATACATGATTGTTTGCACGTTGTTTCCCCACTAGACTGTTAGCTTGCTGACAGCAAAGACTGTCTTCCCCTTGTCCCCCAAATGTATTAATTTATTTGTTTTCAATTTTCAACAATTACTTCAATTAGTTTTAAATTTTCTCCCCCTCCCCCCTAAGATGGCAAGCAATCTTATATGGGCTCTACACACACATTCTTATTAAATATATTTTCACATTAGTCATGTTACATAGAAGAATTAAAATAAATGGAGAAACTATGAGAAAAACAAAACACAACTAAACATAACAAGAGAGAAAACAATCTGCTTCATTCTGCATTCCGACTCCATAGCTCTTTCTCTGGATGTGGAGGGCATTTTGCATCATGAGTCCTTTGGAAATGTTTTAGGTCCTTGCATTGCTCTGAAGTGCTAAGTCTACCAAAAACAAGGACTGTCTTTTCTTTTCCTTGTATCACCAACACTTAGCACAGTACCAGGCACATAGTAGGTCCTGTATAAATGCTTTTTCAAACGTCTTCATTTTACCATCTCCATATGATCAAAAGCATTAAACTATTTAGATCAGACTATGGTTATTATTCCCTATCTCCCTATGACTTATTCCTCCTAAATCCATTCTTCATCCTAGCTGTGACCTTCAGTCTCTCCAGTTCTTAGTACCGTGCTGACTTCATTTTGCTTCCTTCCCAAACTCAACCCTTGAGTTAACTGGTTGAACCTCGTACTCTCCTCTATTCCTAAAGTCCTTTTTGTCTTATCCTATTGCTCTTCATGCCTCCCCATATCCAATCCTGGATCACTTCCACCATGGGCCTCATCCCTTCCTATTCAAGTATGACTGAAAGGACTCAGAGGAAAACATATAACCATTCTAATGGGGTCCATTGTAAATTTAGGTTATTGGTAGACTAAATCTCAATAGAATCCTCATTGGAGCAATACAATCCTTTCACTATTACCTTGTTAATTTCTATTCTAATGCACGCAGCAATGACTCTAACCTCTTTTCTCCTCAAGAATTCAACACTAACTACTCCATGCCCTTATCCTCATAGCTAAGGACTTTGATTACTACTTTACTAAGAAAATAGAGGTCACATATCACCTCCCTTCTCAATCCCTAACTTTACTCTTCCCTATCTTTCTTCTTTACCCCAGCATCTGATAAAGATGTGATCTTTTTTTGTGTACCTGTGAACCCATCCCTTTCCAATTCATTCAGAAAACTTCAATCTTTCTTTTATTTTTCAGCCTCTCCCCATCTATTGACTCATTCCCTATTAGTTTCATATATGCTAATTTCCCTTATTCTTACAGTTACCTTGATAGACCTTTTTGACTTTCTTTTTTTTTCCAATTTATTTATTTAATTTTAGTTTGCAACATTCATTTCCACAAGATTTTGAGTTTCAAATTTTCTCCCCACCTCTCCTCTCCTCCCACCCCAAAACACCATGCATTCTGATTACTCTTTCCCCCAATCTACCCTCTCTTCTATCATACCCTTGCCTTTCCTTATCCCCATCATCTCTCTTTTCTTGTAGGGCAAGATATACTTCTATATCCCATTACCTGTATTTCTTATTTCAGAGTTACATGCAAAAACAATTCTCAACATTCATTCCTAAAACCTTGAGTTCCAACTTCTCTGCCTTCCCCCCTCGCTCCCCCCGTCCCCACTAAAAAGGCAAGAAATTCAATACAGGCTATATATGAGTAGTTTTGCTAAAGACTTCCATAATAGTCATGCTGTGAAAGACTCACTATATTTCCCTCCATCCTATCCTGCAGCCCCATTTATTCTATTCTTTCTTTGATCCTATCCTCCCCCAAAGTGTTTACTTCTAATTACCCCCCCTTCTCTTATTTGACCTCTCTTCTATCACCCCCCACACTCCACTCATCCCCTTCTCCCCTACTTCCCTCTAGGGTAAGATAGATTTTCAAACCAAATTGAGTGTTCCTATTTTTCCCTCCTTAAGCCAAATATGATGAGAGTAATCTTCACTTTTTCCTTCTCACCTCCCCCTTTTCTCCTCCACTGAAAAAGCTTTTCCTTGCCCTTTTTTATAAGATAATTTTCCCCATGCCATTTCTTCCTTTCTTCTCCCAAGATATTTCTCTCTCACTCCTTAATTTTATTTTTTTAGATATCAACCCTTCCTATTCAACTCATTCTGTGCCCTCTGTCTAAATATGTATGTGCATGTATAATCCCTCCAACTACTCAAATACTGAGAAAAGTTTCAAGAGTTACAAATATTATCTTTCCATGTAGCAATGTAAACAGTTCTACTTTAGTAAGTCCCTTATGATTTCTCTTTCCTGTTTACCTTTTCATGATTCTCTTGATTCTTGTGTTTGAAAGTCAGATTTTGTATTCAGCTCTGGTCTTTTCATCAAGAATGCTTGAAAGTCCTCTATTTCATTGAATGACCATTTTTTCCCTTGAAGTATTATTCTCAGTTTTGCTAGGTAGGTGATTCTTGGTTTTAATCCTATTTTCTTTGACTTCTGGAGTATCATATTCCAAGCCCTTTAATCCTTTAATGTAGAAACTGCCAGATCTTGTGTTATCCTGATTGTATTTCCATAATACTCAAATTGTTTCTTTCTGGATGCCTGCAATATTTTCTCCTTGACCTTGGAACTCTGGAATTGGGAGTTTTTATTTTAGAATATTTTTCCAGAGGTAATTGGTAAATTCTTTCAATATTTATTTTACCCTCTGGTTCTAGAATATCATGGCAGTTTTCCTATAACTAATTTCATGAAAGATTATGTCTAGGCTCATTCTTTGATCATAACTTTCAGGTAGTCCCATAATTTTTAAATTGTCCCTCCTGGATCTGTTTTCCAGGTCAGTTGTTTTCCTGATGATATATTTCATATTGTCTTCTATTTTTTAATTTTTTTGGTTTTCTTTTGTAATTTCTTGGTTTCTCATAATGTCATTAGCTTCCATCTGCTCCATTCTAATTTTTAAAGAGCTATTTTCTTCACTGAGCTTTTGACCTTCCTTTTCCATTTGACTAATTCTGTTTTTTAAAGCATTCCTCTCATTGGCTTTTTGGGCCTCTTTTGCCATTTGGGTGAGTTTATTTTTAAAGGTGTTAATTTCTTCAGTGTTTTTTGAGTCTCTTTTAGCAAACTATTGACTCATTTTTCATGATTTTCTTGCATCGCTCTCATTTCTCTTCCCAATTTTTGCTCCACCTCTCTTACTTAACTTTCAAAATCCTTTCTGAGCTCTTCCATGGCCTGAGACCATTGCATATTTATTTTTGAGGTTTTGGATGCAGAAGCCTTGACTTTTAGGTCTTCCTCTAATGGTATGCATTGCTTTTTCCTCATCAGAAAGTATAGGAGAAAATACCTGCTCACCAAAAATGTAACCTTCTATTTTCTTATTCTTTTCCCCTTTTGGGGGCATTTTCCCAGCCAGTTACTTGACTTTTGAGTTCTTTCTCAAGAGAAGGGTATACTCTGGGGACCTGTAAGTTCTCAGTTCCTCCAAGGTGGCACAATCAAGGGAGAGGAGTTTATTCCTCTCCTGACCTGCACTCTAGTCTGGGAGCAACTACAAGCACTTTTTTCTACCCAGGATCTGCCAGTAGAATTCCCTCTCCACAACTGCCTCCAGCTCCACCACACTAGCCAGCACTCCTCCTCACCCCAGAGCTGCCACTCAGGGCTGAGATCCAAATCAGCAGCTTAGTTCCCCCAGGGTCTTTAGGCCAGGATTCCAACAATGGAAATTGTTGTTTCCTGGGGCTGGGGTCAGACCTCTGTGTTCTCTTCTCATACAGGTGAAAGAGCTTTCTCACTGACCTTTGAAACTGCCTTTGGTATTTATGGGTTGAGAAATCTAGGAATCATAGCTGCTGCCGGTGGTGCCTTGAAGCCTGTTCTGGTCCTGTCCCTACTGCTCAGCCAAGGCCAGGCTGCTCTCCCCTTCGCACCTGGTGTGATAGACCTTTCCTGTAGGCCTTCCAGGCTGCCTTGGGCTGGAAATCTCTTTCACTCTGTTGCTCTAGAATTTGTTTAGAGTCATTTTTCACAGGTATTTTATGGGCTGTGGGCAAAGAGCTTCTAGAGGTACATCCTTCTACTCCACCATCTTGGCTCCGCCCCTTGCTAGATTTTACCAGAATGATGTAGAGAGAGGCAGTATTTCACAGTAAATAGAGTTCTGAACTGAGAGTCAGGAAGATCTAGGTCCAAATCCTATCTCTAACACCTATTAGCTGTACTAGACTGGGCAGTACTTTACTAGCCTAGAGAAGTAATTTAACCTCTCTAGCCTCAGTGTCCTCATCAGTAAAAAGGGAGAGTTATACTCCATGGCCTCCAAATTCCTTCTAACTTCTTATGTCTTCTCTCAACATTTTGCCTATGTCTCTTCTCCCTTTTGTAGTCACACTCCTAGATAGTCATTTACATTTTTTGTTTCCTCTTCTTTTCCTCTCTTGTTAACAGAGTTAACCACCCACTTCTCCTCTCTGGGTTTTTACAATACTAGCTTTCTCCTTCCATCTTCCCTCCTCTCCTCAGACCCATTTGCTGGATTTTCATCTGTATCATTTTCCCTAATCGAGAAGGTATTGCAAGCCCTACACACATTCACACACACACACACACACACACACACACACACACCAAAAGGTATATAGAAACGCAAAGCTACTATGATCTTTTTCAAACCAAGAAAAGACCAGACAAAGAATAAATAACTGCCTTTACAAATCTATTCCTTCTTTTTCCTAGAAAATCAGGTGAATTGGGAATTTTAAGCTACCTTCCACTTTCCTAAGCTAGTCTGGGTCCTTGTTAATAAGGTCAAAACCTTTTCTTTGCTCAAGGTACTCAGACACAATCTGCCACTGCTGAAATAAAGCCATTAAAAGGAAATCCCAAATCAAGGCTGCCTAAGCCCACATATCACACACTACAGCATATGTACAAAGTGCAAATCTATTATTTTGCACCTGGTGCTGTACTAGCAGAGACCATACAAACACACAAACATATTTTGACACAGAATTTGTTGGTGTCCAAAAAAAAATCTTTAAATATCCAGCAACTTCTTATTGAACACACACACACACATACACACACACATGCATGCATGCACATGTGCTTACACACACATAGATACACACACATGCATATACACACATGCATACACACACACACATACACATACCCTTTCTTCATATGAACTGCTGCACAGTAAATCTGTAATGACTTTTCATTTTCATTCTTTCCCCAAGCACACCATTGGTCTCTGTTATATGCAGAGCCAGAGTGCATCTGTCTCCCTTAGCACTGTCACCCAGGTTCTATAAAATCATATTACAAAATGTGGGTCAGTGATCACCGAGTCATGTAATTTATCAAGACAATACCCAGATGTGCTGTTGAAGTTCCTTCTGCTATGATGCAACCTCCAGGTTTAAACAACAATCTAATGCTGGCCATTCTTCAGAAACAAAGACCATTTTTTACACTAAAAATCCTTCAATCACCACAGCTTCTCTAGTAAATTAATCCTTTGATGTCTCAATATTTTAAAAGATAATCTGTCAGTGAAAGGTAACAGGATACTTCCATTTGAAGAATGCATCATTTCTTCTGGATGACTCTAATCAAGTCTCTAATGGTTCAGAGGTAAAGAACTCAAGAGTTCAGTTGCTCCAACTCCCTTATTGCATAAATAAGGAAACTGGACAAAAAGAAAAATGAATTCCATAAAGCTTGTTAGTGACCAGGCTAAGACCAGATCTCAGGTCTCCTGAGTACTAGGACAGTGAAATATAATGCACACACAGAACATCAGAGTTGGAAAAGAACTCATCAACCATCTAGTCCAAATAATACCCAAAAGGAATTTCTACTTAAAATATCAATCAATCAATTAATACTTCATGGGGAAAAAACTCTCTATTCTCTCTCCCCTCATTTCTCTTTATTGTCTTGCAACTCAACTTGGGACAAAGGATAGGTGGTGCAGTGACTTTCACCATAGTCCCTTTGTCTTTCATTTCTGCCTTTTACATACATTCCTACCAACATCAAAATCTCTGAATCTCCCTACAATTGAAAGTACACTTCTTGCAAATATCATCAGTCATTTAATCAGACACTTAAATGTAACCTTCCCAACCAAATCAATAGACTTTTGACTACTGTCATCATTTCTGATTTAAAGAAGAGTGCTGAGACATTTGAGGACAATAACTAGAGGAGAGCAGCCAGAATGGTAAAGGGTCTTCCAGAAGAATCCATAAAAAATTAGTTGAAATAAATCAGGTTATTTAGTCTGAAAAAAAATAGAGACATGGTAAGCTATGTTAATACATTTGAAGGGCTATCATGTGAAAGATGGATCAGATTTAATTCTATTTCAACTTAAAGCTGGCAAAACTGGAAGCAAGGAGTGGATGGACTGAGAGGCAAGTTTTTTTCTTGCTATAAGGAAAAAAAAGACATATTAACATTTAAAGTTTCATGATACCGTTATTTCCTCCTTGGTTGGGATCTTCAAACAGAGGTTGGAAAACTACCTGCGAAGGTCGTCTGTTATCAAGGCAACTCCTGCTCAGCTATGGGTTGGACCTAGAGGTATACTGGAGCCAACTCAAACTGGCTTACAAGAGTTAACTGTTAATTTCAGAGGGAGCATTTATACCTCAAAAATATAATAATAGCAACAGCAACTATAATAGCTAGCATTTCTTTTTTAAATTTTATTTATTTTATTTTTAATTTAATAAATAATTTAATATAACAGTAGAATAAAAAATAATTGCACATGAAACTGTAAATCTATTATGTACAATGTGCTGTTCTTTTAAAATATATAATAATAATGTCAATTTCTTTCTTTCCTTCCCTCCCTCACCTTGTCCTAGAGATGGCTACCATTAGACACAAATGTGTGTGGGAGCCTGTACTTTACAATTATTCTCTTATTTGATTCTCATCACAACTCTAGGAAGGAGATGATGTTATTATCTCCATTTTACATATGAGGAAGTTGAGGCAAACAAAGTTTAAGCGACTTGCCTGGGGTCACACAGCTGGTAAGGGTCTAAGGTTGAATTTAGACTCAGGTCTTCCTGACTGCAGGCTGAGCACTCTAGTCATTGAGCCATCTATTTGCTCAGAAACAGGAAAATATTACAGATCAGAAGTTCATTTATTATTTTGTCAATCACCCAGACTAAAGAGAGTGATGGAGAAAATATTAAAGATGCAAATGAGTTGTATGTATCATGCATACTTTTTGGAGATCTAGTTATTAAACATTTGCCAGCCTACCTCTGGACTTAGACTGGATGTTCCTATAACAGTGAGTTTCTTTTATTCTGTATATTATATAACAAATGGCAAACTATTCAGCATAACCCACAAAAAAAATTTTTTAAGGAAAACATGACCAAAGAAAGATGCTCACATGCTTATATTGATTTGGGACAGCTTCAAGAATTAACATTTATGTAGTGCTTACTCTGTGTCAGGTACTGTGCTAAGCACTTTATAGTTCTCATCTTTGATCCTCACTCACAACCTTGGGAGGCCGGTGCTATTATGAGTCCCATGTTAAAGATCAGGAAACTGAGGCAAACTGAGGTTAAGTAACTGTCCAAGGTCACACAGCTAGTAAGGGTCTAAGGCTGGATTTGAATTCAGCTCTTCCTGACTCCAGAACCAACATTCTATCCAATGTGCCACCTAACTGCCTCACTGTAGTGAAAACAGTACTAAATGTAGTTGGAAGACCTGGGTTCAAGAGCTGTCTCTGTCACTTACTGAGTTACATATCTTTGGACAAGTTCTTTAATTTTCTTGATCCCCAGTTTCCATATCTGTAAAATGAGAATAACAACATACTATCTGTCTACCTCATAATTTTTTATACAGATTAAAGTAGATAACTGATCCACTGTGATATGTGGCCCACAGGGATCCTTATGTATGGTTAAATGACCCATTTCTTTTTGAGTTTGACACCTGGCTACATATTGACCTAGAAAATTATATGTTAATATTATCATATTCTACTGTATTTTATCTATTTTGTTTTTCAGAACCCAGAGGCTAGTATTTGACACTTGTCTGTAGACTACCAAAGGATATAAGAATCAGTCCTGCTGAATGACTAATTCAACAGCATCATGGGAATTTAGTCGATCATCACTGTCTAGACTTATCTAAGGACATACAAGACAAAGGAGGAAATAATGTAGATGCCAGGCTACTTGTACCTATTCTGTATGTTTTTTGACCCAAGGATCAACTCTTTTATAAACATCATGGAGGGGGCAGAGCCAAGATGGCAGAGTAGAAAGACTCACCTATGCTAGCTCCGAACCCACAGCCCATGGATTTCCTCTAAAAAGAACTCCCAACAAATTCTGGAACAGTGGAAGCCGCACAGCAACACAGTGAAGGAGATTTCTGTTCCAGAGAGCCCTGAAAAACCGATCCCAAAAGTCCATCACGCCCCGACGGGGAGCGGAGCCCACCCCTGCCCTGGCCATGCAGCAATGAGAGGAGTGGGCAGACTCGAGCAGACTTCAGGGATAGAATCTCCAGCGGCCACAAAGGTCCCTCCACCCACAGACGCACAGGTCAGTGAGAGAGACGGGCTGAGAGAGGAGTGGGTGTCTCCGGGACTCAGGCCCCCTCGGGAGGCAGTGGCACAGGCAGCAGCAGAGGCAGCAGGCAGCCAGAGGCTCCCAGAGCAGGCAGGAGCTCAGCAGGAGCTCCATTAGAGAAGGTCTCTGCATAAACCCCCTGAGGGAACTGAGCCTGGGAGGTGGCCCTGCCCCCACCTGAGCACCAGTACTTAAGCTCCCATTGAATAGCAGCCAGGCCTGCCACCAAAAGCCCTGAGGCTGGGGAGCAGCATTTGAATCTCAGACCCCAAGCACTAGTTCGGGCAGACCTAGGCTGGGGTGGAGAGGGCTCTCATAAGTCAAGTAACTGGCTGGGAAAATG
>CM053773.1:124687062-124692062 GCA_028658325.1 Potorous gilbertii
TCTTGGTGACCAGAGGATTGCACCATTCCTCTCTGAGGATGAAGAGATATGCTTACCATCAGGTAAAGACATAGGAGTCAAGGCCTCTGTATCCCAAACATCTGAAATAGATATCCAATGGGCTCAGGCCATGGAAGAGCTAAACACCATGGAACAGGACTAACATAAATTCTTATCTTTATAATAGAAGCCAAGCAAAAAAGTTGTGGTATACAGTTGTGGTGGAATACTATTTTGCTATAACAATGAGCTCAGTGATCTTAGCATGGCATGGAAAGACTTACACAAAATAATTAGAGAACACTATATATATTAACAGCAATATTGTTTTAAGAATGACTTGGGGCAACTAAGTCATTTTGACTGTTAGAAATACACAAATTAAAAATAAAGGACATGAAAAAGACATCTGCATCTAAAGAATGAATTCATAAATGGAAGTATGTATAGAATAATTTTTGGGGGGTGCACCTATTTGTATCTAGTAGTGGCCATCTCTCAAGAATGGAGGAGGGGGTAAAAGAAAAACAGAGATATACATGATAATTTTGCTGTATATTTGGAGTAAATACCAAGTTGTACATGGTAGATTTGCAATTTCATGTACAATCATCTTTTTTTTAATTTTACTGTGTTATAGAAATGCTTGTTTTATTCTGTGAATTAAAAATAAAATAAATTTTAAAAAATTTAAATAATCAAAGACAAAGATGTGATGCAGAGTAATGGATAAAGTATTGGCTCTTAAGTGAACTCTTTGAAAGCAAAGGCTGTTTTTTGCCTTTCTTTGTATTCACAACACTTAGCACAATGCCTGGTACATCATAAGCTAATAATATATGTTAGTTGCCTGTCTGACTCCAAGTCAGAATCATCTGGGTTCAAGGTCCACACTCTGACACACATTGGTTGTATGACCCAGGCCAATCACAATCTCTCAGTGCCTCGGGAAGCCCTCTATGATTATAAGTAGCAGAACAGATATCCATTTTCATTGATAGAAGCTTCCCTATACCAATTAAATCACGGATCAAGACAAAAATAAAGTAATTGAGGTCATAGTCCTGTGTCTAATAAGTTTCATAGTATAAATCAGTCTCCAGGGCATCGAGATGTTGATCAGTTGTAAAAGTGTTCCTTCATGGATAACTTAACAACAACAACAATGACTTAACAACAAAAAATCTTTAGAATCATCTCATCTGATACCATCTGTCATTGATTTTATTTTTGGAGGGCAAAGGGGAGGAAATACATTTTATCATTTATCATTTCAAAATATCATTTATCATAGTAAAAAAAAATAAGATTTTTCATTTAATTCAGTAAGCATTTAAGTGTCCATTATTTGCAAGCATTCTTAAAAATCACCAAGTAAAAGAAGCAATGACCATTCTCTGATAACAGTCATTGCTAAACAGAGGGTTACATGGTATTCTTAAAGTCTTAAGTATAACAAGAATACCCTACTCTTTCTGATTAAAAAGTGATCTTGACTTAGGAAGGGGGATATGTGTGCCAAAATATGTCAGAGGACATATGGAATAAGAGGACCTGTGTTCAAATCCCAGCTCTGCCATTGACTACCTGAATGTAATGGTAATTTAAATGGGAAGATCTTTCCCATTCATTAATAGACCTATGTGACCTGCTTGGATCACATGGAAATCTGAGTCACATGGAGGCTGTGGTGGGAGAAGTTTGCCAAATGGGTGGAACAGGAAGAGGCAGAACTAGAGCAGAACTGAGAGGAAGTTAGAGATCAATCACAGCTGGAAAAGCAGCTGGCTAGCGTGAGTGAGACAGCTTATTTGTGATTGTTTAAGGGAGCTGGTTTGTGGGAAGCCTAACAGAGGAAGGTTTGGGAATGGTATTGGTCTCTGCATTGTTATTTTGTATACATTTTTGTTACTATGATGAATTTGACTTTCTGGTGTCCAAATAAATGTTTTTCTTCTGCCTTCCGTATGGAGATTTGTGATTCGGAATTAAGCTGGCATATTCATCATCCCCCTCAGGACTGTAAATATTGCCTGAGTGATACTCTGGGTAACCTTAGTTACCCACACCTCAGGTTCCTCACCTATAATATAAAGAAGTTGAAGTTAATAACCTTTAAGATTCCTTTCAGCTACAAATCTATGATCCTAAACTCCTTTATTTTATGATGCAATGTTTTTTAGGATGAACTTTTTAACTGGATAGTTTTGCAAAACTAAGTAGACTATTATATAAAGATTTCTTGCCTTGTGTCTAGTTTTATTGATATTATACCTTTGTCCTGTCCTATCAGCATATGAAAACTCTAAGAGAGGGACAACAGAGAGTCGAGAGGAAAAATCTGGATAATCCAAAACCAAGAAAATCAGCCCTAGAAAAATAAATACTTGGTTACACATGGATATATGTATACAATGGTATACCTTATTGTCTTTAAAATGGCTTTACCTTCAAAACAACCTGTTTAAGACATGTCCACCATCAGTACAATAATTAGAAATGGTGAGCATATTTTGAGTGTTAAGACAAATAATGACAGTGCCCAGGATGGTTTCCACGTTCAGTGGGTAACAGAAAGCTGTGGAGCCCTGAGCTCCTTCCAAGGCTTAGATCAGGGGATACTTCTTTCTTATTTCCCTAGAATTAAAAAAATTACTTTGTATTTGTTTTGCATATATCCTGTATTCATGTATTTGGATACATCACATGTTAAATTCCTTGAGCTCCATGAGAACAAAGACCACTTCATTTTTGTATTGGTATCTTCAGCATCCAGTGTAATAGCTGGCATAAAAATAGGTGTTTAATAAGTTTGTTGGTGGGTCACTTGGCACCTGACTTCAAAAAGCTACAAATAAAAGTATTATGATATCCAAGCTCTTATTTTATATTGTGAATCTAGAGTTGTCATATTATAACCCAAGGCAACGATAAAGCTATTAAATCAGTTTCCAACAAGATTTCCCGATGGAAAAAAAAGAGAAGACAAGAGACAGAGAAGGGAGAGAGAGAGAGAGAGAGAGAAAAAGAGACAGACAGACAGAGATCTGTGGTCTACATATGCCTAATGTGGGAATTCTATGTCATATCATTTAGAAAGATGAGTTTTCCCATCTAAAGTCCTTGTCAGGCCACAAGTTTCCATGATACATACGCACACACAAACACACACACACACACACACAATTATTGGGAAATTTATCCAAAACCAAATTTTAATGAAGGGTGCAGTAAGTCAAGATACCAAGGTGTTTCAAGGTAGGCCAATAGTGAGTAATTCATTTTCCTGTTTCCTTTGAGAATTGATTTTAAGAGGTTAACTCAGTGTAGAATTCTGCATATTTTGTACAAGTGATTTTGTACAAGTCTCATTTCTCTGGGATTCAGTTTCTTCATCTGTAAAATGAGAAGGTAGGGCTAGAATGGCTAAGGTCCAATCCATCTCTAAATATGAAGATATTCTTTTTAAAAGTTTTATGGTCAAAAGGCATAAGCAATGAGGCAGGGCCTTGCCAAGAGCGTGACATGTACAGTAATCCAGTAATTTGGATTGTACTACTTGGTGCTATTTTTAGATTATGTCAATCATTACCAAAACTGTACACAAATGACCTGATTAGGACTTTGTTGGTCATCATTGTATACTCATCTTTCTATTTTAAGACAAATTACTGACAGGGGGGAAATAGCTATTTTTTTTAATATCCCATAGTTCTCCCCATATCTGATAAGAGTAAAGGTGAGGTCAGTAACTAAGGTGGAAGAAGGAACATAAGAGGTAATTTTATCTTACTTCTCTCCAGGGGTTCCAGATGTAACCACCATTTGAGCAAAAGTGAAACCTTTGGCCTTTTGCAGGTAAGGCAAATTTTCTTATTATTGTTTTGTTAATCAGTCATGTCCATCTCTTCATGATCCTCTCTTCATGATCCCATTTGGGGTTTGCTTGGTACAGATATTAGTATCATTTGTCATTGCCATTTCCTTCTCCAACTCATTTTACAGATGAGGAAACTGAGGCAAATATGGTTAAGTGACTTGCCCAGGGTCACATAGCTGTTAAGTGTCTGAGGCCAGATTTGAACTCAGGTCCTCTGGACTCTAGGGCTAGCATTTTGTCATCCTCTGTGCCATTTAGCTGCCATAAATCAAAGCAGCTGACCTAAATAAGAGACAACATGTGTCAGAAAGCATTAAAAAGAAGAAGAAAAAAAGGATTGTACATCACCCTTCTATTCTCCATCCACACCAACCCTGAGAAGAACATTACATAAAGTCTGAGGTGCTTTCTGATACTTTCACTATAAAGATCATTCTAAGGAACTGCTGTTAAAGTGATGAGAGGTCTTTTTCCTTCCTTAAGAAACTCTCCTGAGGATTATTACCGGTGATGCTTTTACTTAATAGCTGCACTTAACGCTCTCTTCCCAACCTTTGTTTAAGACATAGTCTCTTTGTGGGAGGAGGAGGGGTGGAGAAGGTTTGCAGCTGCAGAATACTGCATCTGTTATCAGACTTCAGATATGTTTGTTAGTTTTGCTGATTTTTTTCTTTTTCTTTATAATGAGATGGCTTTCAGAGGGAAATATACAACGGCAAATGTAGATGATGTAAGAATGAAATACATAAAATCTATTTTTTAAAAACTCTCTCAGAATTGCTCCTACACCCATTTCAGAATCACTTCCATTCAGTGTGTTTGAACATTAGTAGGAAAGCATACCTCCATGCAAAGAAAGCAGATTGGAGAAGGGCATCCTAAGACAGATGTGTTGTATGGTCACAAAGCTGTCATCAACTTGACCCCCAACATCATCACCCTACCACCTGTGCAGGAAGCATGAATCTGTTAAGCAACAAACAGCTTAGCTGTGTGAACGAAAGAAAATTTCAATCTGCTTTGAGCTTCTCTTCCCAGAAACAATGGTCAGAGAGGTAATGACTATTTATGCATCAGTGAAAATAAGTGCCTCTTTCTTCAAAGAACCTGATATTCATCA
>CM053773.1:124697062-124714043 GCA_028658325.1 Potorous gilbertii
CTTAAAACTGGTTGATTTAATGACTTCTTAATTGATAATCTTGAAAGAAGCACCAAGTTGGGGACTCTGGACAATACCATTATAGAATCCCCCCCCCCAATTCCTCAAGGTTGATTCTAGAACCCTGAAGGGGAGATGAAGTCAACCTCTAGGGATCTGAACTTATTTTCTGAAGTCAGAATTAAAATAAGGATCCTTCAGAGCTTATATGAGTTACAGTTCTATGTCTTCTGTCTAGTCACTGGCATAAACGATGCATGAGTGTCAAGAAAGACCGTATAGTGCTGAATCACTCTCTAATTATAGTATATTAGAGACAGGAGATTGGGGATTATCTCATCTGGACCCTTTATTTTATAGACGAGAAAACTAAGGCTCAGGGGAGACCCAAATTCACACAGGTGGTAAATCACAGAAGCCATATTGAAATACAGGTCCTCCAAACTCAGTGCAACCAAAAGGATTTTCTTTCCACACCTCAATAAATATGATGAGTCATAGGCCAGGAGTTCCATGAAGTTTCCCAGCCTAGAGTACTATGCCAAGAAGCTCAGCACACTTGCCACTGCTGCTCCAGGTGCTAATCTGCTGGGAGCAAAAAACAGTTAATTAATCAAGAACAGGGACTAGTAGCACTCCCTGGGAGACCTGTCTGGGAGGTGATAACAAGCCTTGGAAAATAGGTGCTAACAATGTTTGCTACTTGATTAAAGTTCTTGTTATTTACCTTTCATCCTTTTTAGTAAATGAGACAATCAGAAATGTAGAGTGCTAAGATTCTGGAAGTCAGAAATCCAATCTTTCATTTTACAGACAAGAAAACTGAAGCTCAGAGAAGTTAAGTGATCAAAGTCACATAGATGAAATGGCAGAGTTTGGAGTTGATTAATCAATCAATAAGCATGTACCAAGTGTCTACTCTGTGTCCTGACTGTTACTAAGCAGCAAGCTTTGCCGAAGAATGGAAATGCTAAGAAATTTTGTCTGTTTTTTGAGGTGACATGTCTTCGTCATCCTCCTTAGCATTTTATAAATGAGTTTATCCTCTAAACTTATGTTGACATTGGCTTCCAGATTTCTCCACTTAACATGGAAATCAAATTCTGATTAAGGACATTTCTGGACTCCTTCAGATTAGTTATTGTGGTCTTGTATATTCATCATAGGTACTCAATTAATGTTTGTTGAAATATACATCAAATTTTCCCTTGGATTCAAAACTTGATCACTTTCTCTGTTCCATGGGTTGTTGTACATCTCTTGAAGGGCTAGAATTACAATGCTATGGAATATCACAATATACATCCCATTCCAAAGGATAAATAGGGACTCTCCTTCAACAAATTTGCTTCCTTCTCTGGCTTCTATGGAAATTTTTGTGAGAGTCATTTGAGTCAATAAACATCATCTTTTCTGAACATTCTATTCAACTGAAGCTTTTAAACTTTCGATGATAATTAGATTAATGATTAAAATAAAAACAACAGAAATACAATATAGTCATTTGATGAGTAGATAGATAGAAATGTACAAAAAAAATAACACATCAAAATACTTCAGTAGAACTATGATCTCATCAAAGTACTAAAGCTTTTGAACCCTTTCTCTATGGTTCAATTTCAACAGACATTCATACAATAATCTATTTGTTATTATTCCAATCATAACTGCTTTCATCTAGATCCATTTTGGCTAATTGGATTCTTTGCCTTAATTCAGCCACTTAACATGTCTTTGTTTTGGTTTTAACTTGCTATCTTTTTGCATTATCACATCCTTCCAGACTGTGTTAGGACCATAATCATTCTTTTTAAAAGCAATCCAATACTGATTCTATCTATCTCAATCAAATAGCCAGGTTTGTAAAGTAGAAATAGTTTCTTTTGAGTTTTGTTCTAATAATAATTTATATAGCTGAGCACCAAACAAAACATTTTTAGAGTTATGTATTTTTAAGGATCTTAAAGAACTGATCCAAGACTAGAAGTGATGTAGTGACTTAGTAAACTGAGAAAAGTCAGAATTCACATGCTCTGTTCCCAACCCCAACTACTAGACTGTTTTATAACCTCACAGAAATGCTCATAACATTCTTAAGTCTCAGTTTCTCTATTGGACTTAGAGTATGATCTTCACCAGTTTGAAGTAACGCTGTGAACATAAACTATGTGATACTTTGGTTGAGTTTGAGCCCTTTGGCATCTGCCCTATGGCCTTCTCACTCTAGAAGATTCCTCTGCCCTAGGGCCTCTTCCTCTAACTTATGTATTCCAACTAGAACCTCCATTTTGGAGAAGTACCCAGGCCAGTTATATTCACTCCTTCTCTCTTCTGCCAATTCTGCTTCACAATACCTTTTCAACTCCCTTTTATGTTTTGCTTTTCCATTTGGATAGAGGTTTCTTGAGGGCAGGTCTGATGATATTTATAGTTTTCCCTTCTCTATCAGGGGAGTTAGGGGCACGGTGCCCCCAAAATCTGGAAGATCTGTGTAAGATTTTTTGGTCCTACCTTTATATCAGAGAGGGTAAAATATGTTGATGTTATACATTGTTATATATATATATATATATATATATATATATATATATATATATATATATATATGTCTTTTATATATATATATATATATATATATATATATATATATATATATATAAATGCGTGTATGTGTGTATGTATGTATGTAGTAGATTTCTGAGTTTCTAAACTCTTTCTGTATCATCTGCCAGCCTTCGCATGTCATCTGAAGCTTCCACCAAACTCCCAAAGAATTCCTATTTAATTTCTTTATGTCAACCCACCACATGTTAAAACTGCAATGGGTAAAGTTGTGATGTGGAAAGAATAACTGTATATTCCTAGCGCTTGGCACAAGCCAGTATCTGATACGTAGTCAATGTTTAATAAATGCTTGTTGACTTGTGTAAAAATGAGTGCCATCTAATAACAGACACAAGATGAAATGTGGAAACGTGGAAGTATATAACATGGAAAAGCTATAATGAAACTAAAAAGTTTGAACATTCTAGTTCATAAGACAAAAGATATTTCTTAAGTATCTGTGGTATACTCACCACTGTGCCAAATACTAAGAGAGATAGCTTCTTTCCACATACTCTTTGCCCTAACTTGACCTCTATAGCAATTAATCAATCAACAGGCATTACCTTCTATGTACTCAGTATAGTACATAC
The DNA here is from genome assembly GCA_028658325.1 of Potorous gilbertii. Classification (NCBI taxonomy): domain Eukaryota; kingdom Metazoa; phylum Chordata; class Mammalia; order Diprotodontia; family Potoroidae; genus Potorous; species Potorous gilbertii. Next base: position 124,700,260 of record CM053773.1, read on the forward strand.
AGTACAAAGAATGAAACAACTCCTCACAAGGAGAATACACATACACACACATATGTACATACACACATAAGTGTGTATATCTATATATGTAATGTATACATAGATATACTCACAGAATATACAGGTGCTCAGAATAGTGTATATGTGTTTGTGTATGTGTATGCTTCACTTTTCATTGTTGTTTCATTCTTTATATCTGTATAAAATAAAATAAAACTCATCTCTTAACTCTACTTTGATTCATATATATAAAACAAAGTTAATAATTACATGTGTATATATATATATACATACATACATACATGTGTGTATGTAATGAGTTTAATGTTGGACTTGTTGAGTTTAGGTGCAGGGGGGAATATCCAGATGAAGATGTCTCATAGTTACTTGGAAATATAGTACTGGCACTCTAAGTAGAGGTTAAAATGTAAATATATATTGGAGAGTGTATGTATGTGTGTGTGTATGTTAAATACCAAGTTGTTTGGGAGGGAAGATCCTAGCAGCTGGAGGGAACAGAAAAGTCTTAATTTCAAAGATGATAATTGAGATGCATAGGACAGAGGTTCTTAATCTGGAGTGTGTGTAAGTGTATGTGAGTATGTGTGTGTGTGTGTGTCACCTAGGTGACTCTGAATGAAATGTGGGCCTAGAGTCAGGAAGCCTTATCTTTCCAAGTTCAAATCTGACCTCAGACACTTAGTAACTGTGTGACTAGGCAAGTCATTTACTCCTATTTGCCTCAGTTTCCATACCTATAAAATGAGCTGGAGAGGGAAATAGTAAACCACTCTAGTATCTTTCCCAAGAAGACCCCAAATGAGGTCACAAAGAATCAGACACAAGAACAACACATACATACATACATGCATATATATGCACATACATAAATATATAATTTGTTTCCTTTGCTTTTCCACGTATTTTAATTTATGCATTTATATTTATTATTCTGAGAAAGGATCCATAGATTTCACCATATTGACAAAAGGAATCCAACACACACACAGACACACACACACATACATTAAAACTCCTGACCTAGTAGAACTTTATGAGGGAGAGGTAAGGAGAAAATGCATTCCAGACATGAAGGGATGGGCCAAGAAGACCAAAGATAGAATGCCATGTGTGGAGAACAGAGTGAAGGCTAGTTTGACTATAATATCTAGAGAGGCTGGAAAGGTTGGTTGGGGTCAGCTTGTAAGTTTCCTCCCAGAGGCAATAGGAAGTCACTGGAGATGATTAAGTAATTGATTCATATGGGCAGATCTATGTTTATAGAAATTGGGAAGAGGGAATGGTTTAGACATGTTAAATTTAAGGTGTATCAAGGAAAGCTTGAAAAAGTCTACAGAGCAATTGGTGATCCAGGAACAAAGCTCAAGGAAGACACTGGGGCTCAATATATAGATCTGAAGTTTTTTGAATAGAAATGTTAAAGCCATAGGTACTGATGAGGAGAGAGAGACAGAGAGAAGAGAGACGTCCCAGAGTTCAACTTTGGTGAACACCCACAATAAGGGAATGTTATATGAATAGTGATGATTCTCCTCCAATTTCTAACTGTTCCTTGTTTTTTGCTTCTTTTCATCTTTTTTCCTGTCTTTTAGACAGTTCTCCAGAGTTCTATACTTAGGCTTTCTCTTCTCCCTAAACTCTTTCCCTTGGTGATCTCTATGCCCATGACTTCAATATATCTCTTTGTGCAGTTGGCTCTCCAATATGTATTTACATTGTCACCTATAGTACACAGTACTATATTTCCAAGTAACTTTGAGACATCTTCACTTGGATATCCCCCTTGCACCTAAAGTCAACAAGTTCAACATTAAACTCATTATCTCTTCTCCACAAAATAATAAGCCCTATTGCTACCCGCTGAGTTTTCTCTCTCTGTTGATGATGCTACTGTCTTCCCAGTGACTCAGCTTTGTGACCTCAGCCTCATGCTTCACTCTTCTTCTTCCCTCACCCCACAATTTGATCAGTTTCCAGATTCTGTCTGTTCTACAATAATATCTCTCACATTCTTGCCCATTTCTTCACTCTCTCAGTGACTACCCTAGTTTGGGTCATCACATGGGCCCCATTTGAATGCTACCCCTGTCACTGCCTATCTATGTTTTTGAGCAAATCCTTTAACCTCTCTGAACCTCAGTTTCCTTACCTCTAAAACTGGATATTAGTACCGGCAACATCGACTGCACAGAGTTGTTATGAAGGCCCAATGAGAAATCATATGTAAAACACTAGGCAAAACTTAACCTCTCTATGTTTCAGCTTCTTCATCTGTAAAATGATGGATATGGACTTGATGGTCCCAAAGGTCCCTTCCAACTCCAGCCCTATTATGATTCTTTACTGCACACCCTGCTTCCTGTTCCTTCAATCTCAAATAGATTTCTAATGCATCACTTTAATCATATGTAATGCTATCAGGCCCACAAATTATTTTAAGTATGAATTACAAATGTTGTCCATATAAATCACTACATGAAAATTCATACTTACATATGAGTATAATGACAAAATGCTACACAGAATAGCAATAATGCTGTGACCATGGAATAATGGCACTGGGGGGGGGGGCTTTGAAAAAGAGGAGAGGACGTGAGAGGAGAGGAGGAGACAAAGAAGAGGGGAGAGACAGAGGCAGAGAGGGGGAGAGAGAAAGAGAAAAAATCTCCTGTGTTTGAGTTGAAAAGGACAAGTGACTATAAAGTGAGAGTAGTCAACCCCCAACTGTGAAATAAAAATAGAAAAAAAGGGTCATTAGGCGCAGAGCTGTCATCTGTGGCCCTCTTCAGCATGCCTGAGCAGTGTATGGGGAACAAGCACGGAAAATGAAGGGGCCCCGCCTCCAAGTGCCAAAGGGCATCGCAACTGCCTTTTGATCCAGACTGTACATTTTGGGGCAGGAAAGCCCTCTCCAAGTGCTGGTTTAGCTGTAAATGAGTGGAAAACACTTATGGTGAGCAGTGTGGTATATTTTAGTTTGTGTTTGTTCCCAAGGTCAAGGAGTTAAATAATTCTGATCTCCTCCCTCCAAAAATGTGACTGATCTATATTTTAAGCCATTCTTTCTTTTTAATGTAAGCTTCTCCTTCCACATGCGCAGCTTGTGGTTTTCTTTCCGCTTCAGTTACTCAGTCATTTTCACACACAAGCATCTAGACAGACTTTCTTCCACGCTTTGGTGCATTTGGGGCTCTCATAACACGACTTTATGATGTGTAAGTGTAATATTGAATATTGTCTCTAGGAAAGGGGAAAAAAAAACCTGCACTCTGAAAATGGACAGATGTTTCTGAGTGGGTAATGAATAACATCTTTCTCCAGCTTTCCTGACAGATGAGACTGAAAACAAACATACAACTACACATACATTATACTCATTTCGAATAAGTAACATGACTTGCCTCTTCCAAAAAAAAAAAAAAAGGTTGGAGGTGATCAGGAAACACATCTTCTCTCTTTACTACAGACAACCCCCAAATTCCCCTTCTAAAGACTCATACTATTTCTAATATCCCAGGTCAGCAATGATCTGAGTGACTGTTCCTGCTTCTGGGTATTTGATTAGGTTTGAATATCAGTGAGTATTTGTAAGAGTGAATTTAGTTGTGATTTTAGGAAAAGGAAGTTGAATTATTCAGTCATGTATTAAACTGCAATAAAAAACTAAAAATTTTTGTTTTGCAATAACATAACATGAAAAAGACCTTCCTCACAATTCAGCTCAATTCAATATTCATTTTCTCTTCTACCTGCTAGTTATCAGCAGAATTCTGGATGCTCAGAATACAAAACAAAATCAAATTAATTCCTGCCTTCAAAGAACTTACTTTCAGCAGCTTACTTTTTATGTTCAATATACTTTCTCAAACTTGATAGAACGGTCAATAATGGTATTTGAACGCTTCTCCTCACTCTAACCCTCTTAATCTCCTTTACTTTAAATTCTATCTATCCCTCAAGATGTGAGCTAAAGTCACATACTCCAAGAAACCTTCCCTCATCCCCACTCCACACACATACCTGGAAGTTATGATCTCACTTGTGAACTCTCATGATATTATGTACCAATCATGTTTTTGCACTCTACTTTATATCACAGTTATTCGTATACAGATAATCTCCTCCATCCTCTATTTTATTAGACTATTATCCTTGAAGATAGGAATTATGTCTTATTCACCCAACCCTGCCCATGATGGCACTCAAGAAATGTTTGCTGAATTCAGTTGAATTGCCACTTTATATTTACTTATACATACATCTTATCTTTCTCCTAGATGGCAAACTCATTACATAAGATCATAGAAATCTGCTGAGCCCCACCCGTCACATTTTATAAATGAGGAAACTTTCGCAGAGTCACATGACTAATATGTCTGGAGAGAGACTGAAACCCAGATGTTCCTGGTTCTTAAATCCAGTGTCCTATTGACTGTACAAGTGTTTGCTTTCCTTCTCCTAGTGTCTGTAAATATCTGTTGAATGAATAAACGGACAGTGACAACAATCTTTCTTCATAAGACTCTGAAATTTGCTTATCTTATGTGAGGCTCTTTAGAGGGTCAACTTTTCCTCCTCTTTCCTTTTTCTAGCTGTGATGTTGTAAAAGGATCTCGGAAGTTTCTAAAAGAGGAAGCATTGGAAGCCATAAGAAGCTGTCAACAGCCATAGCCCAGGCAGAAGATCAAGGTGAGATTGAGTTAGCTCCGAACTAGGGCTCTAAAAAGTAGCTACATGATCATTTAACCAAGCAAATCAAATGGAAAAGTGGATGTTTGGGATGAGCTCAAATCCATTTAGAGTAATCAGTTCCTTGCACACTTGCACCCTCCCCACTTTCATACACACTTGTTTAATCTTTCCATTTTTTTATCCTAGTATCCTCATGTTGGTGACCCACATTTCTCGACCTTGGACACCCTACTTGGACACCAATGTACTACCTGGTGCAAATCTACCTTTAGCCTTCTATAATTCTTTTTGTGTGCCCCAACTCCACCAGCCCTGAACCTGTTATGGTCATACTCATAGAGGGAAATCAAACCTAAATCACTGGGCTATTTGTCCCCTATTCCCATCCCTAGTAGAAATTCGGTAACAAGCCAGATGTAACATTTGAACTCAGGAGATACTGACCCATAAGTTCCTAGCTGCTTAAGATATTTATGTTTGCAAACATGAGATAATGGTGATCTCATATAACTTCTCCCTCTCTTCACTTATTCTTATTTCTCCTTTGTCATTCTCATTCACTTCTTTTTCTCTATTGTTTTTTACTTATTCAGGTTCAACAAATATTGAGTAAGTGACTCTGTATGAAGCACACTTAGGGTGATAGAAACATATAGAGTGTAAGAGTCTTATATCCAAGACATATAGAAAGTTAAAACAATTAAAATAAAACCAAGAACCACCCCCTTCATGATCAAAAGGTATGATCAAGAAGTTCTCAAAAGAACTATGATTAATAACCATATAAAAAGATTGTTCAAAATCAAGAAATGCAAATCAAAATCTCTCAGGTTTTATCTCACATTTAGAAAATTAGGGAAGATGATAAAGATGATAACAGCCCTTCAATTTTGGAAGGGCTATATGAAGACAGATACACTATTGATGAAGTCATAGATTTGTCCAACAATTCTAGGAACAATTTGGAATTACACAAAGAATTTAACTAAAATATCCATAGCCTTTGACCAGAGATTCCACTACTAGACATATAGTCTAAGGAAGTCAATAACAAAAAGAAAGATCACATATACATCAAACTATTCGTAATACTTTTTATGGTAACAAAGAACTAGAGATAAAGAAAATGACCATTGACTGGTAAACAGCTTAGGAAATTGTAGTACATGATTGTAATGGAACATGCTATTATGGTGAATTCAGAGAAGCAAAAGAAAAGTACACAAAGCAAAGTGAAGTTGCTTACGAAAAGAATAATGCACCCAGTGGTTACAAGAATATAAATGGAAGGGAAAATTGAAACTAAATAATATGCAATTGTAATGAAATAACCAAATTTGGTGCCAAGGAAGAGATGAGGAAATTGACTTCTCTACCTTCATTGCAATGATTGGGAACTATGGGCATGGAATGTCATTTATGTTGGACATAGTAGATATATTGATAAGTTTTGCAAAAAATGACATTTTCTTTTTTTTTAAATCTTAATACAACGGATAGCGCACTGGGCAGAGTAAATGTGATATAAGTGAATAGGATATAACATAATACAAAAAACCAAAAGCTACCAATTAAGCTAAGATAACTCAAATCACAAAGAACATCAATAAAAATAAAAAATTTTAAAAACAAAGATAGAATGCTTTGGCTCATTCCTCCATGAGTTCCCCCTAGGAACATCAGAATTTTGTCTTATGCAGAGGTGTGCTGGTAACTGTGTAACAATCAGCTCACTGGGGGAAAAGTGTAAGTAGGGCACTGTATTATTAACATTTTCTCCATGACTTTCTTAAGTCCAATCAACAAAACAATGGGTACCAAATGAACTAAGCAGAACAAAGAAAACTATACACAACTAAGGCAATGTAAAATGATAGATCAACAAAATATTACCAACTAAATGCTGCAAAATAGTAAAGACCAAGTTGAGCCCAAGCTGTAAGAAGATACCTTATTCCACTTCTTTGCAGATAAGGAAAGGAGCACTGAATATGATGCCAAATTTTTTCAGTATCTTAATTAGTTTTGCTCTCATCTTTGCTCTTTGTCGTTAGTGATGGATCCTTGGGAGAGGATGGGGAAAAATATAGAGTGAGTTTAAAAAGATGTATTAAGAATATACTATGTACCAGTCACTGCTAAGCAAGGGGAAACATGAGTCATATAAAAATATCAATAAGAACTGATTCTTAAAACTGTATACTTAAATCACTTCTTGCAGTTTGACTGACAGAGCTAAGAAACAATCTCTGTGACTGAAATTTGTGTTGCCTATGTCAGGTAAAGAACAAACAGCAGATGGGGGAATTTGGGCAGCGTCAATTTCACTGCAGCAATGCATATGCTAAATGCAAAAGCTGAGATTTGTGTGTGTGTTTGACTCATTTTCTTTCTTCCTAATCCATCAAAACATCTAATAACTCTTGGAAAAATTGATAGCAAAATGACGAAATTCCTCTTCTAAAAAGTCAGCAAAATGAAAACTTTGTTTTTTCTCTGTAGCAACAACTGACCCATATTGCCCAGATGGAGTTTCTTTCCTTGCTCACCTCATAAATTTTGTGTAATGTACACAGCTTTCCCACTCTAGATGAACACTGGTAAACATTATAATGAGAACTTGAACTTGTGCATTTCATAGTCTTGAAGTCTCAGATGCAGCAATAGGAAAGGTTTTTGCCCTGAATACATATATCCCCATAATTGTGAGGCAGGCTCGGTAGTTGTTCTCAGCACATGTTTGCTTGTTGGTTTTTGTTCTCTCTCTGAGTCTCTTTTTTTTCAATTTCTAAGAGAAACTAATGAGTTTCCAGAAGTCGTCTGAATGCTTTGGGGCTGAAAGTGATTTAAACCCGGCAGTAAAAGAAAAAGAAGACAGGGAAGGTAGTTGGTTAATTGACCTTTATTGTGCCTTCTGGTTCATTTAGAAATGGAAATTAAATTAACATGATAATTCAGTCCTACTGTGTTAAGGCTGCTATAAGCCCATTAAATTTTATGGCCATTGATTTAGCATTTTTTTCTATTAACTGGGCTTAATTTTCAAAATTGTCATGCAGGTTCTGAAAAGTGGTTCATTCACTCTGGTTCCTGCAAGTTACCAACATGGAGCTTTCTTTTTAATGGGACTAAGGATCATTCAAGCACACAGGGCCTAACCACCCTTAAGTGCCTGCATTCATTTTGAAACTGGCTCCTTGGAAAAGCCTGGGTGACACAAAAGGAGAATACAGGGATGTAGAGGGTCAGTGAAATGTCCTAGAGAAGCATATGGCTCATCAAAGGTCAAATGCTAAAATTAAGCCCAATGGAAAGGAAAGCTGTAGTAATACTTTTGTGAATATCTCAGCATTTAGCTTTTGAAAAGCCCTTCTTAATTTAAGGTTGTAAGATTCATTATTTTTTTCAGAAAGAAAGACAGCTTTCTAACAAACAATAAAAGACAAGCAAAACATATTCACATAAGGCTATATCCAAGAATGCATATCTCTGACTTTCATATCTATTACCTGTGTCAGGAGATGGGTATCATCCTTCATCCCAAGTCTTTTGGAGACCTAACTAGTCATGAAATGATCAGAGTTCTTAGGTTGTTCAAAGTTGTTCTTTTTAATGTTTCTATCCTTGTATAAAACGTTATCCTGACTCTGCTCAATCCAGGCCATACTACCAAGATTTTCTGAAATAATATCATGTTATTTCTTATGGCATCATAATATCCCCTTATGTTCATATATCACCGAGTTCAGTTATTCCTCAAATGTCTAAGAAGTAACCTAAGGTTTTCCTTTTGATTCTAGTGATATTCTTTTCTGTTTTTCTCCCAGGATAAGAAATTTTGTTTTACTTATGATCCTTTTATCCCCTTGTAGATACTTTAAATCAACTTCAAAGGGAAGTTATTCTATATTCAAGCTGGAAAAATGAGAAAATTACAGAAAACCATAACCAGTATGAAACATTATTGCCAATATATTATTCAACTTTGTCTGACTTTTCGTGACCACAGCTGTGGACCACAGCACGCCAATGCTGTCCATGGGGTTTTCTTGGCAAAGATACTGGAATGGTCTGCCACTTGTAAGCCAAAGGCTTTTTCCTTTTGAGATATAATGTTCCAAGATCTCTTCTCAAATAGTAAAAGCTGCCAGGCCTTATTTGGTCCTGCCTATAGCTCCCTGATACTTAAACTGCTTCTTTCTGGATGTTTGCATAATTTTTATTTCACATGGAAGCTCTGGGTTTTGACTGTGACATTCCTGAGATATTTCCCTTTGGGGTTCGTTTTTGTATGTAATAGATTTTTAAAATTAATTTTATGCATCTTATTCTGAACTTAAGAAATAAAATAAGTATTTCTGCAACATAGTAGAATTGAAAAAAAGATCATACGTGAAACTGAAAATTATGTACAACTTACTATTTTTATATAATAAAGTTATTATTTAATTTTCTTTTTTCTTCCCTCTTCCCCTTTTCCTTAAAGATGGCTACCATTAGACACAAGTATATATAATATATATGTACGTATATGTGTGTGTGTGAGTGTATAATATGTAAAACCATTCTATACATACTTCTATGTATGATTCTAAAGTCTTCTATTTTACCTTCTATCTTAGCACAATACCTGGCACATAGTAGGCACTCAATAGTGCTTGCTGACTTGTGGACTTTGCCCTCTGGTTCTCAAACATTTTCATTGTTTTCGTTTATGATTTCTTGAAAAAGTTCCTAGGCTTTCTTTTTCTTTATCATGGTTTTCAGGGAATCTAGTGATTCTTAAATTATTGCTCACTAACCTAAAAACAAGTCAATTGTTTTGTATGTCAGATATCTTATATTTTCATCCAGATTTTCAATCTTTTTATTTTATTCTATTTTTTTCTCATAGTCATTGATTTCTGTTTGGTCTATTATAGTTTTTAGAAATTCTGTTTCTTGGGTAAAGTATTTTCTCTTTAAGTTACATATTCACCTTCTAACTCTTTTCTCCAGAACTTTTATTGATTTTTTAAAAAATCTCTTGCTAGGTATTCAGGTCTTCTTATGGAAAATTCTTCTTTTTTTCTTTTTGAATCTTTGTTTGCATGTATTGTGAATTTGTTGTCTGCTTTTCAAGGATCTTTAGATTTGCGATGGGAGGTAGCTATTGACTCAGTGGATAGAATCCTAGACCTGGAGTCAGGAAGACCTGAGTTCAATTCTGACCCCAGTGACCCTTCCATTTGTTTTAATCTACTGATGAAGGAAATGGCCAACCATTCCAGTATCTTTGCCAAAAAATCCCATGGACAGCACTGGCACGTTATGCTCCACGGGGTCAGGAAGAGTCAGACACTACTGAACAACAACAGACTTTGAAATAATATTTTATAGTGATTATTGTTTTGTGTCATTTACTTACCTTTCCAGCTCCTATTCCTGAATTAAGGCTTTGGGTAGGGTCATGATCCCTGCTTGTTCTTGCCCATGATCCCCTGGTTCTTATGTGATCCACACCTCCTTTCAAGGTTAGGCCTCCCTGGATCTTTGAGGTCCAAAATGCTGGATATTCAAAGGTCTCTCTGGAATCTCATGACAGAATATTAGGGAAATCAAAGCCTTGGACTGTCACAGTTTGAGTGCAATATGGAGTACCATGTGAGTTGGCACATGCTGCCATTCTTGAATTATTCCTTCACTTTCACCATGTCCAGATTCAAAGCTCTGTAGGCTACATGTGTCTCAACTTCAGTCATGTTGGCATTTACTTTGCTGGAGGGGCCCCCAATAATATTATCTTATGAGAGGCATCAAGGTGGTATAGTAGAAAGAAAGCTGGGTCTGGAGTCAGGAAGACCTGAGTTCAAATTGGATTTAGACACTTGCTAGCTATGTAACCTTGAGCAAGTGATTTAACCCTTGGTTTCCTCCACAGTAAAATGATTGTTACAAGGCTCAGATGAGACATTTATAAACTGTTTAGCGTAGGTCATGACTCAAAGTAGTTGCTTAATAAATCCTTGTTTCCTTTTGTGGGTTTCTGACTTTTATGTAGTTTTAGGATGAAAGAAGTCACTGTAGCTTCTCATTAGATGTTTTCATTACTATTCAGTATGGTGCAAATTTCAGGATTTTGTTGGAGAGGGTATGTGAGAACTGAGTGGTCGGCCTCCCAATCTCACAGCCTTCTTAATAGGAAGTCCAAGTTGTAGCACTTATGAACCACCTATTTGAGTGATGACATTGTAGGTTTGTTCAAATCTTGAAAATTCATATATCTGTGCCATTTCTGACTCCCAAACACAAAGCTCTTAGCCGATCAAGATTTCTTTGTTTTTGAAGTTTTGTATTTCTTTATGCTGTATTCAGCCTCTTATATCTAAAGTTGCAATGATTAGAAAGCATTTTCTTGACTTCCTCCTTAATTTCAATGAAAGTTATACTTGTATGTCATAATTATGTAACTCCATGAAAATTGTGAGCATTCGTTCAGTTGACTAGCTGAATCTCTAAATGTACATATACTCATGCATACATACACATAGACACAACTATATTTTCTCTGTGTGTGTATTCCTTCTTTTTAAAAGGAATATTGAATATCAAAAGAAGTTGGGAGCTACAAGAGTGGAAAATTGCATGTGCTATTATATATGATCATTTTGTCAATCAATTTTGCTTACTGCCCTATATTGATACTTGACTAAAATTTTATTGATGTCTCTTCTTTTTATACCAAAGTTATCCTACTGAATTCTCCCTTATAATAACCCCAAACTAACTGACATTTGACAGTACTGTGACATTCTACTGCTATTGACATCTACCTAGTAATAAAGGGAAGTGCATTTCTACTCAATGACAAATTTTGGTCATTTTAATTCATCTAAGTTAAGCAGCCCCTTACTTTTGTTTCAATTTAGTTATTGTTATCATTGTATATACTCTTGTTCCATTCATTTCTTTGTATTACTTCATACTGGTCTTCCCATGTTCCTCTACCTTCATTATATTCATTATTTCTTAGGGCAATGTCGTAAGTTTACACGTTACATGAGTTTTCAAAGAATTTTGCAAGAATTCCCTCAGTAATCCTCATAATATTCCTGAGATGTTGCATGGCAATTATTCTTTCCACCATTCTGCAATTGGAGAAAGTGATACATAGAGAAGTTAAGTTGCATGCCCCATGCCATCCCCATAAACAGTAATGTTTAGACTTCCCAACAGTTCCCTAGTCTAATTAATTCTACTTTATATACCTAAGTAAGTGCCAAAGGAACTTAATTTCTTTCCTATTGATGTTAAAGTTTGATTTCCAGCATTTTAAATGGCATCATCAATTTAAAATAACTCACTATTGAGATTTCTGCATTATGTTCAAAACCACAGCAAGTCTGTTTAATATTTACTTAGTTATAGTGGTTGTGTTTATGTGCACACCTTGCTTTTAGTCTCCTTACTTTAATATTTGGCTATCACAATTAAGAGCCCTCAGAAGAGACTGGGGTTGTTATTCTGTTCTGTCCTTCTCTTCATGACGATCATGGGGTTTTCTTGGCAAGAAGAGATTGTAAGCATTTACTCTTAGAAAAGCACATAAATAACTTATCTTCCTTCTGAGCTTAGTGAATTGAGTTTCTTTTCTTATTGTTTTATGTCAGGTTTCCATAACAAGAATATGGATTTGAATGTTTTGGTACTTTTCCCACTTTAACAAAGGTCCAGATATAAGCCTTGACATAGAAGTAGAAATTTTAAAATAGAGGTAGGGATAGGAGTATTTTAACTTCTTGAAATACAAAGTGGAGGAAAGTGGGGGAAGAAAGTATGGCCCTAGGAATAATCCTGGAGTGTTAGAGAGCTGTTTTTCACAGCTGAATGTTAGCAACTGAAATTTTATACACACACATCCATATATATATATATACACATATATACATATATATGTATATATACATATGAGACACAAGTTTAATCTGCATTTATTAACATTTTCTCTACATTTTTTCAAGTCTGGATAAACAACAAAACAATAAACCTAGCCCTAAACCATAGCAATTGCCAGTATCTAAGATGTAAATGCTGAAACTGGAAATTTAATAATTGACTCTCCCAAGCTGGTTGGAGATGACTTCAGGATGCCCCTGCTCACAAATTCCAACAGGGTGTGCTTCCCATCAAGATTATTAGTTAAGACAAGCCTTAAGTAGATTTTATAAAGGGGTATTTGCTAATGTGGCACACTAACAAACAGATGGTATAAACACCCTCTCTCTTCTCCTTCCCCGGAAGTCAGTGACCCTCTCCCACAAGTATGTGCAGAGCCAAGAGGAAAGTGACTATGTAGCAAGAGGTTAACTTACAATTCTTACTTGCTAGAAATATTTTCTTCCCCTTCACAGGGCCCTCAAAAAGTTTCCCCTCAGTCCTGGTATATAACTTCTTTTCAGGGCTCCTTGTAAATTTGTGTATCTGCATCCAGTCTATATTTTTCTCCAGATAGAGACACAGACTCCATGCTGCTATCCTAGGGGGTGATGCTAAAATGCTGATGAAAAAATGGGAAGTTCAAATTTCTCTGAAGCCTTTGAAGTTCATAAGGTCTTCCTTCAACCAATGTGGGGAGATGAGAAGTGAAGAAGGAAAGGAAGAGATCCACAAGGAAACTGAAATGCTTCCCTCCCCTCCATGGTTCTTTTCAGGCAGGGTTAGCTGCAATACTCCCCTCATTTGCTGTTCACTAAAATCCAAATCCATGTAAGAGGCTTGAAATTTTGGATTTTGAACTGATCTTCAATTTTAGAGAACATCCATAGACTGACTAAGCTTCCTCAGTCAATCAGAACACTCTTCATTCTTCATGTTGTTGTTACACAAGTCCAGTTCATCCAAGGCCTTAAAGTAACCCATTGATTGGCCGCTTGAGATTTGTTCTCATTTTGTTAAGGTATCTTGGTATCTTATCTTTAAGTGATATGGAGAGATTTAATTGATTTAGTCACTAAATCCTGCCCTTCAGGGGCGGAGCCAAGATGGCGGAGTAGAAAGACTCACATTTGCTAGCTCCGAACCCACAGCCCATG
>CM053773.1:124714543-124730009 GCA_028658325.1 Potorous gilbertii
GGATGAAAGAAAAGAGGGCAGATTGGTGATATGGGTAATTAGAATGTTCAGTGTATTGGGGAGGGGGGAGGGGACAAATGGAACCCAAAATCTTGTGAAAATGAATGTAAAAAGTTAAATAAATAAATATATTAAAAAAAAATTAAAAAATTGAAAAAAAAGTAAGTTCTCTGAAGGCAGGGGGTGTTGTTGGTTTTTTTGTTGTTGTCTTTGTTTCCCCACAACCTTGCACAATGCCAAGCACAGAAAACATACCCATAAATATTTGTTGAATTCAATTGAAAGAGTGGATGAGGGAGAGTTTAGAATAATAGAAATGTGAATTAATTCTTAACTTGAATACTTCGTTAAAGTTCAATCTATAGTTGTCATTAAAGTATGACTGATGATTTTGGAAAAGATATTGCTTCCAAAGACAACTTTGATCAACACAATTATCCATCACAATTCGAGAGGACTCAAAATGATAGATGCTGTCCACCTCACCTCCTGAGAGAGGGGGGGATAGACTCAGTCTGAATATTGAGACATATTTTTTGGGTAAAGATAAAGTGAGAATTTGTTTTGCTTGACTATAGAAGTTTGCAGCAGGAGTTTGGTTTTTCTTGCTTTTTCAGTAGGCAGTGGGGTGGGTGGGAATAGAGATGGGAGAGAAGGACAATGGCAAGAACTGGATTTGAACAGCAATATTACTGCTACCAGGTCTATTCCACAAAGAGACCAGTGAAAGATGAAAAGAATTCATATTTATATAAAGATTCATAGTAGCTCTTTTTGTGGTGGCAAAGAATTGGAAACCAGGGGGTTGCTTATGAATTAGGAAATGGATGAACAAGTTATGGCATATAAATGTGACTGAATACTATTTTGCTGTAAGAAATGATGAAAAGGACAGTTTCAGGAAAAATCTGGGAAGATTTGTATGAACTGATGCAGAGTGAAGTGAGAAGAACCAGGAGAAAAATTTGCACAGTAGCAGCAATATTGTAAAGATAATCAACTGTGAAAGACTTAGTAACCATGATCAACCACTGTTCTTTTTTCATTTTTTTTGGGGGGGGTTGTTTTTATATGTTTATTTATTTTTAGTTTTCAACATTCATTTCCCCAAAATTTTGAGTTCCAAATTTTCTCCCCATCTCGCCCTTCCACCCACCTCATAGAGCCTTGCATTCTGATTACCCCTTCCTTCAATATGCCCTCCCATCTATCACACCCCTCCCTTCCCTTTTCTCCACCTTCTCTCTTTTCTTACAGGGCCAGATAGATTTCTATACCCTATTACCTGTATTTCTTATTTCCCAGTTGTATGCAAAAACAATTCTCAACGTTTGTTTCTAAAACTCTGAGTTCCAACTTTTCTCCATTCCTCCCTCCCCACCCATCCCCGCTGAGAAGGCAAGCAATTCAATATAGACTATATATGTGTAGTTTTACAAATGACTTCCATAATAGTCATGTTGTGTAAGACTAACTACATTTCCCTCCATCCTATCCTGCCCCACATTTATTCTATTCTCTCATTAGACCTTGTCCCTCCTCAAAAGTGTTTACTTCTAATTACTCCCTCCTCCCTTTGCCCTCCCTTCCATCATCCCCCACCCCACTTATCCCCTTCTCACCTACTTTCCTGTATTATAAGATAGATTTTCATACCAAATTGAGTGTGCCTGTTATTCCCTCCTTAAGTCAAATATGAAGAGAATAAGCTTCACTTTTTCCCTCTCACCTCCTCTCTTTTCTCCTCTATTAAAAAAGCTTTTTCTTGCCTCCTTTATGAGAGATACTTTGCCCCATTCCATTTCTCCCTTTCTCCTCCCAACATATTCCTCTCTCATCCCTTAATTTAATTTTTTTATAGGTCATCCCTTCTTATTTAACTCACCCTGTGCTCTCTCTTTATATATATATGTGTATATATATACACATATATATATACATACATATATATGCGTGTGTGTGTGTGTGTGCACGCATGTGTGTATAATCCCTCCCAGTACCCAAATACTGAGAAAAGTCTCAAGAGTTACAAATATTATCTTTCCATGTAGGAATGTAAACAGTTCAACTTTAGAAAGTCCTTTATGGTTTCTCTTTCTTGTTTACCTTTTCAGGCTTCTGTTGATTCTTGTGTTTGAAAGTCAAATTTTCTATTCAGTTCTGGTCTTTTCATTAAGAATGCTTGAAAGTTCCTCTGAAGTATTATACTCAGTTTTTCTGGGTAGGTGATTCCTACCTAGTTCCTTTGACTTCTGGAATGTCCTATTCAAGCCCTTCAATTCCTTAGTGGAGAAGCTACCAGATCCTGTGTTATCCTGATTGTATTTCCACAATACTTGAATTGTTTCTTTCTAACTGCTTACAATATTTTCTCCCTGACCTGGGAACTCTGGAATTTGGCTACAATATTCCTAGGAGTTTCTCTTTTCAGATCTCTTTCAGGAGATGATCAGTGTGGATTCTTTCAGTATTATTTTGCTCCTTAGTTCTAGAATATCAGCGCAGTTTTCTTGATAATTCATGTAAGATGATGTCTAGGCTATTTTTTTGATCATGGTTTTCAGGTAGTCCCATAATTTTTAAATTTTCTCTCCTGGATATCTTTTCCAGGTCAGTTGTTTTTTCCAATGAGATATTTCACATTATCTTCTATTTTTTTCATTCTTTTGGTTTTGTTTTGTAATTTCTTGGTTTCTCATAAAGTCAGCTTCCATCTGCTCCATTTTAAATTTTAAAGCACCATTTTCTTCAGTGAGCTTTTGACCCTCCTTTTCCATTTGGCTAATTCTGCTTTTTAAAGCATTCTTCTCCTCTTTGGCTTTTTGGATCTCTTTTGCCAATTGAGTTATCCTATTTTAGAAGGTGTTATTTTCTTCAGCATTTTTTTTGAGTCTCCTTGAGTAAGTTGTTTACTTGCTTTTCATGATTTTCTTGCATCACTCTCATTTCTCCTCTCAATTTTTCTTCCACTTCTCTTACTTGATTTTCAAAATCCTTTTTGAGCTCTTCCATGACCTGAGACCATTGCATATTCATTTGAGGCCTCTGATGGTAAGCATTGTTCTTTCTCATCTGAAAGGATGGAAAGAAATACCTGTTTACCAAGAAATAACCTTTTATAGTCTTATTTTTTCCCCCTTTTTAGGCATTTTCCTAGACAGTTATTTGACTTTTGAGTCCTTTGTCAAGAGGAGGGTATATTCTGGGGACCTGTAAGTTCTCATTCCTCCACGGTGGTGTGTACACAGGTTAGGGAGTTACCAAAGCTTTTCTGCTTAGGATCTGCAAGTAGAATTCCCTTTTCAGAGCCTTCCCCAGCTTCTGTCAGCACTGAGACCCCGATCAGTGACTCAGTTCCTCCAGGGTCTTTTGGTGGAGGGCTCCAAAAATGGATGCTGCTGCCACTGATGCTGTCTCCTCCTCCACCACAGAAGTTGCCTAGGGCCAGGATTAGGGGAAGATCTTGCTCCCTTTTCCCCAGTTGAAGAAGCTTTGTCACTGACCTTTGAAGCTGTGTTTGGTGATTGTGGGTTGAGGGATCTGAGAACTGCTACTGCTGGCGATTCCACCTCTGAGGCCTGTTCTGGGTCCTGTCTATGCCACACTGCACTGTGCAGCCCAGTCCAGGCTGTGCTTTGCTGAACTCTGTGCCCTGTGCAGTAGATCTTTCCTGTTGGCCTTCCAGGCTACCTTGGGCTGAATATCTCTTTCACTGTTATTTTGTGACTTCTGCTGCTCTAGAATTTGTTTAGAGTCATTTTTTTTACAGGTATTTTATGGAATGTGGGGGACAAACTAGAGTATGTGCATCTTTCTACTCTGCCACCTTGGCTCCACCCCTTGTCAACCACAATCCTAAATGACTCAATGAAAAATTCTATCCACTTTCAGGTAGAGAACCAATGGACCCAGAATGCAGATTGAAGCATATAATATTTTACTCATTTTTCTTTTTGTTGATTTTTTTTTGGACATGACTAATGCAGAAATTTTTTTGAACAACTTCATATTTACAATAGGCTTTGAGTTTCTTGCCTTCTCAATGGGTGGGGAAGAGGGAGAGAATTTAGAACTGAAAATAAAATGAAATAGATTTTAGAAAATCTAAAAAAAACACAAAATAAAAATGATTGGGGTGAAGAGTCCTTATCTCACTTGGGGCTCATTACTACTTAGATGGAGGCAATTTCTTCTATATCAACTGACTACTTTTGAACAGTATTGAGCAACAACAGCAAAGTCTGATTGATGTGAATTCTTTCCCATCGTTTAAGTGTCTAGCAAAGATAAGGAACAACTTGACCCACTTCCCTCTCTCTGGAGTTGGGCAGTCAGATTCACTTGCTGAGCCAGTGTTTTGCAGTTTGTGGCAGTGGAATTTGAACAAGGAGAGGGACCTTCCTAAGGGACCTTTCCCTAAAGAAACAGGCACAGAGTAGAAATGGCATACAGATTATTTGAGGATCTTTAAGATGTCCTCTTTTTCACTTTGCAAAACTGGTCAATTTTGACTAAGTAGTTGTGCCTAAAGTTTTTACCCTCCTAATGGTTTCAATTCATACACCCCCTTTCTTTTCCAATCAACAAATGCATATTTTCTCTCCAAGGACATTTCCTTTTGGTATTGTCTGTATTATAAATCTAAGGAAGTCTCACCATGCAATGCTTTGAAACCATGTGATGACCTCTTCTTAGGTCTGGTGAAGAATGAACATGTCATCCTGTGGCATTCCTGGACTGACCTGTTCAGAGTACTTAGCAACAATTCCACCCTGTTGCATCCCCCTACCCCCAGTCCCCAACATATTCAAAGGCAGTTTTGCTATTTTCCACAAAAGTTTTTAAAACCTATTTCTTTGCTATCTCCTTTCTTTTTCTTTCTTTCTTTCCTATTTCTCTTTCTTTCTTTCTTCTTTCCTTCCTTCCTTTTTTCTTTCTTTCTTTTTCTTTCTCCCTCCTTCCCTCCTTTCCTCCCCCCTCCTTTCTTCCCTCCCTCCCTCCCTTCCTTCCTTCCTTCCTCCCTCCTTTTTCCATAACCTGGGCTTGTTTGGGTATGCCTAATCCTTTTAACATGGAGGTGCCCTGAGAGGCCTTTGGAGCATTTTCAAATTGCCTAACATGGAAGACACTGCATCCCTTACGACATGGGTGGGTATAAGACTCTTTTAATTAGCTGTCTGCAAATTTAAGCCTGGCAGACTGAGCCATTTACTTTTTTTTTTTTTTTTTTTTTTTACCACTTTTCTGTTTTGTCCAGTGGGTAAAAAAGGCATGAACTGAATAGGTAAGAGTGGAAAATTTTCCTTTCTCTATTCCCTCAGCTCTGAGAAATGAACCTGGTGGTGTTTGTTTTTGTTCTGTGATTTTTGTCTCCTCAATTTCAAATACTAGAGGTGATCCTCACAAGACCTAGGAGTTCTGGTCATGATGACTTTGAAGACAGGATTGAAGGCAGGGTGGTGCAGTCAGGCATGGGAACCCTGAGAAGCTAGCAATGGTATTTTGACTCAAGTCTGAAGGGCTGTTTTGGATTTGAGATTGTGACTATGCTATATGAGAATCAAACTAAACTATGAACCTAATCCCCTTCCTATCCCCAGAAACTTAGGCATATCCAAACAAGCCCAGGTATGAAGGTTTGTGTTTAAGATTATGTCTCACACATGTTGGGGGAATAAGTTTGTGCATTTGTGATTATCCCTTTTGAAGTAAATATTTGTGTGAACTCACACCTCATGGAGGATAGATGTAGCAATACAAGGACACTCTCAAGAGCTCTCTGAGAACTGTGGAATTGCTTATGATGGAAGACACTGGCACAGGACTGCCTGCATCAAAAAAGGTGCTATACTCTATGAGTAAAGCAGAACTGCAGTAGCTCAAAAGAAACATCATGAGATGCATGAATTTAGATGTCGCCATTCCAAATGATCATACAGACTATTTGTGTTCAACTTGTGGTAAAGCCTTCTGAGTTCATGATGATCTGATCAGCCACAGTCAGACACACTGTGACTTGACCCCAACATAGTGATGTCCTTTTGGTCCTCTTCAAGAATGAAGAACTACAACCAAATTTCTGTGTGAAAGATACTCTGTGGCTAAATGGAATTAGGGTACAGGGGACCACCCTTGGGGAAACATCATTGGTGGGGGACTGGAGTCATTTGCAGAAATCCTAGACCTTCCCTAAGTTCCCTTAAACAGGTATTAGAGAGCCCTGGGGGAAATGAATCTATCATACCTGGTCTTCTAGGCAGTGAGGACCATGGTGGTCAGTGTTGTTTCTCTCTCCCTCAGAAGCTTCTTTCACTGCTCCAGGAAGTATCAGTACATTCAACCTAGCTCTCAGACTCAGTGTCTGTTTGTGATATATTTCTTTTCTGTTTTGTTGGATGCTAGAGATTAACTGTACCCAAATGTACCTTTAGATTGCAAACTCTTCAGGACAGAGGTCATGTTCTTGGTTTTGGTATATGTTACCCATTATTCAGCATAGTATACACTTGGGAACCAGATGAATAATAAAAATTCAGTATCATTTCTCACTTTAAAATTGGCATGGGTCTTCCCAGGAAGTGTTGTTTGCTTTATTTAAAGTTCGTCAGAGTGACCAGGTTCACCTTGGTAGTGATGGTGCCCAACTATGATGCTACATCTGTTCTGCCTGATACCCAGCTTGGTGGCATCTCTTTGTTATTGCTGTTTGCGAGTGGTCCTGAGGAGCCGTTCCTGGGGAACTACACTTTGTTTGCAGGTAATGGGCCACTTTATGAATCTTCAGAGTCATAATGCCAGGTAGCATTTCTGCTATCCCCTTCCCTACTCCCTACGCACATACTGTTGTATTGTCAAATCCAGATGACTTCTAGCAGACAAAAACCAGAACTGGGAGAGGGGGTGAAGATGTGGGGGAAGAGAGTTGTTTGATTTTTTTCATTGTAAAAATTAACCCCAAACCTGCTTTTCACAGAATTCAGTGAGAGGATTTTTGATTTTCGTCTGTCCATATGGGCAGAATTTGGTCTCCTTCTCTCTCCATCTCCTTGGATTCACAGTTTTCCTTTTATAAATATAAAAAATTGCTGTCAAAACAGTTCTTTCTTATCTTTGAAATACAGAAAGAAAGAAATCCTGCTTGGTTCCTATGGATCTAGAAACAGACTTGCCTGCTTTTGTTAGGGTCAGATTGGATTACTGTAATTTGTTCTTTCCTCGCAGATTTGCCCACATTGCTACAGCAGATAATGTATTGTCAAGAGTCTTGGATAAGAAGGAGGTCTTTTACCTATAAGAATGAGACAATTGTCATCTTGGGAAATAGTCACATTTTATTTATTTAACTGAGGTGGCATTGGAGATGTCATTACTCCTTGCTTTAGGGCTGATTTTAGATTCTGAAAATAGGATCTGGTTCTAATCTAGTGCCATCTATTTCTTTTTCTTGAGACATCTTAGTACTTGTTTTCTATATTTCCAGTTCCTATATTTCCAGCAGATTAATTTTTTCATATGAAGCTTCTCATTAAGCACCTATCTCATCCATTTATCCACAAAGGAGATAAGTAATGGTTATTTTCAGGCAACGAAGTGGCTTAAGAGATCAACTAAGGTCTTCCTTGAGTCAGAAGACCTAGGTTTGAATCCTGATTCAGTATTTATCAACTCCATAACTTTGCAGAAGACACTAGATCTCTTATGCTACTTGAGAACCAACTATTCATATTTTAAAAGTGTCTTCCAGGATCCCATGGAATCTATGGTCAAGACTCTCAATTTGCATAGATATGATTGGATATTAGAGGCTAACCTGAGAGAGTCATATTCAATATTCATTTTGGCTTATTGCCCCTACCTAGAATTTACTCTGGGAAAATCTCTAAATATATATTTTATCTAGAGTTCCCCAAAAGTGGGTAACAAGGGCCCCAACTCACATGATTTGTTGTTGTCTTTCATTCCTGAAGACCAAAATGACATCATTATGCTGGAGTCAAGATTCAATGTGTTCTACTGTAGCTGATCAGATCAATATGAGCTCGGAATGCTCTACCATAGGTCAGGCGCAAATAGTCCATGTGATCATTTGGGGTGGATATGCTAAATTTGCACATCCTGCATTTCTTTTGAGCTGTTTCAATTCTGCTTTGCTCATAGAGCACAGCATCTTCTCTGATGTGGGCATGTCATGCTGAGCAGTCTTGTGCCAGTGTCTGTCATGTTGGACAATGAATTCCAAAGTTCTTAAAGGAGACCTTGAGGGTGTCCTTGTATCATCTCTTCTGACTACCATGTGAACCCTTGCCCTTGTGAGTTCTCCATAACATAGTCTTTTTGGCAAGGGTAGGTTTTGTATTTGAACAAGGTGACCAACCCATTGGAGTTTCACTCTCTGAAGCAGTTTAGTTTGAGTAAGGACCTCAGGGTCTGGTACTTTATCCTGCCAGGTGATTTTCAGAATCTTTCTAACACAGTTCAAATGGAAGTGATTTAGTTTCCTGGCATACACTGGTAGAATGTCCATGTTTCATAGGCATGAGACCAGCACAATGGCTCTGTAGATCTTCAGTTTAATACCTCTTCTCTCCCATACTTTCCTTTGGAGCCTTCTAAACATTGAGCTAGCTCTATCAATGTGTGCATCAACCTCATTAACAACATGTATATCACTGGAAAGTATGTATATTCATCCTTTGTTTCCAAAGAAGACCATGCCATCAGAGAAATAATGACATGACTTGCACTTGACTTCATTTTGAGTGAGGGAGGGCTGTGCAGGTGACCAGCCTCACTTCTCCTCCAGAGTCATCTGAATCCAGTGACCAGATAGTCATCAGGATGACTGGAGATGACCCAGGATGAGGCAACTTGGGTTAAGTGACTTGCCCAAGGTCATATAGCTAGTGAATGTCAAGTGACTGAGGTGAGTTTGAGTTCAGGTCCTCCTGACAACTGCACTGGTGCTCTATACACTGCACTGGAAAATATACTACTAAGGTAAAGAACTTATCCACAGCATTCAAAATGTCTCCATTTGCTGTAACCAATGATTCCATGGATGAATGGTGTGGTGGTGGCTGATGAAGTACCTGTGTTTCCTTGGTGTTAATTGTTAGGTAAAAATTAGTAGAAGCATCATAGAATTGATCCATACTCAAAACTAATGAATGCCTAGAAATAGAAAATAAACTTTATTTTATCCCATGGAAAATTCAGAATTTGCATAGAATGCTGGAGCCCATAAACAGATGGAGAAAACACTTAAGGTATCTAAAGGTCTAACAGAAGTTAAAAGACAGAGAAAATACCTAAGGTACTCAAATGACTCATAGAAGTACATCAATAGATGTAGAAAAAAATTGGTAATTACCTTCAGGCATAAATGAATCTAGGGCTAACATTATCGCATTATTCCTACACTGTAGTGAATGCCAGACTCTCTCATAGAGTCCTACATAGTACCCTTCAGACATGCAGGAGCACACTCTGTGGTTTGGATTCCTCCTGAAAGGTGAACACAGTTAAGGGTTGCTGAATAAACAACCTCTTTCCTATCATGCTTGCACTATCAACTTATCTTGGAAAATTGTGGGGAGGAGGGTTTGTCAAACTCCTGATATCTTGGCCCCATGTTGGGGCTTTAGCCCTTACTGGACCTTTTCCTGAAGGGCAATCGTCTCCTTTCTCCAAAGCAATACTCTATCCTCTCTAATCTTTAATTTCTTTTTATATATTTGTTATTTGTTACTTCCAAAAAATATTCTCTAGACTTCTCTATTTAAAAGGAAAAAAAACCAACCCAAACCAAAAACAAATCCTCAGTAGAACCTACCATCCTCATTTCTATACTTCTCTTTTTGGACAAACTCCTTGATAAGGCATCTAAGTCCAGTGCTTTCATTTCCTTTCCTCTAAGGCTCTTCCAAACCCTCTATACCTTGACTTCTCCCCTCATCATTCAATTGCTCTCTCGAAAGTTCCCGATGATTACTCAATTGTGAAATCTAATGGCTTCTCAATCCTGCAGAGAGAGAAAAGAGATCAAGAAGCATGAGGTTTGAAGAGGCCATAAAAGTATTTGTCCTTTTTTTCAATCAATTGATCAATCAACATGCATTTATTAAGCTCTCAGTACATACCAGGTACTGTGCTGAGTTTTAAGAAAATAAAGAAAAAACAAAAAACAACTTCTCATTCCTCTCATGGTTTACATCATTTTATTTCAATAAATTAGGGAGGTAACTTGTCCAGTAAAACTTCAACCAAATGCTTTCCAAAGGCAACTTACCTGTAATCCCCAACCATGTGGTCTTTATTGTTATTTGATGTCTTCTTATCTTTTGGCACATTTCACAGTTAAGAGCTGAATGGATAATGAAGTGTGTATTTGTGTGTGTGTGTGTGTGCGTGTGTGTGTGTGCATGTGTGTACTTGAAAATTGTTAGTAGAAAGGGCAGAGAAGAAAAAAACAGAGAAAATATTTCCCTTCAATAAAAATATGCACTTTCTTTTCCTACTAGTTCAACAGTAGTAATGGATTTGATGGTTTATCACCTGATTCAAGAGCTAATATCTGCCAAACCTAGCATTATTTCCTTCATTTTCCCCTTGTCTAGAAGATGAAATAAATAAGTTTTTAAATATATAATTTATTTTTCAATTCTTAACATTCACTTCTACAGGAATTTGAATTCAAAATTTTCTCCCCATCTCTCCCCACCCCCACCCCAGGACACCATGCATCCCATCCAACCCTTCTTCCAGTCTGTCCTCCTATTACTCATCCTTCTTCTATCCCTCATCCCCTCTATTTTCCTGTAGGTAAAATAGATTTCTATACTCCATTGCCTGAATAGCTTAATTTCCAGTTGCATGCTAAAACAATTTTTAACACTCATTCTTAAAGCTTTGAGTTCCATATTCTCTCCCTCCCTCCCGCCCACCCTCATTGAGAAAACAAGCAATTCAATATAGGTCATACATGTGTAACAATGCAAAGCACTTTCATAATATTTATGTTGTAAAAGAGTAACCACATTTCCCTCTCTCCTATCCTGCCCTTTGTTGATTCCATTCTCTCCCTTGACTCCCACAATAGTGTTTGCTTCTGATTATCCCTTTACCCAATTTGCTGTCCCTTCTGTTATCTTTCCTCTCCTATCCCCTTCTCTCTTGCCTTCCTGCAGGGTAAAATAGATTTCCATATCCAATTGAGTGTGTGTTATTCCCTCCTTAAGCCAAATCCCATGAGAGAAAGGCTCAATTATTTCTTTTCATCTCCCCGCTCTTCTCCTCCATTGTAGAAATTTTTTTTCCTTCTGGTATGTGAGATGATTTGCTACATTCTACCTCTCCCTTTCTCTTACTCCTAGTACATTTCATTCAACAGTAAATTTTATTTTTTTAGGTATTCTGCCTTCATATTTAGCAAACCCTGTGCCCTCTGTGTGTGTGTGTGTGTGTGTATGCTGTGTGTGTGCATATATACACATATACACACACATATATATATATATACATATACATACATGTACATATACATACCTACACATATATAATATATATACACATATACCCATACCCACCTATATGTATATATATATATATATATATATATATATATATATATATATATATATATATATATATGTATATATTCCCTCTAACTGTCCTAATACTGAAAAAGGGCTCATAAGCTACAAATAACATCTTTTCCAGGTAGAAATGTAAATAGTTCAACTTTAATGAGTTCCTTAAGACTTCTTTTTCCTGTTTACCTTTTCATGTTTCTCTTGATTTTTGTATTTGAAAGTCAAATTTTCTATTTAACTCTGATCTTTTCAACAAGAATGAATGGAAGTCCCCTATTTCATTGAAATTCCATTTTTTCCCCTTAAGTGTAATACTCAGTTTTGCTGTGTAGGTGATTCTTGGTTTCAATCCTATCTCCTTTGACCTCTGGAATATCATATTCCAAGCTCTTTGATCCCTTGGTGTAGAAGCTGCCAAATCCTTTGTTACCCTGATTGTATTTCCACAATACTTGAGCTGTTTCTTTCTGGCTGTTTGTAATATGTTCTCCTTGACCTGGGAACTCTGGAATTTGACTACAATATTCCTAGGAGTTTTCCTGTTGGGATCTCTTTCAGGAGGTGATTGGTGAAATCTTTCCTTTTCTATTTTACCCTCTGGTTCTAGAATATCAGGGCAGTTTTTCTTGATAATTTCTTGGAAGATGAGGTCTAGGATTTTTTTTGTTCTTACTTTTCAGGTAGACCAATAATTTTTAAATGATCTCTCCTGGATCTATTTTCCAAGTCAGTTGTTTTTCCAGTGAGATAGTTCACATTGTCTTCTACTTGTCATTCTTTTGGTTTTGTTTTATAACTTTTTGGTTTCTCATAAAGTCAACTTCCATCTGCTCCATTTTAATTTTTAAAGAACTATTTTCTTCAGTGAGCTTTTGAACCTACTTTTCCATTTGGCTAATTCTGCTTTTTAGAGCATTCTTCTCCTCACTGGCTTTTTGGACCTCTTTTGCCATTTGGGTTAGTCTATTTTTAAAGGTGCTATTTTCTTCAGCATTTTTTGGGTCTCCTTTAGCAGACTATTGACTTGCTTTTCATGGTTTTCTTGCATCACTCTCATTTCTTTTCCCAATTTTTCCTCCACCTCTCTTCCTTGATTTTCAAAATCCTTTTTGAGATCATCCATGACCTGAGACTATTGCATATTTTTTGGAGGTTTTGGACATAGAAACCTTGACTTAGATGTCTTTCTCATTTAATGTTCTTCCTCATCTGAAAGGATGGAAGAAAATACCTTTTCACCAAGAAAGTAACCTTCTATAATGTTGCTTTTTTTCTCTTTTGGGGGCATTTTCCCAATCAGTTATTTGATTTTTGAGATCTTTGTCAAATGGAGGGTATACTCTAGAAACTTGTAAATTCTCAGTTCCTCCAAGGTGGCACAATCAAGGGAGAGGAATTTACTCCTCTCCTGGCCTGTGCTCTGGTCTGGGAGCAACCATAAGCAATTTTTTCTGCCCAGGATCTTCAAGTAGCATTCCCTCTCCAGAGCCTCCGCCATCTCCACCACACCAGTGCTCCTCCTCACCTTAGGACTGTTACTCAGGACTGAGACCCAGATCAGCTGCTGTATTCCCCTACAGTCTTTCACCTGAGGGCTCCTAAAGTGGATGCTGCTGCTGCAGTGGCTGCTGCTGCCCTGGGGCCGAGGTTCACCCAGGAGAAAGAGCTTTCTCACTGACCTTTGAAGCTATATTTGGCATTTGTGAGTTGAGAAATCTGGAAACTGCAGCTGCTGCCCGTGATTCCATACCCTGAAGCCTGCTCCAGTCCTGTCCATGCTGTATGGCCAAGGCTGCACTGTGTTCCATTTTGATCCTGGTGCTATAGACCTTTTCTTTTAGCCTTCCAGGCTATCTTGGGCTGGAAATTTCTTTTACTCTGTCATTTTGTGGCTACTGCTGCTCTAGAATTTGTTTAGAGTCATTTTTTACAGGTATTTTGCAGGCTAAGTGGGGGAAAGCTAGAGCAGGTTGTCCTTCTACTCTGCCATCTTGGCTCTGCCCCCTGAAATAAATAATTTGAAGTGAATATAAAGAGGAAGGCTGATACAGAAGAAATGCCTTGTTATTGTTTTCTATGAAATGAAATGGAGATAACATGGCTTGGCTTATGATGCTCATTCACAATCAGTAGCAGCTGTCTTCCAATTCATATAATTCTGATCAATTAGCTAGGGAAGAGGTTTCCACTTGGTCAGCTTGGTGTATATCAACTTTTCTGTTTACTTAGATGCTTTGTAATAAACTCAGATAATTCTCCAGCCTTTATTTGGGGGGGGGGAACACATTGGATGCCTTGTTTATTTGGATGGCTGAGTTATGATTAAAATCCAGCAAAGAGAGAGATGATGGAGAAACACATTGCAGATGCAATGTTGATCCAACAAGTCACCACATGGGAACTGAATGTTTGCACAAAAGGAGAACACTCAGGCACAGAGACAGCTGGTAGGTAGGCTCTTAATGTAACAGTCAAAAGAATAACAACAATAGAATTGATAGGTTATATTTCCAGAGTAGATTATGGATAGAATGTGTTAAAAATATGTTATAGGGGACTGATCAATGAGGATTAAGTCCTGGGAATATGTTCAGGTTTTGCCTGCTGCCAACCCATGTTGGGGGTTTGGTGAGCCTATTTCTGAAAGTGTTTGATGACATCTAAATGGATTAGCAGAGAGTCCTCCAGTCTGGAACATGTTCAGTTATTCTGTGACTATTTCTTCTCTGCTTCCTGAGTGAATAAAAATCTTCTAACTGGTGGCTGAGCCAGAACTAGTGTTCGTACAAAACACACTAATTGGAAGAATTGAGTTCTTCCTTCCTGCTACCCATGACTCTCTGAGCTCCAAAGTGCTTGTGGAGGGGGGAATAGGGTGCCCTTTCCACACCAGGAAGACCCATGAATTCATGGACTCCAAGATAAACCAATGTCTGGGATGAGGCCACCTTATGTTTGTATCTTTCTTCCCATTGATGTAAGTTCTTGTGAAATCTGAAAGGTTTAGAAGATTTGCTAGAGGACCAATAGCACAGCCTGGGAAGAACTTAGCCTTGAGGAAAAACTTGCTTGAGCCAACTCAGCAATGAATCAAGATGGCAGCTGAGACATCATGACCTATAAGCAAGGTAGTGACTCATTCATTGACTGCCAAATCTAGAAGCTTTCAATGTTAATAGCTTCAATTAAGTTTGAGCCTACTCTCCTTTCTTAATGTGTGCATTGTCTCATTTGAGCCTCACCATAAAACTGGAGGGTAAGAAAGGCTAGGACACAGCATCTCTAAGATAAAATTTAGGGCTGGAAAATCTTAGTTAATGACCTTGTCTTTTAAACTAGCAGGTAATATCATGTGGTACACTTAGATTACTTTCAGTTTATTCTGTTGTTTTGCTTTGATATCTAAACAGCAGCACCATCGGCTTCCAGAAGAATCACAGGACCCCTAAGAGAGGTCACTCATTTTCTTTTCTTTTTAAATTTATTTAACTTTTTGCATTCATTTTGACAAAATTTTGGGTTCCAAATTTTCTCCCCATTTGTCCCCTCCCCCCACCCCAATACCCCGAGCATTCTAATTTCCCCTATCACCAATCTGCCCTCTTTGCTATCACCCCTCCCTTCCCTTGTCCCCATCTTCTCTTTTGTCCTGTAGGGCCAGATAACTTTCTATTCCCCATTACCTGTATTTCTTATTTCCTAGCAAGAAGAATACTCAACAGTTGTTCCTAAAACTTTGAGTTCCAACTTCTCCCCATCCCTCCCTCCCCACCCATTCCCTGTGGGAAGGCAGGCAATTCAATATAGGCCATATCTGTGCAGTTTTGCAAATGACTTCCATAATAGTCATGTTGTGTAAGACTGACTATATTTCC
>CM053773.1:124730509-124758253 GCA_028658325.1 Potorous gilbertii
AGTGATAGGGAAATTAGGAAGAAAAAGCTTTTTGAGAAGGGAGGGGGTGGATAATAAATATTGTTTTGTATATGTTGAGTCTAAGATGTCTGTGAGTCATTCAGTTCAATATGTCCAATAAATCAAAGTTAAGAATGGAGGTCTGAAGAGAGGTTGGGGGTTGGACAAATAGAATCATCTGCAGAGAGATGCTAATTCAGTCCATGGGAGCTGGGGAGATCCCCAAGTGAAATAATACAAAGGGAGAAGAGAAGAGGGCTTAGGACAGAGCCTTAGGGAACACCCATGACTAACAAGAGTGTCCTACATGAAGACCCAACAAAAAAGACTGAGAAAGTAGTCATACAAGTAAATCGAAGAAAAAACCTGGAAAGAAAAGAATATTGATGTCAAAGGCTAGAGAGAGAACAAAAAGAATGAGGAATGAGAAAAAACCATGAGATTCAGCAATTAAGAGATCACTGGTAACTTTTGAAAAAGCAGTTTCAGTTGAATGATAAGGTCAGAAGTCAGACCACAAGAGAGTTAAAAAGAGTGAGACTTCATTCACAGTTGTATTTTTTGTTTGTTCTGTTTCTTCTTTCACAACGTGACTAATATGGAAATATGCTTTACATGGTTGCATGAGTATAATCTATATCAAATTGCTTAGCATCTTAGGGAGGAGGGATGTGAAGGAGGAAGGGAAAGAGGAAATTCAAAACTCAAATTTTTAAATGAATATCAATATATTTTGTTGTATATTTGAAAGGAATGGCAAGTTGTGCATAGTAGATTTGCACTTTCATGTGTAATCATCTTTTTGTTGTTCTATGTTATGGAAATGCTTGTTTTATAAATTAAAGATAAAATAATTTTTAAATGAATATTAAAAATTGTCTTTACATGTAATTGGGGGAAAATAAAATAAAATAGTTGTAGACAATAAAAAAGTGAGAGACTTTCTCTCAGAAGTGAAGGAACCTATTGCAGATAGCCTTCTCAAAGACTTTAGCCACAAAAAGGAAAGAGAAATATAGAACAATGACTAGTAGGGATGGATGGATCAATTGAGAGCTTTTTAAGGAAGAAGAGATAAGAGATGAAGATAAGAGAGTGAGGGTAGAGGGAGCAATACGCTGGAAAAGACAGAATGCAATGGGATTACTTATACGTGTAGAGGGGTTTGCCTTTGCCACAGAGAAGTCCACTTCTGGATGGAGTCAGAAGGTTCTCCTCTATGTATCCTCTCATCTGTTACCCATGGAGGAGCATTACTGAACTGACTAGAGTTACATAAGGGATGAAAGATTATACTACCCACACCTACCCCCATTCAACCAACTAGAAGGTGCCATTTGTTAATATATTACCAAAGTCAAGGAAAAATTCCATAATTCTATGCTTCTGACCCACTGGAAAGATGGTGATACCATCCATTACAGATATTGTGAAGCCAAGAGAAGTAGTTTGGGAGGAAAAATGATGAGTTTGATTTTGGGCAAGTTGAGTTTGTGATGCTAGTGAAAGTGTCCATTGGACAATGTTAAATTGGAACTTAGGAAGACACATAAGAGCTGGAAACAAATTTGTGAGTCGTCCACATAAACATGATATTTTAACATATGGGAGTTTATCCTTATTAACCTGCATATTCAGATGATGAAATGTGATCGGACATTTAACAGAATAACCAACCTAGAATTTGGGAGCAGGGGGAGGTGGGGGAAGGGGCTGGAAGGGAGGAATCACAAATAAGCAAAACCATTTTTTCTCTGGTAAGCGATATTTCAGTGGCAAAAACCTTATGAATTGTTTGTGAATATAATATAGCTAGCATGTGAACAGTATTTTATAAGATCACGTTCTCTGCTTCCTCTTAGGGAGGAAGCACAATGCTACCGTAAGCAAATACTACTAACATAGCACAGATGCTGACGCGGATATGAACATAAATGCTATCACACACTCACAAACATACAAACCTTATCCGAAAGTACTATGCCTTCATAAATCTTCAGTTTTATGAATTACTGCCATCACAGCAACCAAGTACAAAAAGTTGTGCCTTAAGTAGGAGTGTCCCACGCTAGGCAGTTTAACTTCACCTTATCCTGATTTATAATCCTCAGGGTATCATCTCCACACTGCTTTGTGTTCATTACTGCTAAAGTGAAGGCATGTGCCATATAGAGATAAAGTTAAAAAAATACAATTTAATTGCAAGCCACATAAGCAAAATCTTTCTCTTCCCATGTTGCATACATCCTTCTACAAATCTGACATTTATTTTTACCAGTTCTTATTGGTGGAAGAATTTCCATAGCCGATGAATATATTGTACCATACAATTTTATGTTTTGTAAAAGGTGACCTATACTTTCTTTTCAAATGCGGGTTCTTTAATGAAAATATTGTAATGTCAGTCCATGCAAAGCAAATGCATATTAATATGCGTTTACATCTGTCTCATATTAATATTCATGCCTGAATCCACATCCCTACACAAAGCCAATTTTCTGACCATCTGTGTGATGGCTGGTGGATGCAATGAATAAATTTTATTTGTGAGGGGAGTGATAAATCATGTATCTTCAGTTTTTCACCCACAATCTTTCCTCTTAGGTGCTAAAATGTTTTCCTTGTGGTTTGGAATTTTTAAGTAAACCAAACCAATTAACCCTTTCACATTCCTGAAGACATAGTCAGCTTGGTGAAAGGCCAGAAGAAATGAAACTTGACAACTTTTTCAAGATGTAACAGGAACCTGGGGTAAAATTGTGGGGTTTTCACACGTCTCTTTCCCAAATGGATTCCAATTTTTCTTTATCATTCTCTTCTGCTTGTTGGTGTAGTTAGGAAAGATTCATACTATTTTTAAAAAGTTCTGCAGTGAAAGTGGGCTCACAGGAAAAAATACCATATAACCATCAAGGAATATTCAAGTTGTGCAGAATAGATTCAGATTCATATCTGATTTATCTAATAGATTCTAATAGAATCTAATAGATTCATATCCAGAAGGTCTGAAATTAGTAGAGAGAGTTGAACCAATAACTAGATAATTATGGTGGTTCTTCATTTATGTGTGATTTGAGGGTTTCAGAAGCAGTAACTATTTTAATTGTTGATGGTAATAGTGACATCTCCTTGCCATCAAGACTTAAATCTATGGTTTGCTAACAAAGCTAGTGAAGGCAAAAGGAAAGGAATTTTTAAGACCACATTACCGTTGGATCATGCTGTAAAATGCAATGGACATCGGAAAAATATTTGATGTGATGGACAGAATAGTGAGCAGCAAGACATTATGTACCAAGTTACATTTCCTACCTCTGACGCTGACTTTTCTGTGAATTCAGAGTATCACTTGGCCTGTAAAACTGTTGAGCACAAGGACAAAGTGGGCTGAAATAGAACTAAAAATTTGAATTTGCTCTCAAGAGCACAAACCACAATTCAGTACAGTTCCACAAGCACATGAAACACCATCTGCAAGACATTGAGCAAGGTAGTGGGCTTGATACTAAGGAAACAATGACAAAAATAAAATTCTCCCTGTCTTCAAAAAGCTCAAAATACTTCAATATTACTAAAATCCACGTCAAGCCCAAAGTAAATTGAAATATACAGTTCTTACATGATCAAACCTCTCAGAATTGGAAAGGATTCCTGAGGTCATCTCATCCAACCCATACCTAAGGATGATGATGATGATTTATATAGTACTTAAAGATTTATGAAGTACATGTTATTTCACTTTATCTTTACAACAACCCTTTGGGAGAGGTGCTATTAGAATCCACATTTTACAGTTGAAAAATTTGGGACACAGAAAGGTTAAATGACTTGCCCAGAGTCACACAATTAGTAAGTACCTGAGGAAGGATTTGAACCCAGATCTTCCTGTCTCCAAGTCCACAACTCCATCTACTCCACTAAATTTTTTATAGTTAGCTGATGCAGTAGATGGAGCATAGGGCTTGGAGTTAGGAAAACCTGAATTTAAATCCAACCTCACTTACAAGACACTTACACGCTCTGTGAGCCTAGGCAATTCATTTAACCTCTTCCTCAATTTTCTGATCTGTAAAATGGGGATAGTATTAGCATCTGTCCCCCCCACTCCAGACTGCTATGAGGACCAAATGAGATCATTGTAGAACACTTAGGAAAAGTGCCAAGGCACGGAGCAAGTACTATACAAATATCAGTTGTTTTTGGTATCAGTACCATTACTATTAATCTCCCTGATGTAGCCGACAAGCACCCTGTCTCAACCCAAAGATCTCCAGTGAGGAAGAGGAACCCACAATCTCCTAAAGCATCCCTTCTCGCTTTAGGAAAGCTCTAATTATTGGAAAGTTTTTTCTAACAAACCTAAGTTTCCCTCCTTGAAATTCCCACCCACAGTTCTTTGGTGTATTTTGGGGGGGCCAAATAAAATGACTCTGATTCTTCTTCTTCCTGATGGTACTTCAAGTACTTGAAAAAATAGCACTCTCCTATCCCCTCCCCCAAGAATTCTCTTTTCCAGGCTAACTATCCCTAATTCCTTCAGCTTCTCACATGGCATAATCTTGAAGCCCTTTCCCATCTTGTTAACTCTCCTCTGGACACCTTTCAAATCAGCAATTCCATTTCTAAAATGTGGCATCCAGATCCCAACTTCCCAAAGTCCATCAGGCTGATTACCTCCTAGTTCTGGACAGTTTGTCTCTTTGAATGCTCTCTCCCTAGGATTACATTAGTTTTTCATTTTGTTTGTTTCATTTGTTTGTTTGTTTCACATTCGTTTGTTCATTTGTTTTTGGAAGTCAAATCATACTCTTCTATGGAGTTTGCAGGACACTAAAAGCCCAGATAGTTTCAAATCAGCTGCTTTCTAACCAGTTTCTCTCTGGCCCCATTTAATATTAATGAAGGTGGCTTTTTTTTTAAAGTCAAGTGAAGGATTTAACATGCATTTCTTTTGAATTTTGTCTAATTAGACTTGGCCCATTTTGTAGGCAGTTGAGATCTTATTGCATCTTTATTCTATCACCCCTTCCTTCCTCTCAGTGTTATCACCTACAGGTTTGATAACTATGCCATCTATGTCTTTATCCAAGCCATCTATAAAGATGTTAAATGACCGAAAGAAAGACCAAAATCCCTGAATCACTCTACTAGAGATCGTCTTCTTGTTTGGTGTTGATTCATTAGGGAATATTCTTTGGGTCTGGTCATTCAACTGGTTCAGAATATATATTTCACTAACACTTAGCCCACATCTATTGGTCCTGCCAACAAGGATAGGAAAAAGCTGAAGTACCACACCTCTAGCATTCCCTGCTCTCACAAATAACCCTGTCCAAAAAAAGATTAGGTCAACCATCATGGCCTCTTCCTGGTTTAAATATTATTCTTGGTAATCATTGCCTTTCTTTTGGTTCTAGAATTTTCCCCAGGAATCAAAGTCAGATTCACCGGTCTATAGTTAAAACTCCATCTTCTTCTATTCTTTTTAAAATAGAGAAAACATTTACTTACCTCTAGTCCTCAGTTCCTTCTTACTCCCCACAATTTTTCCCTTTTATTTGTTAGGGTATTCTGGGAGAAAAAGGTTAGATCCAGGATTTAATTGGTACACGAAGTCTGCAGAGAGGTAAATCCTCACTGCCCAAACTCCTTCTGTCATTATATATCAGGAATTGTTACCCAACTTAGTCTTTAAGACTTGTACAGACTAAATGACTCAGTAATATTGCATCATGAGTAAATGTCACAACATCAACTGAGAGTTGGAAGAAATCTTAGAGTTCATCTCATCCAAACCCTTCATTTCATATGTGAGAAAACTAAGGATCAGAAAGGTTAAGTGATTTGTCTGAGGTCAAAGAGTGTCAGAGGTAAGATTTGAATACAGGCCTTCCTAACTTTTAGGACAACCTTGCATCCACTACTCTATGGTGCCTTGTCTAATTTTTCAATACTCAGTGAAAGTTCTGTTTGTTAGTAAATTGTTAATCAAATTCACTGCCCAGATTAAATTTTCTGATGGATTGACCATCTATGAAAACCATCTCAACTGCCAATAACCATCCTGAAATCATAGACGTATTGGTAGTAAAGGAAGATTTGGTAGTTTTTTGAAAACCTTTTTTTCCCATTGCCTACGGAATGAGAATCATCATATCAGGTAGGTCCTCAGGGAGATGTTTTTTAACTAAGTTATGATTCCTACCTTCAAGGTACTTACAACCCAACTGAGAAGACGGAATACATGCACCCAAAAAGACGGCTTAAAAATATAAGGCAATATATGCTTGCCATTGAAAACTTCATAATCTGGCTCCAACCTGAATTTCTATCTTTATTTTATTCCATTCTCCTTTACAAGGCTAATTTCCCCACCTCAACTTGTCTTCTCCATTCTCAGTACATTTGAAAAGGTTGTCATCCATACCACACACATATTTCCTCTTCATCCACACCTTTGGAATTTGTTCAAAGCTCAGCTCAGGAGTCACCACCTCCAAGAAACCTTTCCTGACCTCTTATATGAAAGTGAGATCTACCATACTATTCACAAACCACCCCCTTAACCATATCCTATTCTGCTTTGTAGTGTGTTTATTTGTAAGTTCCTTCAGAGAAGGAACTGTTTTTTTATCTTTGTATCCTGGCATATAACATGTCATGTACATAGCATTCAATAAAATTTCAATTTAATTTAAATTGGATTGGATGGATTAAACTGAGTTGTGGCTATAGAAGTATATGGTTAATATCTGTGCAAGGAGTTCAAAAGAGAGAAAAATCATTGTGGGCTGAGATGGTCAGAGATGACCTCAAAAAGGAATTTGGGCTGACCCTTGACATATGGGCAAGATTCAGGGAAATGGAGAAAATTTCAATTTAGGTGCAATAGTGGAAGGAGCATTTGAGGGGTATGTCAGAGAAACCATGAGTACAACTCCGCTGATTCAAGATGGGTTTGTGTAGTGGAGCAGTAGGTGATATGGTTTAAAGAGACAGGTTAGAATTTCTAGGTACACGTATACACATGCACGCACACGCACACACACACACACACACACACACATCAGATGACATCAGATCTTTGGGTCTTCATGCCATCTTTGGAGACACAGATATTGTACCTCTCGGTTTCCCAATTTTCTTTGTCTTTCAGGATGCTACAAGGATGTTGCTGTATTAAATATTCATTAAATAAATTGCCATCACAAAATTTTGAGCATTTAAGCTAATTTCAGATAAATACAAAAGACTCATTATTCTAATGGACATGCGATATGGAGAAATCATATTAGGTCCTTCTCATGTGTCCCTCGGGATTCAAGCTTGGGAAATAAAAGACAGTCAGTACGTTCAAAAAGAGATTGTTCTTGTTCTTTGGAGGCTTTTGTAATATACACTTAAACATCACTGAGCACAATATCATTGCTTGTTTATGTTTGCCACCTACTTGTCCACAGGGATGTTGTAAGGATTAGCAAAATGAGTTTTCTTAAGTTACTTCGGCTGTTTTTTTCAAAATGAGGTAATAAATCAAAATCAAAGTAATAATAAAAGCTGTTCATAATTATGGGAAATACTCATGCAAATTGACCAACCATGTGCCAGTAATCATAGCCCCTGCAACAATTATCCTGAGAAAACATTCATTCATCCAATCAT
Organism: Potorous gilbertii; assembly: GCA_028658325.1. Lineage (NCBI taxonomy): Eukaryota > Metazoa > Chordata > Mammalia > Diprotodontia > Potoroidae > Potorous > Potorous gilbertii. The sequence goes on from CM053773.1 coordinate 124,738,172, forward strand.
TCAATTCAATATTTAGTAAGAACCTCCTATGTGTGAGAGTGTGGTAGGTGCTAGGGATAGAAATCAATCAATCCACAAGTATTTATTAAGCATTTAAATGTCTCCAGGCACTATTCTAAGCACTGGGGATTTATAGAAAAGTCACAGCAGCTTCCATTGTCAAAGGTATTACTTTCTAACGGAGATGACAATATGTACATATTTGGGTACATAAACAATAAATGCTGACTAGATGGAAAGTAGCCTTAAAGAGAAGGATCCAGTATATAGGGGGGTAGAACGGGGTACAGGAGGAAAAAGTCTCCAGAAAGGAGTGCTGTTTGATGACTCTGAGGTACTACATCACATCTATCAGACTGGTTAACATGACAACAGAAAAATGATAAATATTGGAACACTAATGCATTATTGGTGGAGTTGTGGACTGAGCCAATCATTCTGGAGAGTAATTTGGAACTATATTCAAAGGGCTATAAAACTTTACATACCTTTCGACCCAGCAATACCATCTCTAGGTCTCTATCCCAAAAAGATCATTAAAACAGGTAAAGGATCCACATGTACAAAAATATTTATAACAACTCTTTCTGTGATGGCCAAGAACTGGAAATTCTTGGTTCCCATCAACTGGGGAATGACTGGACAAGTTGTGATATATGAATGTAATGAAGCTACTGCTTCATAAGAAATGATTAGTGGACAGACTTCAAAAAAACCTGGAAAGATTTATATGAACTGATGCTGAGTGAAGTGAGGCAGAACCAGGAGCAATACTGTACAAAGACTAACTTTGATAGATTTACCTCTTCTTAGAAATGCAAGGATCTAAGACAATTCCAAAAGATGCATAATGGAAAATGCTATTCACATCCAGAAAAAGAATTATGGAATTTGAATGTAGATTGAAGCAGACTATTTGCTCTCTTTTGTTGTAATTGTTTTTTCTCATGGTTCCTTCTATTACTTACAATTCTTTACAATATAACTAAAGTGAAAATATGTTTAATATGAATGTATATGTAAAGCCTATATCAGATTGCATGCCATCTTGGAGTGGAGAAAGGGGAGAAAATTTGGAACTCAAAAATCTTATGAAAGTGAATGTTGAAAACCAAAAATAAATTAATTAAAAAAAGAAGTGCTGAGTTAAAGATAGTGATTTTAAGATGATAAGAAGGAGAATATTCCAAGTATGGGGGACAGCCAGTACAGAGGCACAGAAATGGGAGAGAGAACATCCTACCCAATAGGGCTATACCATAGAGTTGATGAAAAGTAATAATGTTTTGAAAGTAAACATACCTTTATTTTATGCCTAGTATATGCCAGGTGCTGTGCTAAGCGCTGGAAAGAATTAAAAAGAAAGCCTGGAAAGATAGGAAGAAACTAGAGTGCAAAGAGCTTTAGATGACAGAGACAATCAACTACCAAATAGAAAACCAGACCAGAGTGGAAAATCAGAACCCTGCCTCTGATTTACGAGAATGAGATAAGTCAACTCCATGTGTAGATATTGACAGTCATTCTGAAAAGCTCTGGAATGCGGGATGAGTGAGTCCTTTGACTTTTCAAAGCTCTAAGCCACTCTCTAAGACTACCATTTGCAGAGAAGATGCTGGTCTGAATTAATAAAGGGAGTTTTCTTATCAGAGGGTTCCCTACATTAATGATATGACATGTCTAGTCCCAGCCAAGACCCTCTATTAAAACCAATCAGGACAGAATGAATAATATTAATCAATAATCCCAGTACCCTGGATCTCTTTACTATCCTCCATTATCTGTTTCTAAGGAGTCTGGTGAGAAGGTAATTGTTGTTCAGTCATTTCAGTTACGTCTGACTCATCATGACCCCATCTGGGGTTTTCTTGGCAAAAATCCTGCATTGGTTTACCATTACCTTCTCCAGTTCATTTTACAGATGAAGAAACTGAGGCAAACAAGGCTAAATGACTTGCTCAGGGTCACATAACTAATAAGTGTCTGAGATCCAATTTGAATTCAAGTCTTCCTGACTCCAGCCCCAGTACTCTATCCACTGGGCCACCAAGCTGCCCAAGAGAAGATTTACCTGTTTATTAACTTCACCAAAAGAACAGCACCAGTACCCTTCATTCTCAATGGACTTTTAAACCCAGAGGACAGCCCTATAACTGACAATGACTTCACTAAATCTAATTATATTTTCTAAGTTCTAATTCTCTTTAACCTCTTAAAATAACTTCACACTTGAACACCACTTTCCTCTCTCACCCTCCTCCTCATTATTCTCCCACATTTTTTCCTCCTCCATTAGCTTATGTGAAACTATGCTCTTCTGGTTTTGTTCCTACCTTGCTCATTTTTTCTCTTCCTCCCTCACTTGTTTTTCTCCTTCTCACTCTTGACTTTGGTTATTCCTCAGTGCTTGGAATTTACAACTTGTACCTCTCCTATAGTCCCTCCCTCATGGAATTTCAGTTTCTAGCTAGACTCAAACAACTCCATTCTGGACCTCTCTCCTCCTTCCTTTTGCATACAAGACATCCTATTTGGATATCCCACCATTCCTCAATCTGAATACCCTGATGCTCTCCCACCTCCTCCCATCAACTCCTTAAATGCTCAGGTTTCCTTGGAGTTATCTTTGACATCTCTTTCTTTTTAGTATAACTCCAGTTAGTTCTCAGGTCCTATCAATAGTTCCCCTGTAATGTGTCCTGGTTTAATCCACTCTTGTCTGTTTCCATAACTACATTCCAACACTTATTAAACACATATCATATGCCAGACAGCTAAGTGGCCTAGTGGATAGGGTATCAGGTCTGGAGTCAAGAAGATTCATCTTCCAGAGTCCAAATCTGGCCTCAGGTACTTACCAGCTATGAGACCCAAATACTGAGCTAGCTCTGGCAATGGAATATTTCTACACTTAAGAAATGGTGACAGAATAATTCAGAAAAAACAAAGGAAGATGTATATGAACTGATGTAGAGCAACGTAAGCAGAACCAGAGAAATACTATACACGATGACTACCACAATGTAAATGAAAAACAATAAAATGAAATTGAAGATGAAAATGAATTTAATTGTTTAATTATAATGATGAAACAGCACCAAAGAAGAGTTGAGAAAATACGGCTCCATTCTTCCAGTGAAGAGGTGAGGGGGTCATGAGTGTGGATTTCAAACTATTGGAATTCAAACTATTCGTTTACTGATCTGGGGTGGAGGGTTCCTCTCTTTTTTCAAAAAAATTTCAATCAGCAAAAATTTTTACTCTTTCCCTCCCACTCACTCCCCATTAAGAACAAAAGAAATATGCACAATCAAGCGAAACAAATTTCTGCATTGTCTGTGTCATACATACATATGTGTATTATATGTACATACATATGTGCATATTTACGTGTATATACATATGTATATCTGTGTATGTGAGTGTGTGGATGTATCTGTGTGTCTGTGTGTGTACACATCTTAGCTCTGGGCATTTTCTCTGTCTTTCCAGTGCCTAGGCTGCTCTCCTTCCTCATCTCCACCTACAGCCCTGGCTTCCTGTAGGTCCTAACTGAAATTCCATCTTCTACAGGAAACCTTTCCTAACTCTTCTTAATTCTAGTGCCTCCACTATTTTATTTGCTTATTTATTACATATATTTGTGCATATGTGGAGGTATAGGGTGCTGGGGAACCCCAAAATACCCTCACACCGGGTCCTGCTCAAATGAATTCAACACAAGCCTTCTTAAAGCCAAAGCATAGTTTATTCAAGATTCGCCCTACTGGGTTGACTCTTAAGAAGCCTAAGCATTTGTAATGCTTGTATTCACAAGCCGGCCAGATAGAATCTCAGCTAGACAGTCTGAGCTGGATTGAATCTTCATAGAGGCGAGATGGAACTTAAATACAGAAAAAGACTGAGGGAAGAATCCAGGTGTCACCAAGTAATCTGGGCTCCCAGGGATGGTCTTGATAAGGGAGGTAGATCAAACCCAGGAAGAATCCTGATGGGAGTGGTGGGTAGTCCAGACAATCCACAGTCCTGCCTGGGCCACTTGGACCTCAAGAGAATGCTAAGAAGTGGTGAGAAATAGGATCAAAGGGAGGAATATCAAAAGAATGCCAAATCAAATAAGGAGAATCCAAGGAGCTCCCCAAGGCCAGGCTTTCCAGGACTCTTCAGACAAATGTGACCAGAACCCTCCCAGTCCAAGGGACAAAGGTCTTGGCTTGGGCTTGTCCCCCTCAAACAGTTGGGACCCAAATTCTTTTGTGGTAAGGGGCGAAGGTCTCAGCTTCTAAAACTGCTTCCTGCTGGCAAGGGGCGTAGAGCTGTCCCTGCCTCTCTGGGTCCCGTTCAAGGGGTCAGACTTCAGCACTTTGGCAGTACCAGATCCAGTGGGTGGAGACCTTGGATTTAGTCGGAGGTTGAGTTGTTATCTGGAAGTTGATGGCTCAAACCTGGAAGAGACAAACCTGGCAAGGATGTTAAGCAAACAAAGACCAAAGAGGCACGAAAGGATTATAGCCAGTGGAGGAATAAAACTAGGAGCAAACATAGAAAGAAGCCAGGATTCCCATGAAAAGGATGATTTGGGGGCACTAAGTTACTATGGTCTGAGTTTGGGTGCCCCAAGGATCAGAATGGCTGCACATTAAGCTGCCAGTTGAGAAGGGTGTCTTTAGTAACTAGAAGAAGCTTGTGTCTTTAGTAACTAGAAGGAGCTGTGGCATTGTACCTTAACTTAGGAGTAAATTTAAAAAGGGAAAACTACTAGGAGAATAAGGGGAGGGTTGTGGTCAAAAGTTGGAACAATTGGTACAACTGGTCAAAGTTCCTGATATACTTGTAAGCAAGGTGTTGAGAGGGAAAGAGTAGCTGACAGAGGGTGGCCAACATAAAAGGGGTGGCATAGACCTCTGAGGAAGTAGTATTGGGGAGGGGAGTTTTAGCAAAAAGAGCCCATGATGGAAGGTATCAGTGGTATACATAACAATCTTCAACTTCCACCCTGCCTAATGAGTTTTCCAATTTGACCAAGGAGTTATCTTCTCACTTTCAAAGGTCAAATGTATTTGAAGTATCAGGGAGAAGGAGGAGGAGGAAAAGGGTTAACACTATCATTGCCAATTCAAAAGGAAACAGTCTCCCAAGAGAAAGAGAAGTAAAAAAAAAAAAAAATTTCCCCGGAGGGGATTAAGAAGACTATGGCAAAGCCAAAACATAGGAGGCCATGTTAGACAGGGGAGTTTCTTTCCAGATTGCTCCATGGGTATATAGAACAAGGAAAGCATATTTTGAGTAAATAAAAACATCAGCTGGCCTAGGGTCAAGTACTAAGGAATGGGTTAAGACTCCCAAATTTTGTCCTCTCCTTTCCTCAACATACACAGTGAAAGGTTTTGATGAGGTTGAGGGGTGATCATGGACCGCAAAATACCGACAGTCTGGGTTATGCTTGAATGAATTCAACTCAAACCTTCTTAAAGCCAAAGAAGAGAAAGTTTATTAAAGATTCGCCAAATTGGGTTGTCTCTTAAGGAGCCTAAGCATTTGTAATGCTTGTATTCAGAAGCGGGCCAGACAGAATCCCAGTTAGACAGAGTCTGAGCTGGATTGAATCTGAGCACCTTCATGGAAGCAAGATGGAACTTAAATACAGAAAAGAGTATAGGAGGGATCTGAGGGTGGTCTGGTAGTCCAGGGTGATGGGAGGAGGGATTTAGGAAGGGTCTTGAGGAGAAGTCCAAGGAAGGAATCCAAGGAGGGTCAAAGACTCGAAACAGCTGGAGGCTATCAGGAGATATCAGACAATGGAGGCTTTGGGTGGGAAGCAGGTGGGGCAATCCAGAGATCTGGATAGGGGCAGTATGGGAATGGATACAGACCTTGATGGGAGTGGTTGGCAGCCTGGGGAATGGGGTTTTGATGGGACCAAGGGTGGGGAGTGCAACAGAGACTTGAGTAGAACAATAATGAAAAGCCCTTGGGCTTCCCGAGACTGCAGGAACAAATGGGAAGATTAGATTTGAGTAAGAAAGGCCAGATTAAGTGGTAAGATTCAAGGGGAGCTCAAGGAGGCTCCCAGGGTCTGAACTCCATCAGTTTTTCTAGATTGGGTAGGGCTAGTGCTGGGGTGGTGGTCAAATTAGTTTTCAGAGTCTCAAAAGCTTTAGCCTGATCAGGATCCCATTATACAGGGAGTATGTCAGGGCCTTGAGTAGACAAGAAGATTAGCAATAAAACCAAAATTAGAAATCCAGAGTCTACAAAATCCAGCCTTGCCTAAAAACACTACTTGTGTCTTAGTGGTTGCAACATGGATAATGCTTTTTCTCTCAGAGGCTGAGGAGAGAGGTAGGTGTGAGTTCATGGCCCAGATACTTTGTGCACTGGCAAGCTATCTGGACTTTATTTAAAGAGACCCTATAGCCTGGAGTGCCCAAGAAATTAAGATCTGCTGTGGCAGTAGCCAAAGAAGCAGCCTGGGTGGGGCTACAGATTAGAATATCATTCACCTACTGGATTAAGTTACAATCAGCTAGTTTAAATTCCTCAAATTCCTTCCCAAAACTGGGAGAAATAAATGAGGGTTATCTTGAAACCCTTGGGGCAAGACTGTCCAAGTTATCCGACTGGAACGTTATTCCTCAGGAAGAATCCATTCAAAGGCAAAAATAAATTGTGAGTATTCTCCATTAGACTTTTTTCCAGGAAAGACTGCAGTGTTGCATGGAGATGAACAAGGGACAAGGATTTTATACTTAAACAATTTTTCAATTAAAGGTTGTAGTCCTTCCCAGACCTCGGGCTTAATCAGATACTGGTTGAGATGGGGGAGCACTTTAGGGTATGGGAGGCTAACAATGGCTGGTGTGGTAGAAGTAGTTTGCCCTGGAATTTCTGGATCCCAAACAATTGATTTGACTGTCTCCCACACTCTCCAGCGAACATGGGGAGATTTAGTGAACAGAGGGAAAAGGAAGATGAGAGGTTTAACTAGAGAAAATTGGCTCCCCAATCTCACCATCAGATCCCTTTCCAGCCTTGGAGCAGGCCTAGAGGAGAGCATAAAGAAGGAGTGTTTAAACAACAGATCCTCACTTAGGCTGGGGAGGGAGTAAGTCTGGAGACATTCCTTAGTTTCCCCTTCAATGACTATGATTGGAGAAGTCAAGGGGCGGGTAGGGCCAGAGTAATTAGTTAAAGCAGAGAATTTAGCCATGTTAAAGTGGATAAGCTTACCTTCAGCCTTGATTTTTGCCCAGGTCTTGGAGAGAGAAATGGAGAAAATGGGAGCACTGCCAAGCTCCAGGCTTCCTCATTTTTCCAACTCTTGAGAAGACTGGAGGACAAGGTGCTGGGGGGTGGCTCCACCACTTTTCCAATCTTGGTGACAATCCTTACTCCAATATCCCTTCTGGTCACATAGACACAGTTCCAAAGGTGTTGGTTCCTGGGGATCCCTCTGGAGGGGGGCACCCTAGAGGGGTACTCCTTGGACCAGTGACCCTTGTGGCATCAAAAGCAGTTTTCCCCAGCCTTCTTCCAAGGGGGTGCTCTGGAGGGGGTACCCCCTGGGTCTTTTCCTGGTCATGGCAACAGTCAAGAATTAAGTATGTTCTCTGTCTCTTGCCCTGTTCCTGTGCTAGTTTTCCTCTGCTTTGACTAGGTCCCTGTGGTTGAAGACTCCCAAGGCCATCTCTAGTAATTGGGCCTGATGTGTTAGGAGTCCCATTGCCAATTTCTGCAGTTTCCTCCTAATATCTGAGGCAGACTGATTAATAAAATACATGCTAAGGATTGTTGCCCCTTTTATGGAGTCAGGATCCAAATTTGTATGCTTTTTAATAGCTTCTACTAGCTGGTCTTGCCCTTTTCCAAGAGCAAGGTTTTCCTTTTCTCCCTGAAGTAATTTCCCTAACTTTGTGAAAATTTATTTGCTTTTGAAATGCAATTTTTAGGCCTTCTAACAGGCAAATTACCATATGGTCTCTCTTTCCTGTATCCTCACTCTTTGGAAAATCCCATCCTGGGCCAATAAGGGGAACAGCAGTTGTTCCAGGGGGGTATTCTGTGGGGTTATTACTAGCTGAACGATCTCCATACTTCTGGGCTTGCTCCCATATAGCCCTCTTCTCCTCCATGGTGCATCAGGCAGAGGAAAGAATATGCAGATCATTCCAAAAGTTCCAATTGTAGGAATGTCCCTAAAACTCTCAGCAAACTTAGGGGGATTTTCCAAGTATCTCCCTAGTTTCTCTTTAACCTGAGTGAGATCTGAAATGGAGAATGGAATTCTGGACTCTGATTGTCCCACTAGGTAAGGTAGGCACTTCCCTCAAGGGAAATTCAAGGGGAGTTTGAGGGGGTTTCCAAGGCCTATACACCATCATAACTTACTCAACTATTCTTCAATTTATGGAGAATAGCTTCTCAGATTCTAATTTTGCTGCCTCCAAGATACCTATAAATATTTTTTATTAAAGGTCTGGGCCAGCATCTGTTTGTATAGTCTGCATGAGGTCAGGCCAGGTATTCCACATCCTTTGTAACTCGGCCCCCTCCTACCTTTCCAAAATGCTCACAACCTTACTCTCTCCCAATGAGTTCTATATTCCATTAACACTGGCCTCACTGTTCCTCACATAAAACACGCCATCTCCTGAGTCCCAGAATTCTTATTTGCTGTCTCTGGGATACTCTCACTCCTCCCTTCGGCGTCTTGACTTCCCTAACTTCCTTCAGGTCCCAACTAAACTTCTACCTTCTATAAGAAGCCCTTCATAATCTCCCTTAATGTTAGTGCCCTCCCTCTTTTGATTTTTCTCTCCATTTTATCCTGGTTTGTACATAGTTGTTTTCCTACTATCTTTTTCATCAGACTATGAACTCCTTGGCAGTAAGGACTGCCTTTTACCTTGGATTCCCCAATTGCATTGGTTCTGGAACATTTTCTAGATCAGTTTTGCAAAGTTTGGGTAAAGGGTAGCTCAGTATGTTTCTTCCTGCTACTCCACTATCTTGGCACCTCCCCTTTCCCCCTCTTTTAAAATCTTTGTTAGAAAGGAAATCTTGCTAGGAAAGTGAAGAGGAAGAAATACATTTGAAAATGAATGTGATATAAAAATAAAAGCATGAATAAAAAACAGGAAAACAAATGAAAACCCAAGGCTGGAGAGAGATCTGAGAACTAGAATAATAGGCTGGCAATGTAGAGACAATATTCTCTTTACCTGTCCAAATCATACCCTTTCCTTCAAGACACAGCCAGGCTCTACCTCTTCTAAGAAGCCTCCCCTGTTTGTTAAAAACCCTTCAACAATTTCTCCTTTCTCTCTTGCATTCATAATCTATGTATCACCATTTACCAGACGGTAGTGAAAATAACAAACATAATAATAACTGATGTTTCTATATCACTTTAAGGATAACAGCATAAATATTGTCTCATTGGATATTTACAACAACTCTCTGACATATATTTTCAGGGAATTATTGTCCTAGGGGAGCATGAAAAACTAGAGAGAGGTAATCACAATTTCTTATTTCATCAAAGTAAAGATATCCTCAGAGTTTGTTTCCTAATGCCAGTAACATAGAATCTTGGAGAGTTTCCTGGAGCATTGAGAGGTTACGGGTTTGATTTCAGTCAGTCAGACTTAATTTTTCCTAAAAACACTATAATTTAGAATGAAGTACAGTAAAAAAAAAAATCCTGGAATTCAACTGACCTAGATCAAAATCCTAATTCTACATGTGTGATCCTGGGCAGAGATGGACCTCTCTGGGCTTCAGTATTATCATTTCTAAAATGATAGAGTTGGACTATGTTCAACTATGTTCAAAATAGATGACTCTATGAACTGAACCAAAGTGAGGTAAATTCAATCTATAAATAGTTACTGAAAACCTACTGTAGTCACTAGGACGGATTTCCCCATATTTAACTGAAGAAAAATATTACAAACTAATAGCATTTATTCAGTGCTTTAAGATTTGCACAGAACTTTACAAATCTCTCATTTTATCCTCATAACAACCCTAGAAGGTAGGGGCTATTGTAATCCTCATATTAAATCTGAGGAAACTAATATAGGAAGGGGCTGTCATATAGCTAATAAGTTCTTCCTGCCTCCAAGTCCAGAACAGTATTCAATATGCCACCTAGTTTCAAGGATAGGGCCATGAGACCTGGATCCCTAAAAGACCTTGAACTTTTCCACACCCAGCGCAGCCCCTGAGCTTTCCCACACTGGTGTTTCACCTGGGGCATCTGGCCCACCCAGTCCACCTAGATTACTTAATACTTGATACTCCTTAATTCCATTCATATCTTCTCACTTTTCTTGTATATAAGGACCAATTTTACCCCCACTAAATTGCTCAGATTCACTTAGAATCTAGCCACTTGTATTGACTGTGACTGTCACAAATAAACCTTACTGCTTTGAGTGAAAGATGGCTTGAATGGCCAAGGCAGACTCCCCTGTACCCTTTCATTTCAGGGTTCCTATCTCCCCAAATCACAACAGTAGGATGAATAATGCACAGGTTGATTTAAAGTGAAATAAATAGCCCTAGGAGAATAATCTTTAACTACAATAACATAAATTAAAATAATGGTATTAGGCAGCAAACTGATTATTTAAAATGACCAATATTAGTCCCTGAAAATAGATGCAGATAATGAAAAACAACTCCCTCCTACCAGAAGAGTTGGAGGACTAGGGCTATGGAATGTGACATACACTATCTAATGACAGTCACTGTAAGGTTGATTTTAACTTAATTCTTCCTTCATTAATAAAAAAGGGTTCAATGTGCATATGGTAGGTAAAATATTGGGAAATGAACATGACTTCAACAAAAATATGGCAATGCCCTGGCTCCTGCTGCTGTTCTACTCAACTGAACCCCACCAGCAGCAGAGATCTGTGAGGAGTCAATGCTTGGTTTAGCATTCCCTGGGACCAGCAACCTCACCTTCACTGGTCCTATTCTGCCTGGCCACAGCAGCACCTTCCCCACTACCCTAACTGACTGCTCTGTTCTCTTTAACATCTTCAACATCTTTGTGATCCTGCAAGCTATAACTCCCTTCCCTGGCCACCACTTCTCTTTATATGTTGTCTCTTCCATTAGAATATAAGCTCCTTGAGGGCCAATACTGACTCAAGTCTGCATTTGTTTTTATACATATATACATATATATATATATGTATGTATAGATAGATATAGATATAGATATACACACACATACATATGTAAATATATAAAATGTTTCCATGTATGATGTTTCCATATATATATACAATGTTTCCATATATATATAGTTTCCACATATGTATGTATATAATGTTTCCATATATACAATATTTCTATATGTGTGTATACATATAAAATGTTTACATATATATATAATGTTTCCATATATGCATATATATATATATATATATAAATAATGTTTCCAGATATATCTACATATATAGATATAGATATAGATGATGTTTCAGGGACAAAGCTATAAACACATTTTCATGCATATCAAGGCATATTTTTTTTTAACCAAACCTGCCAAGGATTGTGGGAAGAAGATAGGTAAGGGGATAGAAAGAAGTGTGTTTTACTCTGTCCCATATGAAAAGACAAATAAACATTATAATTGACCTCACCTACATCAATCTCTACCAAAAGCACCATTTGTTAGTTATTCTATTGGACTAAAATAAGAAATGAAATTTAGAAAGCTTCACACATCATCTGCACAATTATCTCATATTTATATGAGTTCATATAAATGCAACCCACATTAATAAATGACTCAAATACTCCTGCAAAAAAATGAGTGATTATCTGTGGTGCCCAGCTAATAAGCAAGAAAGCTGATAAATATTCAAACCCATCTCAGTGCTACTTTCCAGGCTCTCAGAGGGGACCATGGACTAGCCAAGCAGGTAAGCTGCTGCTACCTTCTAGATTCTAAAAAGCACTTTGTGAGCAATATATTTTACATCTTGATCAGTATCACTGACCAGAATATGCTGCCCAACAGTGGGTATATTAATGGGCTGCCTGGTTCCCTGACCCTGTAAATCTATAGCCTGCAAATCTTGGATACCTTTACATACCACATATGTGTACCAAAGCACACACGCTCACACACACACACACACACACACACACACACACACACACACACACACACACACATACCTATAGGCTCAGCAACCAATCGTGGCTCCAGGCTGTTTATATGTGGCCACTGCCTACCTTTCTCACCTTCCTATACAGTAGTTCCTTCACAAGCCAGTCAAACCTACCTCCTTGTTGTTTCTCCCAGATAATGATCCACTTCCCTAACCTATATCTTTGGCTCTGAAAACCCTTCTCCAAGCCTAAAATTCACTCCCTCTTCATCTTTCCAGTATCACCTTCCATTATCTTTCTCCCCCCGACTACTAGCTCCTTCCCCTTGTATTAATCTTGGATATATTTCTATATATTAATTTAGAACAACTAGGTGGCATAGTACGTAGAGTTTGAGACTTGGAGACAAAATGATCTAAAGTTCCAATTCTGCCTCAGACACTTAATATCTACAAGACCCTGAGCAAGTCAGCCTCAGTTACCCTATCCAAGTCATGATGTGGGTGAGTCAACATCAAGGTATTCCTGTTAACCCAGAGTTTTCAGAGAAGCCAAATCCAAAAGACAGGAAAGAACAGAAAGGGGTTCATGGCAGCAAGCCAGTGAAGTCAACCAGACATAGACACCATAAGAATCAGTAGGCCCTGGCAAAATTAGCTTGTGTTTTTCTTCCTAGGCAACCACCATTTAATGATTTACTAGAGTGAATAGAGTTCCAGGTTCAGAGTCAAGAAGACTCATCTTGTTGAGTTCAAATTTAGCATCAGACATTTACTAGCTGTGTGACCCTGGGCAAGTCACTTAAGTTTGTTTGCCTCATTTCCTCACCTGTAAAATGAGCTGGAGAAGGAAATGGCAAACCACTCTGCTATCTTTGCCAAGAAAAATCCCAAATGAAGTACAGAGTCAGACATAACTGAAGAAGTCAAAGATGTGACCTGGAAAATAATCACCACATAACTAAACATTGATTATCTATATTAGACACCAGTTCACGCTTCTAGGAACTAGTTGCAATTTCATGCAGTGCTCTTGTCTGAAATGATAATAAGACTGCTGGCACTACCTATCTCATGGGGGAGTTACAAAAATCAGAGAAAGAAATGGATGTGAAGCCTTTTGTAAACACAAAGTGCTACATAAACATAAGAAGTTATATAAAAGTCCATCTCCAAAGACCATTCCCAAGGCACAGAGGGTGAGCTAAAGTAGTGAAGACAATGCCCGCACAGACAACTGAACAAAGAATGGAGCCTTTTTGGATCAAAAACCTCAGCATTAAGTTCTATGTCTGATGCTATGAGTCAACATTGACATGAGCCAATATTAGAAAAGAAATGGAAAACATTCTGCTCAGTGCTTGAAGGGAACCATAGGGATTTGCTCACTTGTAGAGCAGCATATAAAGAAATCCAGTTCAGAGTATATCCTTGAGACTAGAAGGGACCTCAGAGGCCTTCTGGCCCAACCCCCTCATTTAAAAGATGAGGAAATTGAGGCCCAGGGAGATAAGTGACTCATCCAACATCATAGAGCTAGAAAGGGTCATGAGTAGGTTTTGAAAGCACAGTCTCTGGGGTATTTTTTCCCATGCCATGATGCTATGTGAACAGAAAATATTGGCCAAACTGAGTTCTGAGCTTAGCTTTGAAGAGGAGAGGGATGTGAGTTGGCAGCAAAAACAGAAGAGATAAAGACTTGAAAGTGCGGACAAGAATAAATCCATCCTATTCAAGAGACAGCTCTCAAGTTCAGCTTTGTGGAAGAAAAATACTTTGAAAACCAAGAAGTAAAACAATTTTTTAAAATCAACATCTTCCTTAGGATTTCATAAATGAAAAGTTGCATTTATGTGAGTTATTGCTAGGATGTTGCACAAAAAAATTATCATCACAGTAATTCATCTAAGCAAGTCAGTGGCAACTTGCAGGTATGGATAATGTGGCAAAGACCTATGAATAACCCATGGCCCTAAGAATAGTGGGAAGAGAATTAGAAAGAAGCACTGACTTCATCGTTAGAATCCAACCCACATACTAATTCCTTTTCTTAAAATGACATCGCCCAACAAATCCAAATTCTTTCATTACGCCAGCTTTCTTTATAGAACTATATAATCTCTAAGCCTTTTCTCTTTGCTGTCCATCTTTGTATTCCTGTTAAAAATAAATAGAAGAAATTCTTCCTCCTTATTTCTATCACAGCAATCAATGATAGCTTTCTCAGTCCTTTCTCCCAAGACCTACCAAATAGTCACAAAATCTAGCCTGTAACTCATCCTTAAAAACTCAAAGCAAAAACCAAAAAAAAACCAAACAGATGATGTCTATTCATCTGTCCATTCTCTCTGCAGGGAAGAGGGGGACAGAGGAAATGAGATACAGGATGTATTTTCAGATTTAGTGACTCCATTGTTCAATTATTCTTAACTATGTTTCTTTGCTATATTAGAGGGTTCAATGTTAGGGATAGGGCTACATATAGGGAAATAATTATGATATAAAAAGGCTTCAGTTTTAATGGAAAAGAATATTCTCAATTAGAGTAAGCCATGACCACCTACAAATAAAAGTCCAACCCTCAAAGAACTCCTTTGTATCATCTGTATTTGTTCTCTGCCTACTGCATAAACACGCTCCAATAAAGCATCTCAGTAAAGAACAAAAAACAAGAACGGAAGCCGGAAATAGAGAGATACCTAAAACTCATCTTCCCCCACTTAACTTTCTCCTTTTACACACTTCCTTGAAGGTAGGTAGCGCTGTACTTCCAGTGTTTCAAGTTCATCATCTCAGCACTATAGTGGACTCCTCACTCTCTGTCATTCTACCATGCACACTCAGTTGCCAGATCTTGTTATTTCACCTTTTTACATCTCTTGGCATCTGACCCCCCTCTCCATGTACACACCTGCCCCCTTACTCCTTTAGGTTCTCATCATCTCTCCCCAAGGTTGTTGCAGTTGCCTCCTAACTGATCTCCCTGACTTGTCTCACTACACACTGCTGCCACAGCTGTAACATTTCAGCACAAGTATCACTGTGATTTCCCCATCAATCAACTCTAGAGCCTTTTTGTTAACTCTATGATAAAATATAATTTGTCTGCTTAGTTTTTATAACCTGGCTCCAATTTTTCTTTCCAGCTTCACTGTACATTACCCCTCTCCGGCTCTTCTCTAGAATTCATTCAAACTGAACCTCCCACATGGCACTCCATCTCCCCTCTCTGTTGTGCCTTTGCATTTGTCATCCAACAGGCCAGGAATGCTCTTGATCCATCCTCAGTTTTATAGACTCTCTCTCTTCCATCATTGTATAACTCAAGCACCATCTTCCGCAGGAAGTCTTTAGTCATTCCCCCCAATTCCTTGTATACCCAAACTATCTCTTAGTCAATTATTTTGCATATATTTGTATTAGCCTTATATTATGTTGCATATATTTTATATGTACTTGTCATTCCACTAGAATGTAAACTCATTGCTATAAATAGGAATAATTTAATTCTTTGTACTTCTATCCCTAGATAATGAAAACTATAAGCTAGCCCTTGGCGGGGGTGGATTTTGTCTGGATCAGAATTATTGGATGACAGAAAACTGACTACAAAAAGCGTTAAGGGCTTGGACTAAGAATGTTTAAGTCTGAAAGCAGGAAGTCACAGAATAAGAGGGCAATTAACAGTAGGGAAGGTCCAAGTCAAACATCAGAACTAGACATGATGGGAGTTGTCAAGCCAAAACTAGAGAGAAACTACACTGGTAGAGGAAATTATCCCTGTGGCATTTTCCTGTAAAATGTAAGTAATTAATAGGACTTTGGGGAGACTGAGTGACATGCCCTGCCCTATCTTAAAGTAATCCCAAATCATGTAGTCTTCTAAAAGAAGTATCACCAACCCTTCTGCTAACTTTTTCCTATACATGACATTTCACCTTCTACCTCCGTGCATTTGCAGAGGTCTTCTTCTTCACTAGGCCAACTCTGACATCTCAGATATACTTTTTCTTCACCTGTACCTCTGAGAATCCTTTACATTCCTTCAAAGAAAATTTAGGTGCCTTTCCCCTAGAGGTTAGTACTTTCCCCCTCATATGATTTTGCATATCCTTTGTAATTATTTAACTACATGCATGTTATAAATTCCTTGAAGTAGAATTATTTTTGTCCTTGTATCCTCTTTGTTTTGTACAATACTTTGTATGATGCAACATATAATATGATTTAAATGAAATTTTAAATTGAATCAAAGATTTGGGTTGCAGGATCCTGACCATTGACCCTTTCTCTCTTTGGGGGCCTTTCTTATCAAATTACCCCTTTAGAAGGGCCTCCAACAACCAAGATTTGACATCAAACATTGTAAATACCATGTAAACACACATACAGTGTTCTTTAAAAGCTGGAAGAAACCTTCTAGATCCTCTAATTTAACCCCATTATTTTACAGGTGAAGAAACTGACACTCAGGGCAGGTGATTTACACAGGTTGGCAAATCTGGGATTAACATGAGGATTTCGTGGATCAAATGTTTCCTGACTAACTCATTGATAAAATTCATCAGTGGATATCAGTGTCCTTAGAACTGTGACAGTGAAGTCAGGAGATCCCAGACATGGAAAATCATTCTATGATTAAGGGAACAAAGTAGGGATCTACCAGCCTGAGTAACCATGTTAGAGATGGAAGAAATGATAACTGAAATATATGTGGCACTTTACATACACTCTCTCATCTAATACTCATCACGATCCAGTGAGAGAGGTGATATTGTGCCTGTTTTACAAAGGATGACATTAAGTCTCAGAGAGGTTGTGACTTGCCTATGATCAATTACATCGTAAGTATTGAAGATGAAATTTGAGATGAGGAACCTATCTCTTAGGAAACCTGATGCTTCTGTTGTACTGTCATGGTCTACCCAAAGCAGACCATTCTCTTAACCCTTCCTGTATTTTCAATGTTCCAAATGGTTATTCTTACTGGTAGATTTTTTTTTTATCTGAATCTATTGGGTGATGTTTTTCATGGTAATATACCTCCAATTTTTTAATGGAAGTCAACAGAAGTTACAGAAACTATTTTTACAGCTAACTGTTGTGTCACAACTCTCTCATAAAGCAAGGGATACTTGTACGGCATTTCCAAGCCTGATTTAAATTAAATGTTCTCCTGACAGGAAAGCTAAGGAACTTTTAGGAAGTTTTCTTTCCGTATCAGCATTATGGTCCTCACTGTTATAAAATAACAACACTGCTGTACATGTATGAACATGTACATGTATAACATCTTAACTTTTGTTATAAACATGTTTTGTATAAACATGTACATGTATAACTCTTAACTTTCTTGTCTACTTTCAGTGACTGCCTCATTTTATCTTCACAATACTCCAATGCATCATGTTACCCACCCCAAATCAAACTCCAGTGTGAGATAGAAATACCTCTAAGCACAAATATAAACTTCTGTGTTTGGCATCTGAAATTCCTCACAACCTGGCCCCTTCCTACTTCTCCATTCTTCTTAACCATTATTGCCTCCTCTCTGTAATCTTTAGTCTAGCTATTAATCTACTTGTTATTCATCACACACAATCTTCATCTTCCTTCTCTATGCCATTGTATGGCTCTTCCCCATGCATGGAATGCCCTCCTTTTTCATTGCAACTTATTCAAATCTCTAGCTTTCTTCAAGACAGCTCAAGCATCCCCTTCTGGCAGGTAAGCAATTAGGTGGCACAGTGACTAGAGGTATGGAGTACAAGAAGAGCTAGGTTCAAATCTAACCTCAAACAAGTATTTATTAGAACCTCTATGATGGTAGATGTTACTTATCCAGTGTCTGACTCAATTTCCTCAACTGTAAAATGGGGATGAAGAATAGCATCTGCCTCCCAGGGTTACTGGGAGGAACAAATGAAAAAATATTTTAAAGTGCTTATTTACACGGTACTTGGTACATAGTAGGCACTTAATAGATGCTGTTTCCTTCCTTTCTTCTGCAAGCGGCATTTCTTGGTTCTAAATGATTGATTTGTTTAAGATAAGAGAGATATATCATACATATTTTTTTAGAAGAAACAGAGGTTTATGGATATTAAGTCATAAGGGGAAATTTTAAAACAGCTGCTTTGGTAGAAAGAGTCCTAGATTAGAAACTGGATGGCCTACTTTCTAATCCTATCTCTGCCACATACCTTGTACCAGTCATCTAACCACTTTTTGACTCAGATTCCTCAACATTAAGATGAGCCCTAAGGTTTCCAGAAGTGCTAAATTATATGTTTGCCCAGGCTTTTAAATCAGCCAATAAATTTGTATTAGGGACCTACAATGTGCCAGGCACTGTGCTAAATGCTGAGGAAATTAAGGTAAAAAACAGTTTCTTTCCCCTACCAGAAGCTCACAGTCTAATGCTTTTAAATATAAGGATAAAATAAATTAGTGCTAGATATAGGATTAGACCTCTAATTTGCTCATCTAGTCTTATAGTCTTTCCATAAACAAATGAAACAACTAAATTTGACAAGAACTATGCCATAGTTCATGAGTTTCCAGTTTGAAAATGTTCTGTGGCAAATTTTCCATTTCAATTCAGCTTCCTCCTGATAATCAAGCGCATTTCTGGTCTGCCTCACCTGTTCTCCCACCATTTACAAAGTTCATTCTCATGAAAAACAAACTCATTTTAACATTAGACTGAAGCAAACAGTGAGGAAGGTCAACTTACTGCAAGAATAAGCATAGAATGGATTCCAAATCCACATAAGAGGATTAATCAAATACCCATCAATTGATCTGCTACCTACCATTGTTCACCTCTTTCACATACTTAAGGGAGAAATGACTGTCCTACTTTATGCCACCTCTGCCCCAGGAAACTCCATGGACTTGAACTGAAAAAGCTTTCAAAATATATGAGAACTGAGCTCATTGTATCAGCACCTCTGATCTTTCCCAGTGGGATATTAACCTAAATTGGCCTGAATTGTCAAGCAGGCTAAATCTGGAATATTTAGTGACCTACCAGAATTCAGAAGCCCTTGTTCCCAACCTCCAACTCCAGTTTCAATAACCAAAGAATAATTTTACACTTCCACTACTTCTTATGAGGAAACAAAAAAAAACCCATATCGTGGTAATAAAATAGAATAACTAAAAGTTATCATGTGTTTTCTCCCTTTCTTCCCCATTTCTATCATAGTTGCCCTCACCTTCTTTTCATTGTTTCATTCTTTTCTTTTCTAAACATCACCTTTCTCTTTACCCTTTCTTTGTCCTCTCCTGGCTCCTCCAGCCCATCTATTATCTTTTCTCATGTTTTTAGCCTGATAGCAGGAATAATTGAATCCCACAAAAAGGGACCTCTACTCAGTAAAAGGTCATGGAAATAATCATGCCCTGAGTAATGAGAGTTCCTGTTCTAGGGTACCCGTTGGGATACAGAAAAAGAAAAGAGCATCCATCTGTGACCACTAGAAGAAAGTGCTCCTAACCTTCCACTATCAAGATGTACATTCATCAAGAATTAACAGTAGGACTAAAGCTCTTCACTTGTATTAATACCATCATCTCCTGTTTTCCTCCTGTGCAATGGACCCAAACTACTTCACTTGTGTTTTGTAAGAGCATTCTGAGCAATCTAAGAAACATGTTTGCATTAAAAATTCAGGTCTCAAAATTGTCCAATGTATCATCTGGCATCTTAGCATCATTTTGTTCTTGTTAACCCTTCCATCATCTCACTACTTAATGGTAAATCTGGTAAACTACTGACCCATAGTAATGAACTCTTACACTTAGAACAGTGCCTGGCATAGAGTAAGCACTCAATAAATGCCCTTTCATTCATTCTTTTCATTCATTCCTTCAAATGAAGCCTTCTTTTCTCTAGAATTTAAATACCCAGGCCAGGTTATTGGTTACAGTATCCCAGGAACAA
>CM053773.1:124758753-124787231 GCA_028658325.1 Potorous gilbertii
AGCAACCAGGAAACAAAGGCATTATCACCAGCTTTTCCTTGTTAAAAAATGATCTCGTTAGTCTTGAATTCAGAATCCACTCTGGATAATACTTTATGTGTGCTGAACCTCATTCTGATAACCAGTAGACAGCACAAGCACACATACTCCCCTGGATATCCATGAAATGGCAAAGGGATATTAGAGAGCATGTTGGGTAAACCCCCTGGAGCAAACTTATGGGAGGACATGAGAATCACATAGAATGCATGAGTCACCATCTGCATCATTGGAGGGAATACTGGAATCATAATATTACAGATCTATCAAATATTGGAGTATTGAACCCAGCTGCAGAATTGAACCCCACTGGCCCTGACTTGCATTTCTTTAGAACTGGCAAAGACTTAAAAAGATGAAGAGTAACCTCCTTAAGAGTTCACTTAAAACTGTGGAGTGAAGAGTTTGTAGTACCGCAGTTGTAACTCATGTGTCTCCCTGGATATTTCCTACAAGGATGTTAGCTTTCCATGATTCAAAGATGAGAAAATATTAACAGGAAGTCTTTTCTTCCTGATGCATCACTCTATCTATACTGCTTTTGATGCCTATCTGCTCTGATCCTGGTTTTGAACATATTTTATTAATTCTCTATGTATAAATTGTTCATGATTAGGCCACCCAATCCATTCAGAGACCTTGATCTTGTAGACATACTTCCAATTGTATGCTCCTTTAGATTACCTAGAAATTAGATGTTTCTGGTTTTATATATTTTGATGATATGCCTCTAAAAGAGAGGCACCCATAAGCTCAAATTTGCAGTATATTAATTACTTTTCAAGAGCTCCATGCACAGATGCAATAGTGTAATAGCAGGCTGTGTTGATTGCTCTAGCAAGTTCTATTAGGGATGGGTGTACTTTCTCCCCCAAAGTCATCTTTTTTTTATTCTTTCCATATTAAGTTGTTTTGAAAGGGGAAAAAAATGCTGAAATTCATATTGAAATTTTCCAAAAACTTATAGTACCTACAGCAAGGCATTATCATATTAGTAACCACATTGAGACAATAAGGTTTTTGTTTGTTTGTTTGTTTTTTGTTTTTATTTTGGGGGGATTTTTGTTTCTGTTTTGTTTCTTTGCTGAGGAGGAGCGCATAAAATTTTTCAGTTCATATTGACAATTATAGAACCCTGGTGGGGAAATTCTACAAATGCCCAGTCCTTGATCAAATCAGATAAATAATAGATTGGACTGGATTCTGTTGCCCATTCTAGTTAAGTAAGGAACTTACATTAAAAGAATGGTGCTTAGTGATTTGTGTCAGGGCATCTTCTGATTAGATTCTATTCACATTTCGCAGAGGAAAATACATCTGGCCTATCAATGATATAAAATGGGAATTTCCTTAGGGGTGTGTAAAGTGTAGATAAATCTAAGCTCCTGCAGGAGATTTGCATAGATGTTAATACACAGGTCACTTGAGCACTTCGTTTTCTTTGTGATTTGGGAGCCATGCTAGTGAGCTCTCAATGGTGTAATGAGATCAGGGGCATTTTTGCTTACATGCATAAAGATTTAGTTCTTCTGTGAACAGGCCCCTCCTGGATATCAGGATGCTGAATTGCATTCATTCACTAGGTTTTTATTTTAGTTTCTCTGCAAACCATTTTTTGCCTTTAGTGGTATTCATACTAAAGGCAAGCACCTCTAGATGCATAAACATGTTGGTTTCATATAGGTGATATTTCATACAAAAATTATAAATACTTCATTCTTAATGATCCCATCTTTTTCCTTTGATGGCTTTTGCCAATAAAAGTGTACCTTACAGAAAAGCACCCTTCTGTATAATCCATTGTCTCATTTCAACTCATTTTTATCAAGAAATTCCCCCTGCAGCAATCCCCACTGTCAGCCATTAGTTGTGCACATCTGCCCACTCTAATGACCGCTCTTGTGTACACATACCTGACTGCCATCTAATTTAGACATCACCCATAGGATACAAATGTTAATGTCTCTAGGGCAAACTAAATTCTGAATTATTGACTAGCTGGAGTCATCGCTCCATTTGGTCTTTGGAGGTGAATCAAGTATACCTGAGGTCATAAATAGGTCAAATACTTATACAGTTGAACCCCAGTATAATATCACTCATAATTATATGGATTCAAATGGGTTTGGGTAAAATAAAATCCCCTCAAACAGAAATCTAAGCAGTTACAAACCCAATAGAATACAGATTTTAATCCTGTGTCCTCCGATATCAGTAAAGAAGTAAAAGCAATGTGCCCTCCTATATCAATAAAGAAACTCCACCATGTATAATAGAAACAAAGGTTTTCTGATAAAATTCTTTATTTTTGCTGATGAAGAACAATATTACATCAAAAACACCGATTAAGGGACAATTTTATTCAAATTGCACACCAATTTAGCGTGTGCTCTTTTCTTTGTCTTTAGGATGTTTTCAGGATGTGCTATTAATTCAAAGTACCCCCATTAACCAAAGCAATCCTAAAAACATATCACGAACCCCTGGAAAATCAAGGAACTGCATCTTTGTAAGAGAGCATTCATTGAATGGTGGAAAAAGTTAGAATTTTGCAGGAGACCTAGATTTGAATCCTGACTCATTTATGTGACCTAGGCAAATTAACTTCTCAACACTCACCCATCATATGCACTCAGTTGCTAAATGTTGGCATTTTTATTTCTACAGCATCCCTCTACTGACTCAGCCACCACCCCAAGTTGATGTCTCCTGACCCCTCACTTGGACTTTTGCAATAGTTTCTTAATTATCTCCCCTTTCCTCAGTCCTCACCACCACCATCCCCATAGCTGCCAATAGGATTTTCCTCAGTCATTTACCTGACCACATCATTCCTTTACTCATTAGATTTTCAATTACTTCTAAGATAAACTCTGCTATTTAGCCTTAACAACCTAGATCCAACCAACCTTTTCATCCTAATTACACATTATTTCCTTCCATGTTCATTATTTTCTGGCAAAATTGGCCAATGTTCTCTTCCTTTCCTAAGACAATCCATCTCCCACTCTGCATCTTTCTCAAGCCAGGAATGACTTTCCTCTTTATCCATCTTTCAGAATCCCTGATATCCTTCAAAACTCGTTCAAGTGCTCTTTTCTGCAAAGTCTCTCCTGATCTACTCCCACTGCAGCTGCTAGAGGCTTCCTCCAAAAATTACCTTCTCTCATTTGTGTGTGTGTGCACGTGTGTGTGTGGGTATGCGTGTAAATATTGTCTCCCTACTAGACTGTAAGTAAGAACTGTTTCACTGTTACCTTTGTGGTCACAGCACCTAGCATAGAGTCTGATACATAGTAAATACTTAATAAATACTTATTGATTAACAGCCTCTCTGAACCTGTTAGCTCATGGGTAAATTGGATATTATAATCTTTAAACTCAACAAAATAATCAAATTAGAACTATCCACAAGTGGACTAGACTATCTCATAGGGTTTCCACCACCAGAGATCTTCAAATGGAGGTTGGATGACCACTTCTCAGGGATATTATAGAAGGTATTCCTGCTCAAGGATGGATTCAACTAGAAAGATTCAGAGGTCTCCTCTAACTTGAAGACTAGGAGATATCCAAATGTATGAAGAAGGATTTGGTTCTGTAAATGGGGGTATAATAGGCACATAGATTTGGAGTTTGAGTGGCCTTTAATGGTTTTCTAGGACAATATAATTTTATAGTTGAGGAAACTGAGGACCCTAGAGGTTAAATGATGTACCCAAGGTCATCTAGCTAGGAAGTGGTAGAGATCATATTCAAACCCAACTTCTCTGTCCTGAAATCTGGTGCTCTCTCTATTATACAAGGTGTTCCAAAATTCTTACTGACAATTTAAACTTTAAAAGAGAGTTTAAAGACAGTTTTAGGACAATTTAGGGTGAATTCAAAGCTATCTATAGTCATATGAAAAAAATGCTCTAAACAATTTTTGATTAGAAACATGCAAATTAAAACCACTTTGAGATATTATCTCATATCTATTAGATTAGCTAAAATGATAGGAGAATATGACAAATTTTTGGGACACCCTGAATGAAATATATTTGTTATGTTATTATTGGCATTGACTCTGCCCTGTCTCAACTCGAAGACTCAATGATAGAGAAGATGCTGACCTGCACTGGGAGGAGTTCTACACACCAATGAAATCACAAGCTTAGTTTCCTCCCCTATTTTGAAGGTTAAATAGAGGCTGAAAATATACAAGTGAGGACCTTTTAAAATATAATGCTAATGACTGCACACATATATAATATATTATACATAATTATATTATTCAGTTAATGTAATCATATTATACCTAATTATAGTATATGTTATATATTCTACATATTATATAGAATTATATTCTATACATGCTTATGTAATACATATATCAAATTACTTGCCTTCTCAAGGAAAGAGGAGTAGAGGGACAGAGGGAGAGGATTTGGGATTCAAGATATTTTTAAAGAATGTGAAAAATTGTTTTTACATATAATTGGAGAAAAAATATATATTAAAAAATAAATATAATGCTAATTATCTAATACATTGTGCATGTTTTCCTCTTAGAGATAGTTTGTTTTCAACTATAAGTCATGCAGACAAGAAATAAGGGATGTTATTAGACAAAATCCACAAACTCAAGATAATAGTGGTATATGGTGGTTTTTGAAAGGTACTTGTAGTCTCCTACAGAGAGTACTGATTTAATTTCAGCTCTTTGTATGAAGTAAATTGCAGTGGTTCACTATACATATGTGCACGCACGTTTGTGCACACACACACACACACACACACATATATTACCCCCTAACCCCAAGGGACAATAGTGATAGTTGGTTTGAAATGGGAAAATTGAAATCTGCAAAGAAATAATAATACTTATGGGAAAAGTCATAAGATGATGAACCCTTAAATTTCCTTATTTCCTAACAATAAGCAATCTATGCTCCTTCCCTCCACATAAACATATAATATTTATGGACAACCCTATCCCCCCATGGCTGGCCTGATATTAGACCTTTGTAATTTAGCCATCAAAGTAGACTTTAGGAAGGCAAGAGTTTCTTTTTGTACACAGGGGGAGAATGCAGTAATCAAATGGAGAAATAAAATACCCTATTACTTAAAGGAGCAGGCACCAGGTTCTAGCCAAGGACAAGCTTGCTCTTCTATGGATATAGTCCTAAGAGGGTATTTTTTTTTCCTTCTCTGGACAGGAGAGGAGAGGGGACAGAGAAAGGACACCCAGGTGATCATCACTGTTCACAACTCCCTGACGAGTTGACAAAACAGCACAATGCTATGCAGAGGCAAAATTATTGGATTTGAAGATAGAGCACCTGGGTTCAAACCATGATCTGTGACTGCATACCTGTCTGGCTTTAGGAAAGACACTTACCGTCTCTTGGCATAAATCTTCTCATCTGTAAAATGAAAAGGTTAAAAAAAGCCTCTTTTAATAAAATGAAAGGATGGAACTGAAATGACCTTTAAAGTCCCTTCCAGTTCTGATTGGATTCTAAGATGTCAGCCATGTTTAGGCAAGAGATGACGATCATGAAGGGGCAATATTGGCAACCAGAAGGTTAATAAGGCAAAAATTCCTGATACATTAGTAGGTCACCTCAACAATACCTGAGAATTCTGAATAACGACTTCTCTTTCACAGACAGCAAATGTTTTTTTGTTCTTCATTTCTTCTAGGCAGAGACAAAGTATAATGGAAAGCATAAAGTCTCTTCCATCTAAAGAAATCATACCCATAGTTCACTTCATTGAACAGGTGTGTAGCTAACAAGTTACTGATAATTCAAATTTTCATAAATAATCATTTTTTTTCACTAGGAGACCTTATTTTCTTTAAGGCTTCTTCAAGTGATTTTTTTCCCTAAAGCAAAGATTTTCCTAATGTATACACAATCACACTCTGGATTCTAGTTTTTCAAGGTTAGGTTTTCAGTACAATGATGTTTCATTTTTCTGGTCTCATTGCAAAAAGACTAATTAAAAATAAGTCAATTTTTCAGGTAAACAAATTTTACATTCCAACCACCAAAACATTGATTGCTGTTGGAAGTCTTGTTTTAATTATTTTTTAATGGAAGTCTTTCTAAGATTGGTCTATCCCACTTCTTAAATAGAAAATGTTATTGTTTAGTAATTTCAGTTGTGTCCAACTCTTCATGATCCTATTTGATATTTTCTTGGCAAAGATACTGGAGTGGTTTGCCATTTCATTCTCCAGCTCATTTTACAGATGAAGAAACTGAGGCAAATTGAGTTACCCAGAGTCACATAGCTAGTAACTGACTGGAGTCAGATTTGAACTCAAGACGAGTCTTCCTGACTCCAAGCCTGACACTCTATCCACTATACTATCTAGCTGCTCTTAAATAGAGGATATTGAATGACATTCCATATTGCACAGTATGTACAAAGCGTAGTTAATTATTTGCTTTTGCATCTTTTCCTATCTCTTCCCCCACTGGCAGACTGTCAGCTGTCACTTCTGTCTGCTGTCAGTCTGCCTACCTCAAGAAGTTCCCCAAACCACCATCTGGTTTGTGGTTTATTGCTTGTAATCTGCTTTGAATTGAGAAAAGATCAGATAGCCAAGCTTAAGAAGATGTCAAATAAAAACTTCTACTTAGAGCTTAAGGATATGGTTTTATAAATTATAGGGATTTTGTGACATCTATTTTAGGTATTCAGAGATTTTTTTTTCAGCTATACCTAAATGAACCTAACAGTAATTAGGTGGTACAGTGGATAAAGTGCGGGACTTGGAGTCAGGAAGACCTGAGTTCAAATCCTGCTTCTTACTATCTATGTGATCCTAACAAGTCACTTAACCTCAATTTGTTGAATTTTATCATCCATAAAATAGTGATAATAGCATCTACCTCCCAGGGTTATTACAAAGATCAAATGAGATAGTATTTGTAAGTTGCTTTATATACTTTAAAGCATGATATAAATGTTAGCTAACTAGCTAGCAGTAGTAGTAGTGGTGGGAGTGAAAGTGGCAGTAGTAATAGTAGAAGTAGTAGTAGTAGATATTTTTAGCAAGCACCCCCAATATGTACAGAACTTTCTATTCTCTGTGTAAAGCTGAGTACATTATCAGTCACTGAGTGAAGTATGTGTGTTAACTGTTTGTTGCTTTGGAATTATGTTCAGGAAGAAAGAATCTTGTTACAAGCCTAGTCTCCCAAAAAGTAGTATGTTACTACAATACACACACACACACACACACACACATATATATATATATGTATATATATACTGTATATTATATGCACTTATATCTGTGTGGATTATGAATATGTTTATATACGTATCTTTTTCTTTTATTTAAGCTGAACAATGCCATTATTCTGTAGTCAGCATCATGACTTAATTGTAGGACCATTCGCTCATTCGCCAAGCATTTATTAAATGCTACTGTGTACCAGACATTGGTTCTGTCCCCCAACCTGGTTCTGAGGATATCAGGGAAAAAGAATCCTCCACTTTACAGATGGAGTTTTGACTTACTATCAGATCAATCAATCAAGAAGAATTTATTGCATGACTATTACGGGCCAAGTACTGGGGATACAAATACTGAAATGGAACCATGCTATTCAGCAGGCAAGCCATCTCAGAGGAGGCAGCAGAGAACCCTGAAGAAGAGAACCCAGAAAGGAAGCGTTCATACCAGGTAAACCAAATGCTTGCCACTCTCTCAACCACCACCTCCCCTCAGATCCCAATGGAGAAAGCCCAGAACCCTGAACTCAGAAACTTTAAGTACCCCTAATACCACAAGCCCTACTTCCAGACTAGGCTCCTCAGTCATCTTTGAGGGGAGAAATCACTATAAAGAAGTCTACTTTCCTTTTCTACCTTCAACACTAACCACTGACCAACTGCCCCCTGTGGGGGGCAAGGAAGCCCAAGAGACCTGATGTGTCAGCACCCCCAGATTAGCCCCACAATCATCATCCTGAGAAGTAGGCCAGGTAGATATGTGCTACACTTTCAGCCTTCTCAGTAGCCCCCCAAAAGAAAGATCACACCAAAGTCCTTGACATTCTCAACCGGCTCAACATCAGGAGCCGATATACTGATCAGTAAAAATTACATTAGAAAAGACGCATTACCTTCTGCTTTGACCGCTGCACCTGAAGGACCATAGGACCTTTCCATCTGGCTTGGATCGGAAGCCTCCCACGTGTTGCCTCCCCCACTAGAATGTGAGCTGCTTGAGAGTAAACATGGTCTTGCTCTTCTAAGCGCTTTGCACAGAGTAAATACTCAAATGCTTTTTCACCCATTCTTTCCTCTTTCATTCATACTCTCAAAGAGTTTATATTCTTGAGATGGCCCTGGATGCAGTGGGAGACCTTGGACTTTTTAAGTTAAGATCTTTTCCAGGTCTCAGTTTGTCTGAGGAAATGCCTATTCATGATTAAAGGCTAGGTGGTGGTGGTGGTGTGATGTCTTGACTTGCAAGTGAATTGAATTTAAGTGAGGCAGTGGCAGAGTTGTTCAAAGTCATCAGCTTCACCCCCTCCTCCAGAGTCATCAGAAGTCCAGGGGCAAAACACAGGTCAGGAAAACCAACGATGACCAGAAGGGTGATGTCTTGACTTGCAAGTGAGTTGGATTTACAATCTAATAGGAGATGAAGGACCTTGCATTCCTCTCTGCAAGATTCCCTTCCAGCTTTAAATCTATGCTTCAACTAATCAGTGAACGCAATGTGTCCATTCAATAACTTGTTTTCTGGAGATGTTGTATCAGCATAACATGTTTTCATTATTATTTCTAATTATTTGTCCTTAGGCACTTTTCTTCAGGAGCTGCTCATTTTATAATTCAGGATTGCCCACTTTGCAATCTCCAGTACCAGGAGTAACCTGTAAATAGGAGTAAGTAAATAGATTCTTAAGATCCCTGTAAATGGTCACAGATGGTACTGCTTCTTTCTTTAAGCTCTCCCCCCTCCACTTTTTTTTGGTCCCAGAGTTGTTTTCATCCATCAACCTTTATACTCATTCACAAACCTCCCTCTCTTTAGTTCCTTAACGTATCATGAACCTTGAGAGTCATTGGTAAGCAAACCCTTAGCCCACCTTACAAACTGAACATAAGCCACAGCTTGCTGGAAACCCAGAGAGACTGAGGCCAGATGCCCATTCTGCTGAACCCCAGGAGTGAGGAGATGTGGCAAGACATACAAGAATTCCTCCATCTGCACAAGCTGTCTTCATTTCCATTCTAAGCTACAAATGGCAAAATCAATGGGGAGTGATAGGGCTAAAATAGAAAGAAATAAAACTGTGACAAATCTCAAGCCCATCTTGGTAGGCCTAACAAGATACCCCTGGGAGAATAGTAGCTCTGACTGAAGTTCTGCTGTTTTCAAAAACAAAAGAACTGAATCTGATCCTCAAGCAGCCTCTTCCTGCGTGGACTAGGATAGCTCTGGGGACTTAAGAAGCCTTTCCAGGGAATTGAGAATTTACTACACACCAGGCATCTTGAAGTCCAATAGTATTTCAATTCCTTGTCACAATACAGAAGTGAAAAGCCATAGTCAAGGACAACTTCTTTCATTCTATTCTACCTAACATAGCTGTCTCCTGCCTCTGGCACCCTCTAAAGAGTTTGGATAAGAGACTTAAAGAAAGGTGCTGGTCTTCCAGTTTCGGCCTGTATCTCAGTCCTTGTCCTTCTTGACCTCTCTTCAGCCTTTGACTTGGCCAGTCACCCTCTTCTCCTCGATATTCTCGTTTCTCCAGGTTTTTACAACACTGCTGTCTCCTGGTTCTCCTCCTACCTGCCTGACCCATATTTCTCTTTCTCCTTTGCTAGATGTTCATCCATGTTTCAAGGTGTTCCAAGAGGTCCTCTGGTATGAGAATTGCTGAGTCCTTTTCAGGGCTGCTCATGCACCGTTGCTGTCCACCTATCACCCAACTCTCACCTGTGGCTCCAAGAAGCCGTAGCATGTGCAGCAGCCACACCCTGTTTTAGGGGGATGTCTTCACCAAGTATGTGAAAATTCTCCTAGCAGGATGGGCAGGTGGAAACAATTTGTTCCAAAGGCCATGTAGGCAGCTGAAGTAGGTGCTGCGGAATGCTTAGGGCTCGGTGACACATTGAAGATGCCAAGCTCATCCATTGAATCTTGGGTCATCTCAATCATCCTGACCTTGTTCCTGCCACTGGAGTTTAATAGCACAATAACACTATGCTTAACGCTTTACAAGTATTATCTCATTGGATCTGCACAACAACCTTGGAAGGTAGGAGCTATTACTACCCCCGTTTACAGATAAAGAAACTGGGGCAGGCAGAGGGAAAATGATTTGCCTGGCGTTGTACAGTTAGTAAGTGTCTAAGGCTGGATTTGAGTTCAGGTCTTCCTGACTCCGGGCCCAGCACTCTGTGCCCTGCGGTGCCACCTAGCTGCCCTCAGCAAGTCCTGTCATATTCCCTGGACCTCAAGTCCTACCGTTCTAAAAATCTATAGCTCTAAAAGCTGTATGCTCAGCCAAGGCTATTCTGGTAAATTGAATTCTACACTTTACACCATTTTATCCCGTCTTTGATCTTCCTCTTTTGCCTAATATGGCTTTAAATAACTTTCTGCCATCCTTAACTTTCCTCACCGAACTCCATTCATTCTTTTTTGGACCCCTGAACTTGTGCTCAAAGGATCGTGCAATGCCTATTTGCCCTGTGTTAAGCTCCCCTTGCTTCAGTCTCCTGTACTGATCTTTTTAAAAATCTAAGTTGTTAATAAGGTCCCTGTGCACCTCACTGATCTCTTTAGGATTCCCTTTAGTCATTTTGCTTCAGTGTACCCCCTTCAACTGGAATTCGATTCGTTTTTCAGCTAGCATCTTTTCTCCCTCTCTCCCTTCAGCTTCCCAAATAAATATCCCCAGATTTCCCTTCTCTAAATTTAATTCTAACCTCCACAATTCTAAAATAGCCCAGAACGCCTTCAAAATCTATCTCTTTCCTTTTCTCCTTCCTCTTTTCTGTTTCAATTCTTTTTTTCTCCCTCTCCTTCCACACAGACTAAAGCTCAAAGTAAATATTTTCTAATAACATTGAATTATGAGTCTATTCTAGCTACTCTAGCCCTAGGAAGCTAAGGAAGCTATCCTAACCTATCAAGATGATGAATATTAGTGATCCAACACAGGAAAATAATTCAGTACCTGACTTTTCCTCTTCATCCCAACCCCTTCCCCTAATGCTTCAAAGTTAGCATTGAAATCCCTTCAAAAAGTCTGCCCTCAAAGTTCATCAACCTCTAAAAATAGGATTACCTCAATATCCAGTCTATTTTAGCCACACAGAAGGATGGTCACACCCCTCATCCATCATTCTTCCACTTCTACAATTTACACCTCTGAACTATCTCTTCCAGTTACAAACTATATCCTTCCATCTCTCCTTCTGCCTCATTCCCTGCAAAACCTACTCCATTCCATCATTGTGACTTTCAATCCTTCTACTGCTCTTTGTTCTCCAAAGTTCATCACACCTGTTCTGGTCTCTCTTCCTTCCCTTCACAATTGACCCTATAATCAAGCTGATAGTTCAGCTTTACACTACCAATCTTATTCCTGAATCTCATGCCTCTTGTCCCAAGGAAGCAATCCTTTGCCAAATACTAACTACAAGTAAATGTCTACAATATCCTTCTCCACCCTTGTTCACTTGTTGCTGAACACTGCTGGAGAAAGTCAAACAACTCTGCCAAGTGGATTTACTGCAAACTTATATTATTGATTCTCAATGGGATACTGCTGTTTTATTATTTTCTACTCTCTACTACACTCCAAAAACTAGCTATCCACAAACATTAACAATTCTAAGACCTCCTACATGATTTCTTTCCACATTCCTCTTAGCAGAAGATCTTGCTATCTCTTGAGAAAAGATATACCATCTTTTGGCAAGTTCCACTTCTCTCCTATTTCATACCTCAAAACTCTTCTTCCTTCATTCTCTCCCTTGTGCCAGTCTGATAAAAAGGTCCTCTTTGCCAAGACTAATTCACAGTTTCATGTGTAATCATCTTTTTTGATTCTACAGTGTTATAGAAATACTTGTTTTATTTCATAAATTAAAAATAAAATAATTTTTAGAAAAAAAGACTAAGGTTGTCTTTAAATTCTTGATGCCATCCTATCTCAATCCTTCCACAAGATTTCCACCTCAATCATTCCTTTTCTTCTTTAATCTCTTCTTAGTCACTGGCTCCTTTCCCACTACATGCAAATATGACTAGGTCTTTCTTCCTTAAAAAACCTTCACAAGGATCATCTATGCTCATTGTCTCCATTTCTTCACTTCCTACTGACTTCTTTACCCCTTTCAGTCTTTCTTTCAACTCCACTACTCAAATAAAACTGATTGATCCAAGGTTGTTACCAAGTCCAATGGACTTTTCTCAGTATTCATCCTTCTTGATCTCTCTGAAAGTTCTGAAACTATCAACCACCCTCTCTTCCTAGACAATCTAACCTCCTTTGACATTTATGACACTCCTGGTTCTCTTCCTACCTATTTTAATCCTTATCTCCTTTGATATTCCATCATCCTTCTGCTCACTAATTGTAGGAATTTCCCAAGGTTCTATCCTGGTCTTTCTATTTTCTCTCTCTAGCCCTGATGATCTCATTAGCTCTCATGGATTGAATCATCACTACAATACAGATGGATTCTAAATCTGTATTCTCAGTCCTAATATATCTACCTGAATGACTTCTTGACTTCTCAAACACAAGTCTAATATAGAGTTCATTTTATTTCCCCCCAACACATATAAAATATATGGTTAATTATATTCTCCCCCCAAAAAAAAGAAAAGCCCTACTCCAAACTTCCCCTTTCCTATTGATGACAACATAGTCTATCCAGTCAGTCAGGTTCACAACCTAGTAGACATTCTTTACTTTTCCCAGGAATTGTTTCATTTTCAATCTTGCATTACCAGCATGTAGCACAGTACAGTGAGAACAGTAAGTAATCAATAAATGTATGCTGAGTCATATCCAATCTTATAGGAGCATAAGTTAATACACATAGAGCTGAAAGGGAATTGAACTGAACTGTTTGAATCGAACTATTTGCATTGAATTGATTCTTACTTTTTTTAATGCATTGGAATGTTAATCAGAACTGGATTCTAGATCTGGTTCTGCCACAGTTGTTTGAGCAAGTCACTTGACCTCTTGGGGCTTCAGTTTGCTTATCTATAAAATGAGAGGCTATAAAAGGATGACCTCTAAAGTCCTTTCCACCTATAAAATTCCATGGTACATTAACTCTGCTTATTTTCTCTAAGTGTCGCAGAAACAAGAAGCTAAGTTGAATTCAAGAGGCATAGTGGTTTAAAAAAGAAACTGTTCCCTCAAACATGTGTATTCAAATCAAGTGTGGTGAAAATCAAACTTAATTTATTGTGAAATTTGCTTCTTCAATAAAAAAGCTGAACATGAGATTTCTTTCATTTTAGTTAAATTTTTCCACAAATGGACACTGATTAAAAGGACTTATTAGTATGTAATGTGAGAATGATTCAACCCAATTCTCATTCCTCTCTTCACCCGTGTATGTCTCCTACATTTAGGATGCCTATTAACTTTAAAATCAGGATAGAGAAATGCAGAAAGGAAGAAATGGTTGGATAGAATCTCTGGTTTGTTAATGTTTATTACTCATGTTCATACCCAAACTTGGCCACAGTTTTGATCTGAGACAAGGTGTGCTAAAATCTGGCTTTTTAATAAATCACATTTAAATTTCTCTTCTATTTTCTTCACTGTTTTCTTCATTATCTACTCTACATTATTTTCCCTAGCTTTTATTATTAAGAATGTTCCTTGCTTTATTCTTCCTTGCATTCATTCTTCCTAAGTTTATATTTACCACTTTTGAATATAAGCCACTGGTAGAATAGTTCTTTTCATGCCTACTATACCAACAAATAGATCTTCCAACAAAGAATACCAGTCATTCAAAAAAAGTTAGCATCTCTTGCTATGTATCATTTGTTTCATAATCGTACTTGTAAATATCACCACCCTCAAATCACAAAATTCATCCATAAAGTCACTGGAAAAAAAAGAAAAGACATCATCATCTTTCCTTTTACTTGTTTCCACCCATACTGACCTACTCAGACAAAATGCTTATTTATCTCATTTGTTTTTTAAGGGATATGAAAATTATTACTAGTATCATCACTTCTCCCTTGATTAACTTTTCTCCAGGCTAAAAAATATGTATACTTTGCCCAGGAAAAATCATAGTTAGGTTTAGCTTTTTCAAGTATAATATGAATAAAAATCAGTAAATCATTTTAAAATACCTTTTATTTAAATACCTAAGGTATTTAAAATACCTTATATTCAAGTACTCTTTTTGGCAGATTTGTCTCAGAATTCAATTCAATTCAGTGAGGCACAAGACAAAATGAATCTCTGCCTTCATGTGCTTTTAACATTATGAAATCTAGAATAGGTATTAATCTGCATCGGTAAAGAAAATTTCTTTTTAAAATTATTTTTATTTTTTCCAGAAACTAGCATTATTTTCTCTCTCTTTCCCACTACCCCTTCCATTGAAAAGAAAAAGAAAACAGAGAGGGAGTCCCCTAATCAAGGCTTCCTCACATCAATGAAATCACAGCTTCAGTTCATAAAATAAATCAATTAAAAGGACAGCTCACAGAATTTAGAACTTCACTGGACCTTAGAGATCAAGTCTAATCTTTTTATTTTATAGATGAGGAGAATGAGGCCCAGATAAGATAAAATGACTTGACCCAAGTAACAAGAATAGCAAACAGCAAAGCTGAAATTTGAACCCAGGCATTCATCTACCTATCCAGCATCCTTTCCATAGACTTGTGAAAGATCAAGCACACCAGGCTTTACAGTAGGGCTCAGTTACTGGCTGAGTATATGGTAGTGGTGGGAGGGATCTGAATAAAAAATGCCTTTACTGACTAGTTTGCAATAATACCTAGGGAAAGATGAGCAACTAGGTGGTGCCATAGATAAAGTGTTGTGCCTGAAGTTAAAAAGACCCCTCTTCCTGCATTCAAGTCTAGCTTCAGGCATTGACTAGCTGTGTTACCCTGGGCAAGTCATTTAACCTTATTTGCCTCAGTTTCCTCATCTGTAAAATGAGCTGGAGATGGAAATGGCAAACCCTTGTAGTATCTCTGCCAATAAAATTCGAAAAAAATGGTCAGGAGGAGTCAGACACAACTGAAAATGTCTGAACAACAACAGAAGGGAGGAAAGAGAAGGGGTATGAAAGGAGTGGGAGAATTTGCAGCTGCTCTGATCTGACCCAGTGTACTCCCCAAGCTGATCAGTATCTTTGTTCTCCACTCATCAGAGTGTTTGCAGCTGCAACAGTCAACCTACAAGCAGTGTGGACTTATCTGGCTTTCTTCCTTAAATACTGTGTTGACTAATCAGTGAGATTTGGGGAGGCAGCTGGAAGGCTGTGCAAAGAGCCCTCGCCTAAGAATTAGAAAAACTGCATCCAAGTCCCAGCCCTGCCCAGTGACTAGCTATTTTACCTTAGGCCAGTCACTTAACTTCTATTTCCTCATCTAATAATTTGCAAATACATATTTTGAATCATCACACGCGATAGCATACGTAATGTTTTTTACAAGGAGAATTAAGTTGTTAAAGGCATTTACCTTTCTTCATGTGTTGGACAGAAAGGAAATTAAGGCAGCATTAGGATTAAAAAATGGAGTTATTCAACTTTTTCTCATGGGGGATTTAATTTGCATTGCTCTAATTATGAGTAACTTGGAGTCTCATTCCATATGACTTTTTGATATATTGGATTTTTTTTCCTTTAAAACTGCTTATTCATAGCCTTTGTATGGTATAATTTAAAGAGGAGAGAAGTACAAATTATGGGAGGAATTAGAAACGATCTCTTACAGGAGGTTAACAAGTTTAACATGACTTCCACAAAGTCATGTTAAAGAGATTGAATATATTGTATTCTATACAGGGAGCAGCTAGTAGGCCAGTTTGACTAGAATGGAAAGTGTATGAAGGGGAATGATATGAAATAAGACTGGAATGGTAAATAAAAGTCAGACTATATTTTCTGGACATAGCCAATATGAAATTTAGTTTGCTTGATTATGTATATTTGTTACAAAGGTTTTGTTTCTTGTTGTTTGTAATTGTGTTTTTTCCGATGAAAATGGAGTTAGAAGGGAGAAAAACTAGTTTTTTGTTATTGAATAATTTTTATTTTAAAAATTAAAAGTTCAAATATAAAAAATTAGTTATGCTACACAGCTTTGTATGTATTCATTTATCTGTGAGCATGTTGTATTCTGTTATTATAAGTTCAGTGAAAACAGGGACTATGGCCCCTCAGTGCCAATATGTATCCATACTATGTATTCCACATAGTAATTGCTTAATATGAATAAATAGTTGAACCTAATGAAAAGCCCCTCTAAACTTTGCTAGTAGGTTAGCCCTTTGAAAACGGAAAGTCATTACTAGACTCCTAAAAAACTTTTGCAACTTGGTGGAACCAGTAAAAGCTTTTACCTTCACTGGTTCTACCTTGTAGAACCCAGAGTCACCTATAACCCAAGATGAGGCAGCAGAGAAAGTTTCTAGTTGAAGTAATACATAACAGGTCACAAAACCGATCATTCCCTTTGACCTAACAATTCTATTGCTGCACTTTTTTTTAGAAACATCATGAACAGAAATGAAAGATATACCTGTACCAAAATATTCAAAGGTATATTATTTGTAGTAGCAAAAAAAAAAGAAACATCCTGAGTCCAACAATTAAAAAGTAGTTGAATAAATGATTAACATAATAGAATTTTATGATCCCACCAAAAAATAAACATAAGACTACAAAACAATATAGAAAGACATGTCCACAAAATAGGGGTAGCAAGACCAGAATGGCATACACATGCACTACCAATATATAAAACAAATGAAAAGTAAGTCAAAGGTAAAAGAATTCCACATGAATTTAGAAGGAGATACAGCAAATGAATTTTTGTTTGTTGCTTATTGTTAATTTGGCTTGAGTCTACTTTGTTAAAAATGTATAATATAAATTGCTTATGACTTTGGGGCTATAGTTATTCCTCGTTCATTTATTTGCTTATTTTCTTGCATTGATTGTGTTTATAATAAGAATTTTCTAAATCAGTCCCAGAGTCATGCACTACCACCATCTGTTTGCCAAATAAGTGAAATAGCTTCAGTCCACAGTAACCCTCTCTGCCTCAAAAGGTATGCCCACTACTTTAGTGGTGTCTTTTGGCATAAGAGCACCATCCCCCATTTTTCTCACCCAGTTCATAAATTCTCTGATGTCCCAGAGTTTAATACAAACTTGCTCTTTCTATCTTGACCCTCCCCAGGATCAAAAAATGAGGGTAACATAGCAAATGAATTCCTCAGTCTCCCCAAGAAAATATCTCCACCTTTTCCACATCCCCCATTCTTGCTCCTCATACCTGTTGGAACAAATCAGGCAAGTTAGTTCCCCACTTCTAAAACAAAGTTGATGCCTTCTCCCATTGCCCATGTGACTAAGGTTTCCTACATCTCCAGGCTTCAAACTTACAACTAAAATACACAATCAGGATGATCAGCCCCACTAATTCATATTCCATGTGCCCTTGGTCCTTAAGATCACTGCACCAACATCTCTGGAAAGTCTCAATCAGCACTGGCTCTTCCAAACCAAAAATAGCTAAAAGACCTAAAATTAATTTCTGTGTTAAATTAATGGCCTGTTCCTTACTTTTATCTCAGAATCAGAGTTTCAAAAGTCCCTCTTGCTATGCATGTAGTCAAAAATAACCAGGAATTCGTCATTCTTGAGATAGTTTCCTGACTTCACAATAGACCTCTTCCATAAATGGTGCCATCCATTCAAAGATGATTCTCCCCTAGTTTCTTCATGACAAATGCTACCAGCGTCTGATCAGTTTCTAAAGTGCAAGGAAGCATCATAGAGACCAACTCATATTGGCCCAGGAAAAAATAATGTCTCTGTCTACTATTTCTAAAAAATATTAGGATCCCAGGGTGGAATTCAAAAGATAAGAAACTGCTACTGTGAAGAGAATAACAATTGTTGGGTGGGAAAGAGGAAGTTGGTTCCTGTGACACCACATGGATGGTGCCTAATGTTCTTGTATTTGCTCCCTGAAACTGTCCACCATCTTCATTACCCCTTGAAAGGGAAAATGGCTTCCATCAGTGCTAGCTTGTGTTCTTCCACTGGGAAATGACTGAACACGTTGTGGGATTTGAATGTATTTGGATGTTATTATACATAAGAAATGATAAATATGAAGAAATCAATGAGGAGAGAACAATGCACAGAAGGTCACCAATAATATAAAGAAAAACCACATTTGAAAGGATTCAGAACCCTCATCAATTAAGTATCCAATCACAACTTTAATGATCTGATGAAGGAATGTGTCCCTTCTCCCCACCTTGGCAGAAAGAAAATGGTCTGCAGGTATGGGATGAAGCATCTATCTTTAGATATAGATAATAGATTGCTTGGTTTTGCTTGGTTGTTCTATTTGCTATAAGGAAAGGTGCAGTTGGGTTGGTAAAAAGTTATTTGGAAATGACAATCATGTAAAAGGAATGCCAAAAATTTAAAAGGAAAAAAATAATTTACCTACATCCCCATCCCCATAATTTATACTTAAGCAAAATAAATTTCTCCTTATTAATCAAAATCAGATCCAGAATAGGAGTCCCCTTTGCAATATCCTCCATTTTTTGAAGAACTAAGTTATCACTGAAGTAAATCAAGATTTTACCTGCAACCTTGCTTTTGGCTAAGAGAAGTCCAGAAGACATCAGGTTAGTTGAAGTCTACATCATTACCATAGCAGGACTCTATGCCTGATATTGTGATCTGTTCCTCAACTCGTCTGGATTTCAGTGACTAGAAGAGAGAGTTGGTCTGAAAACGTTGTGCAACTCTCTCTCACTTAAATCAAATTTACGTCTAAGTCGAGACATCACCCATGATGCCATTGAGCCTCTTCAAAAACGAAGGACTAACAATTGTCTTACCACCATTTTGATCTCTCCTTTTATTTGTGAATAATGCATGCCCTCCCAAAGTCATACCCTGGTTATGAGTTGTATCACATCTCAGTGGTACCTGTGAGGTTGAATGTATCTCCCTGAAGTAAGGGCTCTTACTTAACTAGTTTATTGCCCAAATTTTGTCCATTTGAAAGTAAACATCTGACACCATGTATTTTACTAAAGCTTCTCTCCTCTGATACTGTATCCTGTGAATTACTGAGCCTCTCTCCTACCATTCTTCTTCCTAGCATGCTCCTTCTACTCTCTGTCACATTTAGCTTAGCAGAAATATGTGGGGAACTTTCTACACACACCACTATTTTCAGTTTAAATCATCTTTTCACAGATTTACAAGTACACTCTTTCTGATCCTCATTAGATATATTCCACCCTGGACAGGTATCCATAAATTCCATACTTCAGGCTACAATAGAAAAATCCAAACCCTGCTCTCAGACACTATTTTAATAATCAGATATTTGCTGCCTTAAGTTACCTTTTCCTTCTGAAGCTCTATCAGTATACATCAGCAATGATTAAGGTGAACTTGTGCCCTCAAAATCTCCATTTTTTAAAAAAGAAGAATAGTAATAATAGCTGGTATTTACGTAGCACTTTAAGGTTTACAAAGCACATTATAAATATCACTTCATTTGATCTTCACAACAACCCTGGAAGGTGGATGCTATTGTCATCCCCATTTTGCAGAGGAGTAAACTGGGTCAAACAGAGGTAAAGAGACTTACCCATAGCCACACAACTAATAGGTATCTGAGGTCAGATTTAAACTCAGATTTATCTTAAGTCCAGGCTCAGTGAATCCTCCAGGTGCCTTGCCAGCACAAAGCTTCATAATTCACACCAAAGCTTCCTATGTTCTTTCTGACAGGATCATTTATCCCCACATGAATAGCCAGATGTGTCCAATGGTGTTATGGTTTGAAAAGATTCTAGTCTATTCATCACAATATGAATATACTCTCTGGAAAAATAGAATGACTGATGAAGAATATTTCTCAACCTTGTCTCCTCCACTAAACTTGAGCTCCTTGAGAGCATGGACTTTCTTTTACCTTTCTTTGTATCCCACAAGGTAAGTACAGGGCTTGATGCATAATAGGTGCTAAATGTTCATTCACTAATTGACAGACCAATGGATAATATGCAGAATAAGAAATGTCGTTTTGGACATGACCAATGTGGGAATTTGCTTTCCTCAACTAAACTTATAGGATATAGGGATTCTCTATTTCTTTCTTTTTTCTTTTTCTCTCTTTTTTTCTTTTTCCTCTTTTTTCTTTTTTCCTTCCTTCCTTTCTTTGTTTCCTTCTTTCTCTCTTTCTTTTCTTCCTTTCTCTGTTTTTCTTTTCTTTCCTTCTTTTCAGTGGGGGAGGAAAGCAAAAGGGAGAAAAAAGTTTTATAATTTTAAAAAAGAACACAAAGAAGGCCAGAAAAATAAGAATAATCAATAACTGTGACAGTTTTGAAACTAACATGTTGAATTTGTTATTTATTTAGAAGAAACTATATGCTGTATAAAATAGAGCTATGCATTGTTATGTACAAAACATCTTCTGTTATACTTTGTTTATGGATATGCCCATTTTTCTTGGTGTTTGCTAAGAACGTTTTTGAAGAAAATAGAGAGTCACAATCACCCCTACTTATCTTGCTTTCCTATTACCAGTACTATATGGTCTCTCTTCCAATGGTATCTGTGGATTCTCATCATTCTTCTTTGGATTACAAGATTTTCCTTCTCAGAGAATCCAGCTGAAAATAAAGAGGCTCAAATCTATTGATTAGATTGGAAATTTCAGCTCAGTCTTCTTCTCTTCCTCCTCTGTATCACAACCTTCTACCCTCCAATCTCCTGTCTCAAGTTAGGAATCCACTCTTCTGCTTCTGATTCTTAGGCTCCTTTGTTTTCCTTTTCTTACACATCTTCCATTTATTTCTGGAACATTTCCTTTCCCCTGACAATCTTCAGGACTATTCTTTCAGTCCGTATAGAAATCCATATATAGTAGGTACTATATACATGTTTACTTCCTTCCCATTTCCCTGTATCATCTGTCCTCTTTATCTGAATAGAAGGCCTGTAGTATATAGTAGTCACAAAATGATTTCACCTCTATTTGTTCCTAATCTAATTGCCTTATACTCAGGGTTATGGGTGTCTATATGGATGTCAATACTTCTCATTATAAGAGATATCCTATAGCTCTCTTTCAATATGATCTGTTCTTCTGAACAAGGTAGACTTCCTATCCTTCTTTAAAGTTGTATTACAATCCTTCATCATTATAAAGAAGTGGCCTTGAGTTTCTAAAAGCAATCCCAGAAGATGCCAAGCTCTGACAAATCCTATTGAATGGAAAGCTATAAGCATGGACTCAATAAAGAAAATTCTGACTAAATTCAAGTAAACCCATCCTTAGAGGGTTGGCCACCAGGTAATCAGTTGTTTTTTTTTCTATATCAATTAATCAGCTAATGAAATTACCTACTCATATAATCTCTGTTGGTAAAAGAAGTATCCACACCAATGAAATCACACATCTTTTAAAGTATTAATGCTTAGCTACCAAGTGTCATGGCTAATTATTCTCTTGGTCCTATTCAACAGGAAAGATACAGAACTAGGTCAAACATTCACCTTCGTCCCTTATGTCCTGTACCACTATCCACTGTACCAGAGGTGCTAGGAAAATGTCAAGCTCTCTTTGTTTTTCAGAGAGTAGACAATTTTTTCACTCCCAATTCTATTTCTGTCGGAGTGGTCTCAATTTACTAGTCTAAGGGAAGTGAGCTGCATGAATTTACCCAGTCAGAATTAACTCTTAAACTCCAACCTACTGGTAAAACCATGCCCTTTCCTGAACTTGCGTTTTGATAAGCCCTAGTCACTTGAATTTGGCATAACAGAGCCAGTTCCCCACAGGAACAGACAAATATGTTTGTACACTGTATACAATGCTTTGCTCTTTGCATAGAAACGATAGCATAATACATAATAAAACCTCACCCACATAGCTATATGCCAGACCCAAACAGTCTCCAATCAGCACATAGGTTATCCCAGATCCGGAAGTCTGGGAAAGATACAGTGTGATTTGTTTAGTTCCCTGTGGCCATACTTCTTGTGAATTAGGTGGTACAGTGGATAGAATATTGGGCCTGGGCTCAGGAAGACCTGGGTTCAAATTTAACCTCTTACTAGTGACCCTGCACAACTCACTTAATCTTCCTTTTACTGTAGAGGGCAATGCCATCCTTCCACTCCTTCAGGCTCACAACCTAGGAGTCATCCTAGAAGCTGTTGCTAAGACCATGGATTTCACCTTTAAAAAATGTCTGCTACATGCTCCCTTCTCTCCTCTGACACTGCCACCAATCTAGGGCAGGCCCTCATCACCTCACATCTAGACTAGACTCTCCCCAGTCCAGTCCAATCTCCATTCAGTCACTAGAGTTATTTTCTTAAAGCAGAGGTCTAATTAGGTCACACACACACACACACACACACACACACACACACACACACACACACACTAAATTCCAATGGCTTCCTATGGTCTCAAGGCACAAATATAGAATGCTTTGTCATTCAAAGCCCTTCATGACCTAGCCCTCTCCTACCTTTCCAATCTTCTTACACCTTACTCCCTCCCTCATACTCTTTGAATCTCAGCTCCCAGTATTTTCTCTGGCTGGCCCTCATACCTGGAATGTTCTCCATCCTCTACTGCGACTACTGTGGTTTCCTGTGGGTCCCAACCCCTTTTAATTCCAGTGCCTTCCCTTTGTTAATTATCTTCCATTTATCTTGTATATATAACTTGCTTTGTATATATTTGTTTGCATGTTGTCTCTCCTCCACCCTAATGTAAGTTCCTTGAAGGCAGGGACTGTCTCTTGCCTCTTTTTGTATCTCCAATGTTTGGCACAATGACTGGCACATAGCAAACACTTAATAAATATTTATTGATTATTATTGATTAGTTAACCTCCGTCTGCCTCAACTTGCTCAACTATAAAATGGGGATCAAATAAGGGACCTACTTTACAATGTTGTTGTTAGAATCAAATGAGAAGATATCTATAAAGTACTTCGTCATTAACGTTTATTAAGCCCTTATTAGGTTGGGCACTGTGCAAAGCACTGGGGATACACAAAGGGTGAAAAGACAGTCCCTGACCACAAGAAGTTTACAATCCAATGAGGGAGACAACAAGCAAATGAATTTTAACTGACACTATGTACAGAAGAATAGAAAATAAATTAAAGAGGGAAGGCACTAAAATTAAGAAAATTTGGGAAAGGCTTCCTGTAGAAAATGGGATTTTATTTGGGATTGAAAGAAAGTGAAGGAAATCAGTAGATGGAGATGAGGAGAGAGAGCACTCCAAATATAGGAGAT
The DNA here is from genome assembly GCA_028658325.1 of Potorous gilbertii. Lineage (NCBI taxonomy): Eukaryota > Metazoa > Chordata > Mammalia > Diprotodontia > Potoroidae > Potorous > Potorous gilbertii. The sequence goes on from CM053773.1 coordinate 124,782,368, forward strand.
GGCCAAAGAAAATGTCTGGAGCCAAGAGGTGGGAGTGTCTTGTTCATGGAATAGCAGGAGGCCAGTGTCACTGGATCAAAAAGTACCTAATGGGGAATGAGGTATAAAAAGCCTGGAAAGGTAGGAAGGGAGTATGTTATGAAGGGCTTTGAACATCAAATCAAGGATTTCATATTTGATCCTGGAGATGATAGAAAGCCACTGGAGTTTATTGAGCAATAGAGTGGCAGAGCTGAACCTGTGCTTTAGAAAAAAATCACTTTGGACATTGAATGGAAGATGGATTATAGTAGGGAGAGACTTGAGGCAGGTAGAGACACCAGCAGGTGACTGGCACAGAGTAGCAAATTAATTAATGATTGTTCCCTCCTCCTTTGCAAATGTATAAGTGATTCCAGGAGATGCTATATAGTATGGTGACTGTTACCACCATTCCATCCTGTCATCTCTTCCTGGAGTGCTCTAATTGAAGTTTCCAGTGACCAAGAGGTAGGTATGTCACATCTCCTTTGTCTTTTTAAATCCTTACTCTTGCCCTTGGCACCACCTTGTTGCCCAATGCATCTCATCACTTCTTACACCTTCCTTTCTTACACCCTACCAGGTAGCCAAACCCCTGCACCCCACACAGAAGGAAAGGGGCTACAGAATGAGAGGGGTGCTATATCATGATACAGACCCCTATAACCAGAGGTTATATATGCTGAGAATATAGTTTAAAATGATCTAGTCAAAAAACATTTAATTTGATTCAATAAAACTCTATTAAGCACCTTCTAAAGGACAAAATGAAATATTTGTTAAACCCTTAGCATGGTTCCTGGCACACAGTAGTCACTTAATAAATGTTTGCTCCTTTCTCTACATGCAAGGCACCAGGCACTGTTTATCTGTAATTCATGTCACTAGCAGAAGATGATGGGAAAGAACCGCATATCCCTCAAGAAGTAGCTATATAAGGGAATAAAAAGGTATAACAAGAATGAAAACATCTTCCAGACAACCATGAAAAATGAATGCCATGTTTGCTAGGCACTCTGACCTGATTCCCTCTATGCATCTTACAAGACTTAGAGGAATAATTTAACCGGTAAGGAGAGTTATTTGAATTTGCCACAGAAATGATTAGTGGTTCTGAAAGATGTTTTAGGCAGGTGCACCTTCACCCAGAGAAGACTTAGCTGGGGCATAGTTGCTAGACTGTTGGCACCTGGTGGTTTTTATAACATATGCTCAAGTAAGAGAAACAGCAAAAGAGAGAATCAGGCTTGGAGCAGATATATGCATTACACTCTGGGTATGTGTAAACCCAATATTATCCAGCTGCAGTTTACAAATTAAAGCATTATAAAGACCCGCTGGAAATGTGCCACATTTCTGGCAGAAATTCAAGAATCTCTGAACTTATATCCCCCTGGAGAGACCTGTTCAGGAACCAAAAGAAAGAGGGGGAAAAAAGTGAGATTTAGGATATCAAATGCCTTGCTACCTGATGTGCTACTGCTTAAAAGGATATAATTTTAAAATGAAAATCAAAGGGCTTTTCCCTGCAGTGTGACAGGCTTCAGGGAAACCCTCAAAAATAAGAAGCTTGCAGGAAAAAAAATCTCATATGAAGATTTAAAGAGTCAAACCAGAAAAAAGAAAGAAAACTGAATAAAGAGTAAAAGAGTATATGAGAATAGAAAAGATAAGACGGCAGCATCAGAAAAAGAAGTCAGCTGAGAAAAATAAAACAAAGCAATTTGTACAATTTAATAGAAATGAAGCAAGAAGGCAAATGAATGGGGTCAAAAGTGTTGTGATATTTGGACTGAGCCCTGACTTCAACTCTATAAGCATTTAAAGCCCTTCACAATCAGTCTCCAGTCCAGTAGTGTCAAACTCAAATAAAAAGGGTCAGTAACCCATACATAGGGATCCCTGTGCTCTGCAAGTTTGTTATTGCTCAATTGTTTCAATCATATCTGATTCTATGACCCCACTGAGGGTTTTCTTGGCATTTCCTTCTCTAGTTCATTTTCCAGATGAAGAAACTGAAGCAAACAGGGGTAAGTGATTTGTTCAGGGTCACACAGCTAAGTGTCTGAGGCTAAATTTGAACTCAGGAAGGTAAGTCTGGCACTCCATCTACAGCACCACATAGCTGCCCCAGTCCCACGTTACCAATTGACTCTTGAACATTTCTAACTGAATCAGAGATATTTCAAAAGCAACATACCCAAAGCAGAATTCATTACTTTTTGCCACCACTCACAAATCCGCTTCTCTTTTTAATTTCCCTATAACTGTCAAGGAATCCTTCCAGTAGGTATCCAGGTTCTCAATTTCAGTGTCATCATCATTTGCTCACCCTCCTTCACCCCCAAGTCTAATGAGTTGCCAAATCTCATCAATTCAACCTCCAAAGCATCTCTCAAATTCATTGTCTCACCACTGATACGCCCTCCACTCTAGTTCAGACCCTCATCACTTCTCAGCTAGACTATTGCAAAAACCTCCTGATTGGTTTCCTTGCTTTGTCCCTTCACCTTCCGATCCACTCTCTGCACACTGCCAAAGTGACATTGCTATAGATCGTACCATATCGCTCTTCTGCACAATTAGCTCCAAATGCTCCCTATAACCTTTAGGATCCAACTCAGATTAGCATTTAAAGCCTTTCACAGACTATCATTCCAGTTTTAGTAAATATTAGTCTACCCATGCACTCTCTACTATCACAATTGAAAAGGTAAATTGAGTCCTAGCATGATCAATTTATTAGCAAGTCGCAATTACCAACAAATTGGGTCCAGTGGCTACTCAGTAGACAAAGACAAACTGAGGGGTTTCCAGAGAGCATTTTTATGATCAGTAAAGCAGAACTGTATTTATGAGATTAGTATATACACATGATATCAATGTGTATCCATAGGGTTTACAGGAATAGGGAAATATGACAGAAATAAGGAAATCGGTCGATTTGTAAAATTCATGTTGGAAGTATTCCTGACCCTTTTTGACTTATAATAAACCAATGATTAATGGATCATCATTAAGAAACTTAAAAGGGGATCTTAGACCACTGGGAAATCCCTGCTGCAAGGACAAGAAATTTTGTCCTTGAAAAATGTACAGAACATTCTGTGGTACTTTCTTAATCCCATATCTCAGACTTGTTTATCACTCACTATATGGAGAATTTGGCAATTAATCAGTGCTGCACAAGATCACATACATACTTTTGTTTCCCCAAATTGAACTAACAACTAACATCCTCATATGATTTTTTTAAACACAAAATTAATTGAGATTTGATTAGTAGAATCTGATTTAGAATTCTCATTATTCTATTCAAATTGGCCTCTTTGTCATTCACACACATTTCATCTCCTGACTCCAGGCATTTGTACAGAAGCTATTACCCAAGCCTAGAACGTGTTATATCCTCACCTCTACTTCTCAAAATTCCTCCCTTCCTCCATATCTCTGCTCTTGAATCTTTCCTGAAACCTCTACCTCCACTTCTGGGGCCTCACAAGCCTCTTAAATTATCTCACATTTATTTTGTATATATTTTGCATCTCCTTATATTATATATGTTTTTACCCAAAAGAAAGTAAACTCCTTGAAAACAGAAACTACTTAATTTTTATTTGTATGATGAGTACCTACCACAAAGACTGGCACATAGTAGATGCTTATAAGATAAATGTTTTTATTAAATGATTTATTAATCCTCATTTTCCCTTTCACTTCCCATGGGTTTGCAGCAAGAAGGACTTATAACTTGAACTGCTATAAATATTATTTTTAAATGTGCCACCATGACAAAAAAATTAGAAATGAAGGGAATGCCCATTAATCAGGAGTGTCTGAACAAGTTGCGGTATATGATTGTGATGGAATATTATTGTGCCATATGAAATTACAAAGGAGATGATTTCAGAAAACCCTGGGAAGACTTATAAGAACTGATACAAAGTATAGAGAGAAGAACTAGAAGAACATTGTACAGGATAACAACAACACAGTTAATGATAATCAACTGTGAAAGACTTAGTTGATCAATTCAAGGATCTATAACAACTTCAAAGGACTCATCATGAAAATTGATACCCAGCAAGAGAATCGATTAACTCAGAGTACAGGTGAAAGCATTTTTTTCACTTTTTTGCGGGGAGCGGAGTTGGGTTTCTTTTGCAACATGCCTAAATGGAAATATGTTTTTTAGGACTTCACATGTGTAATGCATACAATATTGCTTGCCTTTTCTTTGAATGGAGGAGGAGCTGGAGGGAGGGAGTGAATTTGAAACTCAAAAGTATTTTAAATGAATGTTGCAAAAACATATTTTTTTTAAAAAATTCGTCCATAACAATTGGCTCTAAAATTGATTGGGGAGGCAGGAATATGCTCATTTCCCTCTCCCATTCTCTCCTCCACACAACATATTAGGGTACAAAATATATCCAGGTTCTCCTTTCACACTACTAGTACAACAGTTCCTCACCCCCACCCCATAGAGAGAGAACACTAGTTGATTGCTTCTCTGTGAAAAGCAGACTCTTCAAAAATCAATAGAACTTTTATGTCTGCTGCATTCTGGAAAAAGCTCAAGAAAGAAATTGATTCAAGGTGATTCAAAATCTAATTTAACTTTTAATTGCTTATCTAATTGGCAGCCCTGCAGAGGTCAAGCTAAAAAAAAAAGTGTTTACTGCATTTCAGAGGTTGAATTTTCTGCTGATAGAACAATCTACCTGGTACATGGAGTTCAAAGATTTTAATTCTGACTTCTCATTCCCAGTCAAATATTCTTCACTCTAACCCACTCATTTATAAGTGTGTACAGCCTTTCCAGTTCACAGTCATCAATAAA
>CM053773.1:124787731-124807804 GCA_028658325.1 Potorous gilbertii
GTGACAATTCAAGAGGATCTGGGAAATTCTTCCTTTGTTGATTGCATGAAGCCTTCCATGGCATTCCAGTGTCCTTTAATTTCTCAGCCCATAAGACCTTTAAGTATTTACTTTCAGTTGTTCTTCAGTCTTTCAGTCATGATTGACTCTTTGTGACCCGGTGGACCATATCACACTAATACTGTCTATGGGGTTTTCTTGGCAAAGATGCTAGAGTGGTTTGTTATGTTTTTTTTTTCCTCCAGTGGATTAAGAGACACAAAGGTCTTGGTTCTTCCAAAACAATTTTGATATGTATTTTGAAGTACTCCTCATTTCTATTTATTGCTTTTTCATGCAAGTGAGACTTGGAAGAGACATCGGCAGAATTTAGACCAACCTTCAGTTTGGAGAATTTATTTTTTTCTCTTTTTAGTTAGGTGTTCAGGAACCATGTAGAAATATGTGTAGACAGGATCAATTTATTTGTTGTAAAATATATTCATTAACAGATTTGACTCTTGCTTCTATCAAAATACTCTAACCTGTTTATTTAATGTTTCCAAAATAAGTTCCCATGCCCATTCATGGCATTGGTTATTTTAAATCAGAATATTATACATTTTTATCACTGATTCCATTTTAATAAGTTATATCACAGAATATTAAAAAATTCAAAAGATTAAACCATAAGAAAGTTTGCCATGAACATGAGTACTTTGTTAATCCTGTTAGAGACTAATAATTATGGAAGCATCTTCCTTCATGATCAGACCAATTAGACACTTGGCTAAGTAGTATCAATAAGCAAGAGGACATCCAGTTCTAGTCAGGAGGTTGACTAGTTCCAATATCCCTCATTAAAAGTTACCATAGTACGATGGATAGACTATTGGATCTGGGTTCATGGCCTGATTTTGCTACTTACTCTCTGTGTAGCCCTAAGTGAGTTACTTGACCTCTTTGGATCCATTTCCTCCTATGTATATTGAGTTTACTAAACTAAATGACTGTTATAGTCCCTTCTAGTTCTAAATATATGATCTAAATTAATGATCTTTTGATAGTGAAGGGCTCTATGGTCATATGATGTAAAGATTAGTTGAAGAAAACTGGGAATGCTTAACCTGAAAAAAGAGAAGATTTGGGGAGGACATGGTATCTGTGTTCAAATTTCTCAAGGGCTATCATATATAAGATGGATCTCAATAAACTGAAAATGTCCCTGGGACTAGGAAAAACTGGGTAGAAATTTAATAGAAGTAGATTTATGTTTGATGTGGGAAAAAATCACTAAAAATTTAATCTGTCCAAAGGTGGAATAAATTGCCTCCTTTTCAGGCTTATTGTGCTTTACTCTTTCATGTACATTCTAGCAAAGTTGACCTACATACTACTTCCTGTACATGATATTCCATTGTCAGTCTCTGTACATAAAATGCATTCTTCCTTGTCTTTGCCTTTTAGAATTGCCATCTTTATTCAAGACTCCTTGCATCTTCTTCTCAGTAGGCTGGTACTTTCATAGCAAAGTATTCTGTGTGTGTATATGACTCCAAGAAGCTGCAGCATGTGCAGTGGCCACATATCAGTAAAACTGTCTTGGCAGATGGGCTAAGTCAGGTTAAGGGTACCTGATGGGTCTCAAACTCATTGCTGAGTTAGGGGGGATGTCTACTCCAAGCATGTGAAAACTCTCTCTGGTGGAATGGACAGATGAGAACAATTTGCTCCAATGGCCACAGAGGCAGCTGTAGAACACTTAGAGTTTGGTTGAACATCAAAGATGCCAAGATCATCCCAGTAGATCCTGAGTCATCCCCAGTTATCTTAACTTTTGTCTTGTAACTGGACTTCAATAACTCTGTAAGAGAGAATGAAACTGATGACTTTGTGCAACTCTGCCTCACTTAAATCCAATTCAAGTGCAAGTCAAGGTATCATCTGTGATGTCACTGGTCCTCTTTGAAAATGAAGGATAAACAACAACAAAATACATATACACAAACACATACATGTATGTAAAACATTTTAACTTATATATTTCCATACTATTTGCCTTAAATATAATAATAGCTACTTGGTGGCAGAGATTGTTTTGTCTTTGTTTTTTTATAGCTTAATGCAGTGTCCAGCACAATGGTTACTTAATAGATGGTTTTTTGGTTAATGAATAGGAGTAAATTAGGTGGCACAGTGGATAGAGTGCTGGACCTGGAGTAAGGAAAGCTCATCTTCCTGAGTTTAAATCTGGCTTCAGACTCTTAATAGCTGTGTGACTGTGAACAAGTCACTTATCCCTGTTTGCCTCAGTTTCCTCCTCTATGAAATGAATTGGAGAAAGAAATGGCAAATCACTCCAGTATCTTTGCCAAGAAAATCCCAAATGGGGTCATGAAGAGTCAGAAATGACTGAAAAACAACTGAAAGATTAATGCATTAAATGGGAGGAAGTAATTTCTCCCTTGGTGTGGGTCTTTATGTAAATGTATGATGATCATTGCCAAATATTTTGTACAGAAGATTCTCATTCATGAAGTACTAGGCTAGTTAATCTCTGAGGTCCCTTCCAATTGTGAAATTCCATGAATCTGTATATTTTGAGGAGACAGGAAAGAGTTCCTTGTCTCCAAAATATCCCCTCCCTGACTAACTGACTATCATTAATATTAAAAATTCAATCTTCAAGTCAAAATGACAAACATTTATTAAGTAACTCCTATGTACCAGGCACTGTGTTAAGTTCTGGGGATACAGAAAAGGAGAAAAATTTGTCTTTGGTCTCAAGAAGCTCACAGTCTAATGGGGGGCAGATATAAGCAGATGTGTACAGGATAAATTGGAAAAGATCTAAAAGAAAGACACTGACATTAAAGAGAAAATTCCTTTGCCTTAAAGGAATATTAATACTCAAATACTCTTGGGACTGATAATATTTAAACTAGTATCAATGATTAACCTCATGAAGCATGAATTAGTTGATTGGATCCTCGATAATTTTTCCCATTTTGAATTCTCTTTCTAGTCAGTAATCATGAAGCTACCAACAGCTGACACACAGTGGCTGAAGCCTCATGAAGAAAGAATTTTTGGACTTGGACCATGATTTCCCATTCATTCAAGACACTCCACCCAGTTTCACTCCTGTGGATAAAGTCTCCAAAGTGCCATATTAGTGCTTGTGAGATTGACTAGTTTCTATTCTAGGCTCACTCCATCAATCAGAGGAAAAAACACTTAAAAAATACTTTTACACTCAACAACATTTTTCAGAGTTGAATAAAGAGTAGAAATGTGAAAACTTAAGTGGAAGGAAAAGAAAGATGGTCAGTAGAAAAACAAGATGGTCAGTAGCATAGGATGAAAAAATATGTTTGAAAAATGATGAGAGTTGAGTTTGGCAACTTTTCTCTAGGATCTACTAACAATGGATCTTATTGGATGAATTCTTTCATTCCAAATTCATTTTCAGATGATGCTAATAACATAAGAGGCAATTTGGCACAGTAGCAGGCCTGCCTTGGTATGGGGAAGACATGAGCTTAAATCCTACATCTGATACTCTTATATGACCATGGACAAATAACTAAGCCTCAAAGCATCTGGGAACTCCATTAGGACCGTCAGTCAATCAGTCAGTCAACAAGCATTTATTAAGGGTTTACTATAGGTCAGGCATTTTGCTAAATGCTGGGGATATAAATAGAATTTTAAAAAGTTGTCATTGACCTGAAAGAGCTCACATTCTAATGGAGAATACAAATGAAAATAATTTGATACATACAGAATATGGAAACAGAGTAGAAGGAGGGTAATCTCAGAGGAGAAGAGGCACTATGAGATGTTAGAGTTGAGTTACTTTTGTCCTACAGTATGGGGTTTGGGGAAGAAATTCCCACAGAAGTTAAATTCTGTAAAAATCCATTTGACTTTATTTATAACCAGTTAATCATCTATCTGCACTGAAGATACTTTTATATCGTTAGTACTTGGAGGTCAGGCATTCTCAAAATTGAGTGCAGTCCTGGGCCAGAAATGAACAGTATCCTGGGAACAGAGCTGTGATATCCACCATTCTGTTACCATTATGAGTCAGTACATGAGGGTGTCAGGATGCTCTGTAGCACCGTTTGTTAATTCTGGGCTTGGGAAATTGAGCTTTTAAAATTAATGTCTTGTGAAAACTGGCACAACTAGTTAAAGCACTTTATTCCTAAATCTGTACAATAAATCCATTCCTAGTATCTGTTGGAGGCAGCTAGATGGCACAGTAGAAAGAGTGCTGGGCTTGAAGTCAAGAAACTTTGAGCTCAAAGGCCACCTCAGATACTCAATAACTGGGTGGTCTTGGACAAATCATTTAACTTGTCTACTTTAATTTCCCTGTCTGTAAAATGGAATAATAATAGCACCTGCCTCCCAAAAGTTGTTTTGAGGATCAAATGAGATAGTATTTGTAAAGCACCTAGATCATTTTAGGTACCTAAAAATACTTTCTTCCTTTCCCTTTCTCTCTCCCTTTCTCTATTTGTTAAAGGATGAACTTCTTGCTAAAAACATTTGCTTGGTTGTATTAATTGATATCAGCATTAAAAATTAATAATAATAATATTTAATCTAGGGCTTTGTAGTTTTAAAAGTCCTTTACATACATTATCAAATGTTAGTCCTGTTGATACATGTCAGATAGAGGACATTAATGTCATTACTTACTAAATTATAATTTTAAATAAGGCAGGATCTTCCTGCAGTGGAATATCTATTTAATTTATAAACTAGATGATGCTTTTGAAATAAAAAGTCTAATTTTACACTAAAAGGAAATTGTATGTTCTTAGTTTAATAAAATAAGAAAAAAATGAATCAGAAGAAAAATTAAGCAATAGGGAAAATGAACTTCCTTTGACCTATGATAAATGAAAAAGTGATTTCAACCAAAAATAATATTTCTTCCTCTAGTATAAGAAGGTAACATACAGAGAAGCTTCTGTAGCATCCAAATGTGTGATTTTATCATTTTGCCAGATGTTATATGTGCTCCAGGAGACTTCACAGAATGGGTTTAGAAGGCATGGATCACATTGTCTATGCCATATTAAGGCCAGTAATAAAGGAACTCTGCATAAATCAGATACAGTAGAAGCCTAGACGAGGAGTCCAACATCTCTTATGAGGCAGCAGAGTGTAGTGCAGAAGTGGGGAACTTGTGCTACTCTAGGTCTTCAAGTACGACCCTTTGACTGAATCCTAACTTCACAGAACAAATCCCAGGCCACACTTGAAGATTTAGAGGCCCACATGTGGCCATGAGATCTCAGGATCCCCGCTCCCTGCAGGTGTAGCGGATAAGGTGTTGGACTGGGGAATCATGTTTACCTGCATTCAAATCTTGCTTCAGACTTCTTCTTTGTGATCTGTGCCTCAGTTTTCCCATCTGTAAAATGAAGGAGTTGGTAAGGTTCCCTCTAGCTCTCAATTCTATGATTCCCATGAATGTTGCCAGGTAAATTGATTTCCTATGTAGCAGGAGGCAAGAACATTGAGGGTGGTAGAAACTGGAGCAGATGAGCATGCTAGTTCTTTCATCTCTTTTTCATAGTGTAAGAAAAAGGTATAGGCTGAGAACAAAGCAATCCAGTTCATTTTAAATGTCTGGCTATTAGATACAATTTGATGTATTTCAGCAACCTTCAGGCAGTAATGTATCTAATGCAATAACAGGCCCCTGTACTTAGTCAGTCAATCAGTCAGTCCATGAGCCTTTATGAAGCATTATTGTGTTATTAAGCACTATAGTGCCAGGCACTATTCTAATCACTGGGGATGAAAAAATAAAGCTTACCTTCTAATAGAGGAGGTGATTTGTTTAAAAATTATATACACACACAAGATAATAAAGAGTGGTGCCAAGCTCAAATGCTAATGCTTTCCCTTTGAGATTTCTTTCCAACCAGCAGTTGGGGTAAGTAGCGGAGAAGGCCTTCTGGTGAAGGTGGATTTGAACTGAGTCTAAAGGAAGTCAGGTGGTGCAGTAAATACAGTGCCCAGAGTCAGGAAGACTCTTCCTGAGTTCAGATCTACCCTCAGACACTTACTAGCTGTGTGACCTTGGGCAAGTCTCTTGACTTTGTTTGCCTCAATTTCCTCATCTGTAAAATAAGCTGGAGAAGGAAATGGCAAACCACTCCAATATCTTTGCCAAGAAAACCCTAAATGGGGTCACGAAGAGTCGAACATAACTGAAAACGGCTGAACAACAGGAAAGGGAGCCAGGGAAGATAGTAGGCAGAATTGAGGAGGGAAGATAGTCCTAGTCCTGGAATGGGAGACAACCAGTGAAAAGTTCATACTATTGGGAAAGACACTATTGAGACATGGAGTTTGAAAGGTCGTAAAGGACCAAGTAGTGAAAAGCTTTAAATGCTAAACAGAGAATTTTACATTTGATTCTGGAGATAAGGGTGAGTCACTGGAGTTTACTGAATAGGGAAGAGAGTGACACACTAAGATCTGTAAGGAAAACTTTAGGAAAACCACTTTGGCAGTTTATTTGAGGAACAGATTTTCATTTTTTTTAATGTTTTTATATTTTATTTTATTCACATAAGTTTATTTGAGAACAAATTTACTTATCATGTTGCAAGTCTCTACCTTATTGAGGCCCTACAGGGGTAAATCTGTTTGAGATATAGATCCATAACTGTAAATTTTGCAGTTGGAACCTTACTTAGTAATTTTATTTTTTTAAAAAATGTAATAATGTTTCCTTCATGATGAAAAGAAAGCCAATTGCTGTCTTGTCCCAGTAATACCTCTCAGTCATATACTTTTCCAATTCTGTTCCTCAGGTTTGTAGCCATGATACAACTACTGGGAAACAAGTCAAGTATGAATGTGAGAGTTACTGTGGTGTTATGGAAATGCCAGGGAATTTGGAGTCAGAGGGCCTGGACCTTGCCACTCAGCATTGGCATGATGTTAGGCAGATCTTATGCTTCTTTTAGCCCTCAGGTCCCTAATCTATGCAATGAGGGAGTTAGACTAGGTGGTCTTGAAGATTTCTTCTAGCTCTAAATCTATGAAGTAATTTTGAAAAGGGGTTTTGTGTCCATGTCATATTACCATTAGAAATCCTGAAATTTCTTTAGGCTGCAAATGTCTGAATTTAACAACAAAAAAACCAATGGCAATTTGAAAAATTTGGTTAATCAGATGGTTATTTTGCATATATGATAACAAACAACATCAAATTTCATTTTATTTTTTGAAATCCTGACTCAACAACATATATACATACATCAAAATACATCCATCCATCCATCCAGGCAGACAGACATAGATACATATGGGCAGCTAGGTGGAGCAGTAGCTAGAGTGTTGGGCCTGGAGTCAGGAAGACTGATATTCTGAGTTCAAATCTGGCCTCAGACTCTTAGTAGTTGTGTGACTATGGGGAACTCACTTAACCCTGTTTGCCTCAGTTTCCTCATCTGTAAAATGAGCTGGAAAAGGATGGCAAACCATTCCGGTATCTTTGTCAAAAAAAAAAACCTGAAATAATTGAATAACAATAAATTGCCACACATACCATAAACACATACTCTGAAAGACTTGTATGAAAAAAGTTGAGATATAAGGATGATACAGTGACCTGAAGCTTTAAAAATAAATGCAAAAAAAAATCCCTTTTCCGGCATCTGGTTATCTATATCCGAATAGAAAATGCACACTGAGCAGTCCTTAATGGCATCCTAAATACACCAACACTCAAAAACATTTTCTGTTTCCTTAGTACATAGCACAGTCCCTGACACATAGTAGGTACTTAATAAATGCTCATTGATTGATTTTGATTCCACATATGCGAGGGAGATATGCAAGTTCAAAAGTGAATGCCAGTCATTATTTGAACCAATTCTTATGTATAATGGCCCAAAATAAACGTTTGATTTTTCTTTCTAGTGATATCACTAGCTGTTTGACAAAACTTATCAAGTTAAGGGGCTACTGTCAGGAAGCATTGTGGCATGGGAGACAGGGCACTGAACTTAAAGTCTGAAAGCCCTGACTTCAGATTCTGTCTCAGACATTCACTAGTTGCTGCTCTTGGGTGTATACCTTAATTTCCATGGGCCTTAGTTTCTTTATCTGTAAAATGAAGATAATGCCTCCTATCTCCCAGGGTTGTTATGAGAATCAAAGGAGATTTAAATATACACACATATATGTATCTCAAAGTCTAGTGCTCTTTTCATTACACCAGAAGATACGTCAGATGACAACGGCTTACAACAAGCTTGCAATTTTCTTATAATTTGTTTTTTTGCTTAAAGTACATGGTAGAAGAAATTATTTCTAATTCTTGGATAGAAGTTGCCATGCTGATTTAAGGACAAAATTTAGAGGATGAAATGAAAACATCTATAGATAGGGAAGAATGGAAATGATGGATTAAATGAACTTTGGTAATTTAATGGCAGGAAAGCAAGAGGTTGTGAAGCTAAATCTCATTAAAAGCAAAGCAAAGCAAAGCAAACCTTAGCCCTTCTCTTTTGTGTTAGATAGAAGGATGGTTTTTCTGGTTTGTTCTTGTGTGTGTGTGCGTGTGTGTGTGCGTGTGTGTGTGTGTGTGTGTGTGTGTGTGTGTGTGTGTGTTTTCCTTCCACTCTGCAACTTCTGCAGGTTGGGCCTCTATATTTAATTCTGCAACTGTCCTTCAGTGATGACACCCGCCCTTCTGGAACACAGTGCTTGATTATCTAATTGTCTCTTAGTGGGGCTTCGAGCAGAACTTCTCTGTCACTTGCCTCTTCTGCAGGGGACAGCAGCACATCTGCTCGCTGATTTGAAAATGGGTAATCATATTACCCCCATCCTGTATAATTTAATGTGTGGGTCAGTGAGCACTCAGGGAATATATCTTTGTTTCTTTTTTCAAATTGAAAATCACATTTCTCCCGATCTATGCATATTTATTTTATTTATCATTTATCTTCTCTAAAGGAAATAGGTGACTTACCTGCCTGTCAAGGGTAGGTGTCATCATAGGCTAACTAAATTGATGTTGTTTCTTTAAAATCTCTGTATGTGGTACTGAATGGAAGAAAAAAACCAAACCCTTGAATTAAGCTAATACCATGACAACCCCCCCCAAAAAAAAAACTGTTCGAATGGTTTTTCTTCTCTGTTTCCACAGTCTTTGTAATGTAGTAGTGAGCCAGGAACACTTAAAGCTGTGCGATTTCTCTGACATTCAGTTTCATCACCTGTAAAATGAGAATGATAAATGTACTGCCTTCAGTACAAGATTATTGTGAGGAAAGCCCTTTGTCAGTTTGAAAGTGTTGTGTAAAATGTGAGTTGGGATTTTTATGGCCTCAGTTCGGAACAAGTGCACTGGCATCATCTGAGGCAGGCAAACCTACTTCATAGGTCCTACTTCAGGGAGTTTAGGAAGCAGAGGGAAAGAGGTAAAAGGGCAGTTCTCCTATGGCTGCCTCTCTTGGGAAGATAGCCCAAGAGGTGATCCAGACAAACCATTCGCCTGTAAGCAGGTCTCTACCCAAGCCCTCTGCCCACTTCTTTAAAATTTCTTTTAAAGAGGGTTCAACAGCACCTCTGTGGTCTAACATGACTTTGAAAAACAAGTGATTCTTTTGACTGCTCTTAATTTTTCTTGTTATAATTTAAATTCCTCAACTTCAAGGCCAAGGTAAAGAGTGTGCCTGAGTAGACCAGGAGACCAGGGAAGGAATAACAGTAGTTAATAACAATGATCACAATATTTGGTTTACAAAGCTCCTCAAAACCGTCTCACGCGGTGGATTGTAGAGTGATTAATCTCATTTTACAGACGAAGCAAATGAGTCTTAGATACGTTAAGTGACTTGTCTTGGGTTTCAAAGCTAATGTCAAAATGAGAAGATCTTATAGCTGGGAGTTTAAATTTGAAGAACTTGGTTCTTCTATCACACAATACCAGCTATTTAAAGTATTAGTCAGAAATAGTCTAGAAAAACACTTTTTCTTTGAAACCTAGCTCACGTGGCTTATCCCCAATGAAGTCTTTCCTGACCACCCTAGCCCACCATAATCTTTTTTCTGAAATAATAATCTCAAGTGTTGAGTGTATGTAGCACTTATTATATATACTCTTAATTTTGTATACGGATGATCTCCCCAGTTGGATTTTAAGCTCCCTGAAAACAGGTACCATACTATTTACTTCTTTATATGTCCTAGAGTACATGCGCCAGGAATTTAATAAATATTTCTTCATAGTTGATTTGCATCTCTGTGTAACAGGTATATATGACTGCAGGGACTACAATGTCCCTGCCCAAGTTGCTCCTTGAGAGAAGTCCCCAGGACTTCATTTCTTATGAAATTGTGTACCCATGATACAGGGTGATTATATCATGGGGCCCAGCCTCTGACTGGAACAGATACTTCTAGGGAGGAGAGGAAAAGCTGACATAGGGGGATTGGAGTGTTGGATATCCTTGTTAGTGTCCAGGAATGTGTCCTGGGGATGCATGGGCAAGGAGAAATAGATATATAAAAAGATTAATGAAGTAGATAGATTAAAGAACTTATTAAACGTTTTAAAGACCTCTAATTCCTAAGGAACTGTGGGAATGTCTAGAATAATCTCCAAGCAGCAGTGTCTTCCAGATGCCTCAGACAGTCTTCAACAGCTTCATTCCAGCCATTGGGAGCAAAGAAATGCATCAGAACACTTACCTAGAGGTTATTTTAGTCTATGTCTTTCTCCACATCAAAATGCCAAATTTGCAAGACATTATGGTTGTTTAGGGATAAGCTAGGAAATATGTTTTGCATTGCTTTTCCTTTCAAAACTTCTATGATTAAATATTTCACAGTTCAATATATAATTCCATTAGGAGAGTAGCCAAGTAGATATCTAGACAACTGAGCTTGACTTCAGAAGTTCCCAGTTTGAAATTAGGATGGAAACTCCATCCAGACAAGATAGTTACAGTCATCCCAAATACATACACATTGAACTAAGTCCATGTAAAATCTGGAGCCGAGTGTTGCCTGTGCTATGCCTCCCCTACTACATGAAGTTTTGTCATCTTGAGAGTTTTCCTTCTTGTCTTGTCTTCCATGACAACAGTTGTTTTATTTAGGATGGTTTGAAGTAGCAATAACAAAAACACATTTCTATAGCACTTTAAACTGATGAATTAACATTTCTTAAAAATCATGATGATTTCTCTTAACTGAAGTTCTTGGACTGCCAGAATTTAACTCAATTCTACAAATATTTTTGAATACCCATTATAAGCAAAGTATCTAAATCAGCCAACTATATAAACTGTTTTGCTAAGGGAGAATTTTGAAAAAAAATTATTTTGCAACTATTCACTCTGCCATTTCTCCCATCAAGGCATGACCTTGGGCATATCAGCCCCAGGAGGAGAACACCATAAATATTTTTTCCTCCTTGATGTACACTCAGTGAATTGGTGTGGGCTACTTAATTGGTCCAAAGATAGAACACATATTTTCCTGAAATCCATCTTGTATAAAATTTGAATGTAGCTTATAATTGTTGGATGTTTATCCTTTGTCTATACTTATATAATTTTTTTCCTTTCAAAGATACTTTCTTTTTGGTGTGGGTTTTTGGTTGGAAGCAATCTATATTATATATACATATATAAATATAAATATTGTCTATATTATAACCAGAGTGCCATGCTGAAATGTATGAATATATGCATATGTAATGCAGTATTATTATGTGAAGGACTAAATAGAAGAAAGCTGTTTATTAATTTTGATTGATGTGTTTAATACTACATACATGTACCTTTTGAATCAAGGTAGAATTATAATTTTTTTAATCATATCTTGTTCTGAATTGCTTCCTATTTTCTTCTACTTTATAGCCACAGAGTCAAAGGAATTGATGATAGAATTATTATATAGTTTTAAAAAAAGTGAAAAAATTATCCTTTTTATAATTGTCTTAGAGACAGTGTTGGGTTATTCTATACAACATACTATATAATTTCTATGATATAGTTGTGAAAAACTTTAAATATGTATCTTTGTGTCCATTGTTGTCTAATGACTTCAAGGTCCCTTTTACCTTTTAAATATAGAGTAATAAATATATATATAGTTGATAATTTCAGAGAAGGCAAAGAATAGTAGGCTCATAACATGTTTCATAAGTGAAACGAAAGAAAAATGAATCAGTCTAACAAACAAATGGTTTTATAGGCATGTCACCCTGCTGTGACATAGAAGAAGCTAGATGACTGAACCAAGATAATTTTAAGTAACCCTGTGGTTACTCACAGTGGTTAAAAGCTGAAAAGTCATATTGGCTATTGGAGGTATCCTTGTACTGCACAAGGGAAAATGAAAGTCCAGTTGAAAAACACAACCTTCATGACATTCCCAACTCAGTAACTGATGAGTTAAATAAAATGCCTTTATTACATACCCAGAGCATGGTTCTCCGTTTTCATGGAAGTCTTATACTCTCTTTGTGACTCCAATACTTGCAGCTGATTTTGGCTGATCAGCACTGAAAAACGATGTTCCTTGTGGGAAAAAATCGGGGAAGATTTTGTGGAGGAGGTAATATTTGAGCTGGGTCTTGAAGGAAGAAAAGGAATTTAACAGGCAGATAGATTAGGAGAATCTCAGGTGTGAGTAAAGGTATAGAGTCAGAAAAAACTTGAATGTATAGAGAGGTAGTGAACATCCTAGTTTGCCTCAGTCATAGAGAATGCAGTAGTGGAGTAGCATGAGATGGAGTTAAAAAGGGAGCGCATGATAAACAGGTTGTGAAAGACCTGGCCAGGAGCCCCATACCAAGACCACCCTCTCTTTTCACTATTAGGAGACACCTTGTTTTCCAGAGCTAAGGCCCAGCAAGCAAGCTGTGTCCTGAACTTGGCATAACAACAATCCTTTGTGCTTACCTGCTGGATGAACACTGTTGCAGCAAAATCCCAGCCTCAGGTGGTGTCTGAGCTTGGACAAGCACCTGCAGGAACCACATCCCGGTCATGAAGCCCTGCTATGAATCAAACTTGCCTTATTGTTGATGTTATCCCCCTCACTGCCATGGCTACAGCTCTCAGCATGTTTCTTTGTCTAGCCACTACTATCTGTATCAAGGCTTAAGCTTGCTGCTGTGGCTTTCCTCCTAGAGGAGACCCCAGCATGCATGTGTAGTTTCCCTACTCCAATAGAATAAAGAAAGTTTTTTGCCTATAACCACTGTGAGCTCTTGATTTTCAGAGTTTGACAAACTTGAATGCTAGGCTAAGGAGTTTGGTCTTTGCTTTGGTAGCAATAGAGGGCTGTTGAAGGCTTTTGAGCAGATGAATGATATGATCAGATTAATGCCTGATGATGATAAATGTGGAAGCAATATGATGAGTGAATTGATAGGGAAAGAAATTTGGAAGATTTTGACAATCCCAGTGGATCATAAGGAGTGATAATGCTAGAGCAGCCACGATGGATGAAGGATGTGATTTGAGAAGTAATATGGAGGTAAAATTGACAGGGCATATACTGGTTTGTAAAAGAAGGACCCCATAGTGTCTAGTATAGGACTGTTCACATTTTAGGGGCTTAGTAAAAATGTGTTGATTGAGTGATTTTTTTAAAAATTGAAATAGCAGAAAATAATTTCCCCCAACTCATGAATACTTATCTATCTTCTCTAACAGATTGTCCTTACTACTGTTTTATCCCTTTCTTCAAACTTTCCCTATCTATTAGCTTATTCTCTCCTCCTTACGAAGAGGTCCACATCTCCTTTATCCTTTAGAAATCCTTATTAGATCTTGCCATCTGCACTAACTCTTGCCCAATATCTCTCCTCTCCTTAGCTTAACTAGAAAAAGCTATATCAGTGTCTCCACTTTCTTCTCTTATCAATCTCTTCTAACCTGGCTTTGTAACCTGACTTCTGACCTCATCATTCAACCAGAAGACTTTCTCCAAAGTTATTAGTGATTTCTTAGCAAATCTAATGCCATCTACTCATCCTTTATATGTCCTTATAGCATGGGACATTGTTGATCACCTTTTTCTATTCGATACTCTTCTTTTTGGGTTTTCATGACAATTCTCTCTATTGCTTCTCCTCCCACCTGTCTGACAGCTACTTCTCATTTTTGTGTTAGACACTCACCCATGTCATGTCAACTAACTGTGGGTATACCCCAAGGCTCTACCCTATTCTCTTTTCTTTCTATACTTTCCCACTTGGTGATCTTAACTACCATGGGCTTATCATCTCTATACTGATGATTCCTAGCTCTATATATCCAGCTCTAATCTTTCTCCTAAGGTCCCTCCAGTCTCACATTCCCAAATACATATTGGATAGTTTGAATTGTCTATCCTGTAGGTATCTCAAGTTCAACATAAAACAAAATTTATTATTTCCTTTCCTAAATCTTTCCCTCTTTAAGCTCCCCTATTACAAGGGAACTACCATCCTCCCAATTACCCAAGTTCAGCACTTCAGTGTCATTCTCAACTCCTCATTCTCACGCACCCCATCTACCCAGTCAGTTGCAAAATATTATCATTTCTATCTCCATATCATTTCATATATAAACCCTTGTATACACCCTCTTATATCCACTCCCCAGGAGAAGGGAACAAGTATTTATTATTGTGTCTGGCACTTTAGATAAGAGCTGAGGATACAAAGAAAAGGTTTGATGCTTTCTCTACCACACTCTTGAACCTTGATATTGAATTGTCTATTTCTATATTCTACTTGTAATATATATACATATATATATATGTGTGTGTGTATATAAAACCTTCCTCCCTTTTCAAAAACTTTGAAGATTCTCAGTTGAGTCATGTGAAAAACTTTGCAAGGCTTTTCCCCTAGGTATAACTGTACTAAGTTAAAAAAAAATTATTTAAACACACATCTAGATTGAGCAAGTTCACTTGCCTATTTTAAAAACTTTTAATTCATTCACTTATTCATTCATTCTTCATGACTTCAGTAAAATAATTTGGGTAAAGTGCCATTCATGAATTAGGCACTTAAGCAATGCATGTTAAATGAATGAATGTCTTTTTATTTTATTTTTTTTCATGTTGGAGTGATGAACATTTGGTAATACTTGTATTTTTTTCTAAGTCTCAAAAAATTATTTTACAAATTCTGATTTGTAGCTGATGGAACAGCCCATCAGATTGGTTCATCAATATGTCTATCTTGGAAGACATTAAAGTAGGAGAAAGAGCTGGACATACAATAGATCAGTAGAAGAAACCATATTCAAGTGACCTATCAATCCATCAATCAATAAACATTTATTAAGCCTTTATTATGTGCACTAGACATTATGCTAAGTGCTAGAGATACCAAAAAAGGCAAAAGACAGTCCATGTCCTCAAGGAGATAACAGTCTAATGGAAGAAATGACAGGCAAACAAATATATACAAAGCTAGCTACATACAGGAGAAATAAAAAATAATTAATAGAAGAAAGGTACTAGAATTAAGAGGTTTTGGGGAAGGCTTCTAGCGAAAGGAAGGATTTTAATTGGGACTTAAGGAATCTAGGGAGATCAGTAGGCAGAACAGAGAAGGGAGAGTATTCCCAGCATGGGGAACAGCCAGAGAAAATGCCTGGAGTTGAGGGATGGAGTGTCTTGTTCATGGAATGATCAGGACAGTGTCACTAGGTCAAAGAGTACATGATAGAGAGTGAGGTGTGAGAAGACTGGAAAAGTAGAAAGAAACTGGGTTATGAAAGACTCTGAATGCCAAACAGAACATTTTATGTTTGATCCCAGAGGCAACAGATCTAGAGAATTTGTTCCACATTTTCAATGACCCTGAATTATTTATCTACTCTAAAAACTCATAGTATTGCTATTTTCTCAGAAAAGCTACAAGGCCTATATCATCTTTGAAGTCCTAAGATGACAAATCCTTGTGAGGGCAATGAAAAGATGTATGGGGTGTGGCACATTAGTGATCATGAGTTACAAGAAGAAGTGTAAGATATCTTGGAGTGTGCAATTAGAAAAGCAGATGGGCCAGTAAGAATGAGAATATGCATTGTATCCTGGCAGGGCCAAGAGTCTAAAAGAACAAAAGGGATCAGTGTTTTCAGCAGACACAGGATGACAAGGTAAAGGAGGAATTTTGGTTTGTCTAGGTTGGTGCCAGGAATAGCCGTATTTATGAAATCACAGATCTGCCAAATTGTCAAATTCCTCATTTAACATTCCTCTTTCTTAAAATTAGGGGATGTTGCACTAGAAAATGATATTTGTCTTTCTGCCAGGTGCATTTTTTAAATTTACACAATGCCATAGATTAATATATTTCTTATTTCTCTTTTTTTTTTTTTTAAACAATGAGACTTTGCTTGAGAAAAACAAAAAAACCTCATGGCAATCTAGATAGTGAGGATAGCTTTCAAAACACCTTCTAAGATAATGGTCTTGCGTGACTTCTTGAGAAGAAATTCTTTTGTTACTTTGCGTATCACAGAGACTCTCTGAAGCTATTTAAAATATGTTTAAATCTAGGGACACTTAATGATTTTTAAAGTCTTTTTCCCCAGTTGGTGCCTATCCTGGGAGTATTTCTGATTTAAAGGACTATTTCTGGAATTTTCATATAGTGGAAGCAATGGGTCAGATAAAACCTAAAAAACTAACTTTAAGATAATGGATGAACTTAAGATAAATTAGACTATCCCAACAACGAAAGCTAGGAGGAAACTCAGAGGTCATATAATTCAAAACTCTCATGTTACAGATAAGGAAACTGAGGATCAGGGAAGTTAAGTGACTTGCCTAAGATCACATTGCTAGGAAGTAGCAGAGCACAGTTTTGAACAGGTGTCCTTTGATTCTAAATACAGTAACCTTTGTTTTAATGTATGGAAATCAGTCTGTGGTGAAAGAGTCTGAGTGTGAATATCAGCTCTGTCACTTAACAGCAATATAGTTTTGGAGAATCTATTTAACTTTTTTCGACTTTATTTTCATCACCTGTAGGTTTGTTAATACAGATTCCATATCAATAAAAACCTTATAATCTGTAAAGTAATATAAATTGTTCAATGGTTTTAAAGTCATGTTTAACTTTTTGTGAGCCCATTTGGGGTTTTCTTGGCAAAAATAGAGTGTTTTCCCATTTCTTTCTCCAGTTCATTTTACAAGTAAGGAAACTGAGGCAAACAGGCTTAAGTGACTTGCCCAGGGTCACACAGCTATTAAATTGTCTGAGGCTAGATTTGAACTCATGAAGATGAGTCGCCCTGATTCCAAGCCCAGTGCCCTATTCACTATAGCACCTAGCTTCCCAAAAAAGTAATATAAAAATCAAGTAAAATAAATAGTTGCTACTAAAGGAGAGGTCAAAAGAGTTGTAGAAAATTTGAGAACTAGCAATCAGTTACTGAGTAGTCCTGTTGTTTAACTATTAGATTTCTCTGGCTCCTTTTAGAAACGTTTAGTTAGATCAGTGGCTCTAGTTACTAATTAATGTTAAGTATGCATATTTAAATGGATCAATTTAGTACCATATAATATAGAATTTGGTATTTGATTACATACTTGAAGAGACACTTAAAAATAGGTCCAAGTCACTATTCATATAAGGTATGTACCATTGGGGGATAAGAAATTTTATGATCATTTAGGAGATGGTTTTTCTCCACTCAATAGTATCTATGTACTCAGATGTGGGAATGGAAGATGAGAATGATAGCAAATAATAACTTACATAGTATAGTAAATTCCTATTTTATGTAATATCATTTTGTCAGAAATGCAATTTTAAGTAATGAAAGTGACTGCTAAAAAAATATGAGCGATGCTTTTATTTTCTGTATTTTTGCTGAGTTGTTTGCGTATGCTGGCATACTTTATTTCCCATCATTATTCATGAAGAACGTTGGAATGGGACTGAGACTATGGGAGCTCATGAGGAATAAAAGGTTTTTGTTTTTTTCAAAAGTTTATCAAATGAATTGTTTTATTGTTATTTATTTGTGTTAAATATTTAAGAAGAAAACTAACACTGAGTATCAATACAAACAAATGAATTTGTTTAGTAACTATATCAAATGAAATATTTAAACAGTATGCAATGATCTGTATGCTTATAAGGAGACTTCTGTCAGGGACATCAATTAATCTATCAACAATTATTTATTATGCACTTACCATATACCAGGCACTGTTCTAGGCACTGGGGCTACAAAGACAGACATTATATAATTCTTGCCCTCAGTGACCTTGGGAAGGACTGAACCTAGATGAGTGACAGCTTGGACAAAGGGACAAGATGAAGGGAAAGAGGACAAATGCACCAGTGTGGTAAAAGAGGGAAGAATCTGAGCAATTTCCTACCATCGGAGATTTCTAAGCTTATCATTGGAATCACGTGTTAATAGATAATTATTCAGATGTAGAAGTAAAAAAAGTTAGGTAATCAATGGCAGGTGAGAGTGGATGAGAGGGAAGACAAGATGAAATGATAGCCTGTGCTTGTGGGTGTTGTTTAATGTTAGAGTAAGTAGGAGTTCTGCTATTTGATGACCTCCTCCTCTATCCCCCAATTTGATGAAATATGGCGCTGATTTTTGTCTGAAAGCCACCTTCCATGGAGGTAGACTTAGATACTAGGACCTTATTGAGAGGATACAAGGTACTCCTTTGATTGGTTCCCAGTGACTACTGCTGCTGACAAGATGAGTGTCAGTTGAGAGATGGGGGTGGGGTGGGGGGAAATGGACTCTTGTCAGAAGAATCCCCCTTTCCCTGTGAACTATAAAAGTAAATTATGAAATAACTCAACTTCCTTTATGGGTGCTTTGTCTCCTTTGGACTTCCAAGCAGAAGGGCAACAAGTAAAGGAAGGGATTTCTGCAACGTTCTCCTCTTTCTAGCATAATTTACAGGAGAGGCACCTAGAGAAAGACTGGTACTTATCCAGTGGAATGTGAGGGGGGGAGTTTCTAGACACTCCCTCCACCCTCTCTGGGTTTTAACTACCCTTTGCCCTTATTTCCTTTTCTAAGGACAAGGCAGGGATGAGTTCCTGAGAAGAGCTCTTTCCATGTAAATGTAAGAGGTCCCAAGAGATCAAGAATTCCAATCCCTTAGAAGGAGAAGAGGATGTCATCAGAGGACCATCCTGTCACTGAAGGATGAAAGCTGCACCATGAAAAGGCAAGAGATTCGAACTTTGTCAACTTCACAGAAAAAAAGCAAAAAGAGCATTGACTAAAATTAGTTTATTTTCTATGGTTATGTTTGGGATCATATCATTAAAAAAAATCTCATTTATTTTTAACATTCATTTAGAAAATTTTCAGTTCCAAATTCCCTCCCTCCAATCCTTCCTCCACTCCTTTAGAAGGCAATCAATGTGATGCCCACTATACATGTAAAATAATGCAAGGCATATTTCCATATTAGCTATGTTGTAAATGCAAAAGAAAGCAAAAAAGAAATATACTCGGAGTTGATCAGTTCTCTCTCTGGAGGTGTATAGCATTTTTCTTCATGGGTCCTTTGGAATTGTGAGATCATAACTTCTTAATAAAGAAAACTTAAAACTGTACATTTCTCAAATACTTGACAGTTATGATGTGATGTTCCAACTTGCTCCACATACTTTTATTTTTTCCAATTATGAATCTTTACAGTAGTAGCAAACTGCTAAGACCTTTTTTGTCTGCATTTTCTCCTTTTCTAAATCTCTCTGGCACATAATAGGGACTTAATACCTGCTTATTGATTGACTAGCTGAGTGGTTTTTAGAGGTCTTAACTTTCAACCTGTATAAAAAGTTTAAAAACTATTATTACCTATTGTCATAAACTATACAGACTGTTCAGGAGAATATGAAGGAGAATAGAATAGACCCTCAAATTGTGTTAGACATGAGCTATACCTAAGTTTTGTTCAGGAGATTTCTGTGAAGTAAAGCTCTAGCGTGGATGCAAGATTGATAGAGAGAAACAGACTGGTTGGGGTCAGCCCCCATGATCAAAACTGGTCCATATAAATACTGTAACCTTTATAGGGTCTAGG